>JALJCO010006585.1:0-172500 GCA_023101725.1 Atherinomorus stipes
GATATCAGCCTATGAAAATATCGCGATATTTCAGTGTATCGATTTTTTCCCAGCCCTATTAAATTGTATATTTAGTTATATAGTGTAGTTTTTAAATGAATAAATAATTGAACTGTGTCTTTAACAGGTGTTTCGAGATGACTGTTGTGAATTGCTGCTGTATAAATAAAGCTAAACCGAACTGAAGTGAAAGATTCTTGGTGAATACACTATGTCAGTGTTTATTATTCTGTTATATTTTAAGTCTGAAATGTTTTAATCTTTGATTATGAAATTATGAGTAATAATCAGTGAACAGCTTTTTTCCTAGAATACCTGAAGTACATATCAATCCATACTAGGTAGACTAAAGATGGAAATTATGTAACATCAGCCTACTGATCATTTCACGCATTTCACACCCGACTACAAATGTGTTCAAGGCTTAGCTGTCAGCCTGAAATGAATTTCTAACTAATGTAAATAATCAGTTTTACTTAAGATTTTAAAGTTTCTTTATGTATACTATTGTATACTGTGTGAATCCCATAATTTTTTGTGTTTGTTTTCAGAAAATGATTGCCTCATGCTGAGTAAAGAAATCCTCATTCTTGGGTTTTTACCCCCAGTTTTCCTTTTCTCTCTCTTTTTCTTAAGTCAAACAGAAGCTTTTGGCTAACTTGATGAAAGTCTTCGACCATTATAATCGCTTCCCTGTCTTCATGAAAAGTTGATGCTGCAGAGTGTAGACCTGTCAGATCTGTTACCGACACCAGTCAGTCAGCATGCCCTCACAGGGCCAAACCATGCCACTTTCTGCTTTTTACTAACTGACAAATCCTACTTAATCTCAGGATATCCACGCCTGTAGCAGCAGCATAAAGGCCACACACACACAAATACACATAGTTTTTAATTGTTCGAGCAAACGGGTGAAGACATTACTGACGTTTACATTTAGAAACAAGATTAACATCAGGTTGTCCGAGCTTGTTCCAGTCTGTGGTCCTCTGCATGCTCGTGATTCCAGGAGTAAACATCATAAGTATCACGTTCAGGGGCCCACAGATATGAAATGTGCTCCACGATAAGTTCGAAGTGTTGAAATCTATCTCCACCTTTAAAAACATGTTAAAGACAAAACTCCTAAATTCATGTGCACAATGAAACATTTAGCTCCCGAATGTATCTGCTCTGAGAAAGTGTTGTGTTTTGTATTTTGTTTGTTAGGTATGTGGATGCTGTAAATGTATGTGCTGTATGATGTGCCAAATTTCATTTTCTTACTTTTGTTTCTTCCTCTTTTTTTCTAGAATTGGCACTTCAAATGATGTCCACAGGCTCCTTCTTATAAGCTTTTAATAGCTTCTTTGTAGTCCTGACTCACACATGACTCTTAGCTTTATGTGAAGATGTACTGAATATGTGTGTGTGAATAAACTGAAACATTTATTTTTTAATATTCAAAACAAGGGTGATCAATTAGAATAAAAAAAAATCCTTTATTTTTCTTACAGTGGCTATTTTTGCACAGCTGCTCCATCAACTCCCTAACCAAAAAGAAGTATCCCTTAAGTACATGTCATTAAGTATACTCAAGTATAGTAAAGTATAGCCTCAAAGTGAACTTTAATTTACCAAGTACACTGACACCAATAAACAAGTATACACGGAGTGCAGAATTATTATTATTAGGCATATGAGTATTTGGACCACATCATCTTCTTTATGCATGTTGTCTTACTCCAAGCTGTATACGCCTAAAGCAAAATAACTGCCCATGAACTGAGAAAGTCAAGCGTGCAGCTGCCAAGATGCCACTTGCCAGCAATTTTGCCATATTTCAGAGCTGCAACATCACTGGAGTGCCCAAAAGCACAAGGTGTGCAATACTCGGAGACATGGCCAAGGTAAGAAAGGCTGAAAAACCACCACCACTGAACAAGACACACAAGCTGAAACGTCAAGACTGGGCCAAGAAATATCTCAGACTGATTTTTCTAAGGTTTTATGGACTGATGAAATGAGAGTGAGTCTTGATGGGCCCGTGGCAGGATCAAAAGGGCAGAGAGCTCCAGTCCCACTCAGACGCCAGCAAGGTGGAGGTGGGGTACTGGTATGGGCTGGTATCATCAAAGATGAGCTTGTGGGGCCTTTTCGGGTTCAAGGATGGAGTCAAGCTCAACTCCCAGTCCTACTGCCAGTTTCTGGAAGACACCTTCTTCAAGCAGTGGTACAGGAAGAAGTTCACATCCTTCAAGAAAAACATGATTTTCATGCAGGACACTGCTCCATCACACGCATCCAAGTACTCCACAGCGTGGCTGCAAGAAAGGGTCTAAAAGAAGAAAAACTAATGACATGGCCTCCTTGTTCACCTGATCTGAACCCCATAAAGAACCTGCGGTCCCTCATCAAATGTGAGATTTACAAGGAGGGAAAACAGTCCACCTCTCTGAACAGTGTCTGGGAGGCTGTGGTTGCTGCTGCACGCAATGTTGATGGTGAACAGATCAAAACACTGACAGGATCCATGGATGAAGATTGGATGAACTGATTAATCCAGGTGTGTTTGAGCATTTGCTGAGATCAGACACACCTGGATTAATCAGTTCATCCAATCATGAAAGACAGGAAACAAAGCTGCAGTACTAAGTTCAGGAAGTAGTGAAGCTGTGCATAAAGCCTATTAGTCACTGATTTGTTTTTTAACGTCAGAAATGTATATTTGTGAATGTTGAGCTGTTATATTAGTTTCCCTGGTGAAAATAAATAATTTAAATGGGTATACATTTGTTTTTTGTTAAGTTGCCTAATAATTCTGTTTGCCTAATAAACCTGATATTAGGTGTTGATGTCATTAGACCACAGCCCTTCTCATTACAGAGATGCACATCACCCGATATGCTTAATTGGTAGTAGGCTGTCGGCCAGCTTGAAGTAAGACAACATGCATAAAGAGGATGATGTGGTCAAAATACTCATTTGCCTAATAACACTGCACAATAATTCTACCCCTGTACTTCTTGGAACTTAATTGGCCCACTTTAAATATTTAAAAGTAGACTTTCAAGTATACTTAAAGTACTCTTCTTGTTATACTGTTAGTTTACTCCTAAAAACTTCAAGCTTACTTTTACTTTTAGAAAGTACACTTGTACGTATACTAAAGTATACTTTTAAGTAGACTAAAAGTAGCCTTATACAAAAAAAGTAGCCCACTTTTTTGGTAAGGGCTGTTTTAATTTTACTGAGCAGAGCTCATATTTCCTGCAGCCACAAACTAACCTCCGTAATGTGACGATATTCAAAGCGTGACACGCTCGCTTCATTGTCAGAGAGATGAAAAATCCGGATTAATAAAGAGGTTATATTAAAGCACGTCGTTATATAATGTAAATAAGAACATCGCATCCACCGCGTGCTCATGTTGGTGCGCGCGGCGCCGTGTCCCGGATGATGCTCGCACCGGAAGAGAAGGGGCAGCTCTCCCAGCCATCTTGTGGCAGCATCCAGCGAGCTGGTCGCATCAAGCCTCGTAGAATCGGAGGTGAATCCCGTTGAAGGGGCGCCATCATGCCCGGACACCTGCAAGAAGGCTTCGGCTGCGTCGTAACCAACAGGTTCGACCAGTTATTGGACGATGAGTCCGACCCGTTCGAGATACTGAAAGCTGCTGAAAACAAGAAGAAGGAGGGAGCCGCCGCTGGTTCCACCAAGACCGCGGCTCAAGCCGCCAAGCAGCCGAAGAAGGAGTCACAGAAGGACAGAAAAAACCCGCTGCTGGACAAAAAGGAGGAGACCCAGGCGCCTGTCCCCCTGAAGAAAGAAGGTAAAACTGGCGCGAGCTCTTCCTCGTTATGTGTTTATTTCTGCTCTAACGGTCATGTGCAGCTTCTGTTAGCTGCGTTAGCTGCTGGTCGGAGCCAGGAACAGCGTGAGGTCAACATGGACCCTGTCTGTCCTGTTGTTATTAGAGGACACACTGCTAATGGGCGCAGAGGGAAGGTGAATAATACAGAGAGGGGGAGATAAAAGCGCATGTAAGGCTTCCAACTAAGTCCAGAGTTGATGAAAGTGGCGAGTGTGTCGCAGATATGGTTTCCTGTAGCATCCGAGAGGAAGATGCAGTGTTGGGTTACTGTGTGATGGTGATGCTCGTTCACTGGCTGCGCGGCGCTTTCAGCAGATGCAGGCTTTGCAAAGCAAATAAGAGGTAAACCTGCGTACAGAGCAACAGAAACAACTGAGTGGATGCGTCTCATCTTGCTTTATAAACTTAAGATGAGTTGATGTAAACAAAAGAGGTCAAACCAGCTTGATTATAGATGGATGTTGAAGTAGCTGCTCCACAGGGCTTCTGTGTCCATGTGCATGCACACTGTAAAACAGACATGTTGACATTAAAAAAAGGCAGAGAGGTTGACTTTTTGCTCCCCTTGCTTTCAGGCATAAGGCGGGTGGGCAGAAGACCAGACCAGCAGGGCCAGTCCGGATCCCAACACCAGGGCGGGCAGGGTGAAGGTCGACCTGGAGACAAGAGGCCGGACCGGAGACCACCTCGTGAACGTCGCTTCGAGAAGCCTGCTGAGGATAAGCCCGAAGGAGGTGGAGAGTTCCCTGCAGACAAGTGAGTTTCTGTGGAGAGTGATGACCAGGACGTCCTTTTCTGAAGTGCATCTGAAGTCAAAGCTGGAACAAAGGTTTTAGAAAAGATGAGCCATAGAGAGATTACAGCACCAGGCAAAAGTTTAGACACTTTCTCAGTGAATCTTATGGAAAAACGTGTCCAAACTTTTGATTGGTAGTGTGTTTTTATTTGTCAATATACAATTCAAGAACAGCTGACCCCGATAGCTGCGACTACGTACGTGCGTCAAGGACAGAAAGGCAGACAAGGCAGTTCAAGGTACAGAAATAAAGCTTAAAAACAATAAACAATAGTTTGATTTTTAAACTTAGAGATGCACCAATTCAGTTTTTTTCCAACCCGATACCTGGGCTGAGCGTATCGGCTGATATCCAGTACCAATTCGATACTACTGTTGAATGAATAAACTATATGCCTTGCCATGTGAGCCAAGTTTGACAAACATTTAGCCTTGTTTTAAAAAAAAAGTAGCAAACTAACATGGATATAAATACATTTAATTTTATCTGTTAACAAATAAAGTGTACATTTATTATTAAATAAAAAACAGAAATAACTGGACCGGAAAGCTGGATCAGCCACATTCATCCGATATCTGATTCAGCTAATTTGTCAATGTCGGAGCCGATATCCGATCCAGGTATTGGATGATCGCGTTTAATCGTTTTATCATGGCAGCCCTACATACGCCGCTTTCAGACTTGCATTGCGGAACATGAGCGGTAAAGTCCATCCGCTCTTTAAACGGACTCATCATTTCAAACATGCCGCTTCCCTGCAGACTTATTGCATCCCGCCCGCTTTCAGACATCAGGAAATGTTGTGGAAAAGTCGGCACAGCCCCGCTCTCCCCTCAACTCTGTTCGGAACATTTTCTTGTGAGTTCAGCCAAAACGACGTGCCGCAACATTTCCGCTTTTGTGACATTTTGACCAGCCGGTCCATGTCTGCTACATCTCCGGGGTAAAAGACCAGTACGCATGTCTGAATTCAAGCGTCCGCAATATTACCGCTTTCCGGTGCAAGTCTGAAAGGGGCTATAGACAAACATTATTAGCACTGCCTGCTAACGTTTACCAAACAGATCATTACTGTTGTACTCTGGCAGTTCACATGAGCTCAGTTGTCATCACTCTTCTGATCGTTCTTCATCTTTTTTTTTTTAATAATCTTTTTTGTGTTCTTCTGTCCATCAGGCCTTCTGGAGACAGGCCCCCAAGAGGGCGTGGTGGCGGCCGGGGCGGGCGTGGTGGAAGAGGACGGGGCATGGGTCGAGGAGATGGCTTCGATTCTCGTGGGAAACGAGAATTTGACAGACACAGTGGCAACGACAAAACGTGAGTCAGATGTTAAAGGAACAGTCCACTGCTTTTAAAAAGTGAGGTTAAGGGCACAGTCTCGTGGGGTTTTTCAAACGAACTAGGGGTCTGCAGGGGTCCGACAACTCTCCACGGTCTCATGGTTGTTTTCTGAAGCATTTTGAGTACAAAACTGTCCTTGCTACGTCTTGACTCAAATGGAAAATGGCACATAATTCCAGTCTTTTCCCCACTCTCCACCCTTTGCGTCTAACAGTTCTGGAGTCTGCGATTGTGCAGTAGGGATGGGCGATACTGAAATTTTTCACATCGATACGATACAATTAGTTCATGGTACTTTTTTATTGATACTGATATCGATACTTTTGGTCCCTTTAAAGAAAACCACATGATTTTCCATCATGTGAGTTTGCATTTATATTTTGAATGTAAGTGCAATATCAAATGTAAGTGAAAATTGAGAGAGAACAGAAGTACTAGAAAAATGCTTTTAAAGCAATAATGGATTATATTGATGAAAAAATTAAATAAAAATAAGATTTAAAACTTCTTTTGATTATTAAATAACTTAAGTATAGGTTAATATTGGTTAATTTATTGAGTGGAAAATGTTCAAATATAAGATGCAATAGTGATGTTATAAATTTACTGTAACATAATGTGCAGTAACCTGCATTAAAGCACTGAAAAATACCAAAACCTCATCATCATCGCTAACAGTAGCATCATCATCATGACATCTGATTGGCCACCACCATCATGTGACACAGAAGCTACAATCTGGCTGTTTTCACATCATTTCATTGCCCAAAATTTTGAGAAATGGTAACAAATTTCATGTTTTGTACCTGAACAGTGGTATCCCAAAACTACAAGTATTGATTCTGGTACTTTGGCTGGTGTCGAAGTATCGACTCCAGGGTATCGCTATGCCCATCCCTATTGTGCAGCCGACCTCTTGCAATCGTTCTGTTCTGACAACTCTTCAAAAAATTTTGGCACGGTCTCATGGCGCATAAAATATGGATCTGATCCCTTTTCTACACTAAAACTGTTTCATTGTGACAAAATGTCAACGTGACCTTGCTGTAAGAGTGCATTCACACCAGCATAGTACGCTAGACTCGGCCTGATTGGGGACTCGGCTCAGCTGGTGGGTGGGGGTGATCTCCTGGACCGAGGTCGCTCTCACGCTGGACTTAAGCCAAACGAGCCAGAGTCTTGTCGCCTGAGCCGTCACTGGTCTGCTGTGCGGGTATATTCCAGAGCCTCCATATCACAACTAATTACTTTAAAAACTGCAGTATTTCTGTGGGTACTTTCTCGAAACCGGGATGTTTTCTTCTGAGCATCAAGGATGAGCGATATGGACTAAAAAATGTCTCAGAATAGTTTCGTTTTTTATCACGGTAAGCACAAGTAATGATAAAAAATATCAGCTCTATCATTTGTATTATAAATCTATTACTACATTCGTCTTGAGAGCCCTGAAATAATGCTAGAAGCCACTAAACTACATCAATAAAGTTCAAGTACTACACCTGTATTGCAAACTGTAGTGACACCAATTAAACAAGTCTGACAAGAGAATGAATTTGACATTTATTCAAAAGGTGCAAACGGCAAAAATAACTTGGCTTATAAAATCACAAAGTAGTACACATGCAACTGCAAATACAACCTGATAAATTGAATTTATTGTTTTTATTGTGACAATGCAAATGATTACCATGGGGTATTTCTTTGACAGTATATCGCACACAGTTGCTTATCGCCCATCCCCACTGACGCCACATCAGTTAAAACTTTCACATCATCGCTCCTCGTTTGACAACAAGCTGTTTCTAAAGAAGTCCTACATGCGTGTTTGTTCTGTTTGCATTTACCAACAAAGCCCAACATTTATGATTTAAACCATAATATTAACTGACAGTGCCATACTGGATCAGCAGTTGTAGTCCGCTTCCTGTATTTGGTCCGCTTCAGTCGCGCCGAGACCTGCGTTTGAGAAAAAAACATTTGATTATGTTAGAAAAAAGTTTCTTTCTTTTATTGGATTTTCTTCCAAGTGAGTGCAGTGTACTTACGTGACATCTCAATATTATGGATTTGATGTGTGATAAGGCAGTTTTTAGTGTTTACACATTTGTTTTTTTGTTTGTTTTTTTCTTTTTTGGGGGGGGGAGTCAATAAGTTTATGTTTTCTCTTTTTTTATTTCAGCAACAATCCAAAAAGTGAGGAGAAGCGTAGCGGCAGTGGTTCACACAACTGGGGCAACTTGAAGGATGAAGTGAGGTGAGTTTAAACAAGACGTGGTCTGTGTGTGTCAGACAAATAATAACACACCCCTATTATTTCTGTTTACTTTGGCCCAGTCCTAATGTTCCCCCTACTTTCTACCACTAGCCCTTACTCACTACCACTACACCAATCGCTGCAAAATCGCTGCATTGGGTCCCGTGCATTTCAGGATTGATTTTAAGGGTTTTTTAAAAGATTATAAATGTCTTAATGGTCTTGGGCTTCTTAATTAATCAAACTGGTTTTAAAAAAGGAACCCTCGGGGGCCCCGGGGTCTGCGGGGCCCGGGCTTTAGTGGCTAAGTAATCATGTGATATTTTGTTTTTTATTAATTTATGGTATTTATATAATAAAAAGCAAAATGTGAAAGTAGTAAGAAAGAAAAAATAAAAAAATCATTCATTCACCCCATCGAATTGAAGCCATACAGGGTAGGGCTTTGTAATCTTCCAGGAATTAGGACACCACTTGCTGCATTTACGTTCAGGCACGTAAGCGACTGCGTGGAGACGTTTGCACATACGTCTCACCGTAACAACACACCCAGCAACAACACAGAGTTAACAGTTGTGACCGTTTTTGTTTTTTTTAATCATTCATCGTGCGTCAGTTGATTAACACTCCCTACTACTAAGATGCCTTAAAAATTCTCTCTTGTCAATAATATGAACTGCCGAATTTTTTTGGCATCTGGGAGACTTTGGGGGTTTTTAACGCCTCATCAACTCGGCCTCTATTATGCAAATGAATACAGGAACAAACGGCGTTCACTGTTGAGCACATGGAGTCCTACATGCGCTCTATCAGTCTTATCTGTATCAGGACACTGTAAAAAGCCCAAATAAAACAGATAGTAAATTATAAAACCATCAATTTTGATTTGATACGCTGTGAACAGAGAAGCGACGTGGGCTGAGAAGATGGGAAATTCCATATTTTGACGTAATTCCCTGAAAAATGCCTAAAATATGGTGCTTCTACATCAGCGTTGGTGGCTCGGAGTCAGACACAAATATTCTTGACTTCTTGTGGTAATAATCCGAATATTTGGAACCTTTATGGGCAAAATGTGACCGACAGCCTGCCCACGACGCTGAATGAGAGGCGAGTGTGTGCTGATCGGTGTCCGAGTGGTTAGAGTCCCCGTCTCATGAGTGGATGGTGATGGGTTTGAGCCCCAGGCATGGCAGTCTTATGCATGTCGTCTTGGATGTTTTTTTGTTTTTTAAAAAAAAATTCACCCGATTTGACATACAAATACCCCCCCCCCCCCCCCCCCCCCCCCCCCAATATATAAAGATAGATAGATATACACAATGAAGAGTTGATGTATTAAAGTAGCTGCAACTTTCAGGTTACCTGATTTGTAAAACAATGGGGAGTGAATGGGCCAATACAACTATGGCCTTTATTAACTATAATAAACAAAACAACCACACGGGGGTCGCCGTGACGACTGTTGTCTCTTGTAAACTGCCGAAAAGCCTTCGCAAGCTTGTCATCAGTATTTTAGCCTAACTAGCGTGGCTAGTCTGGCTAACGTTACGAACAAATGTATAATCTGTACATTTGTGAGTTTTCTTGTCAGAGTCCTGTCGCTCTCCGGAGGTTGCTGCTGTTCCCTTTTCTCTGGCCCTTCCTCAGCAAGTCAGCATCTGACGTCTGTTGCTCTGAAAGGCTAGATTCATGCCACCTACCCCTACATGCACAGGGGAATTAGAACAGCGCTACCTTCACTGGAACGCACAAAATTTAGGGGTAGGGCTAAAAAGTAGGGCTAGTGGGTGTATTGGGACGCACCCTTTGTCTCTGTTCTTTTTGTTTTAAAACGAGCATCCATACTCGTTATGACCTTTGGTTTAAAGATGTTTATAGCCTCATTTAACTTTTAATATTAGCAGTGGATATGTTAACGATACCATTCAGAACCATTACAGCCAGTCAGCTTTTGTCAGAACTGAACCGAGTGGTTGTTTCTTTGTTTCCAGTGAAGCTGAACCGACCCCTGCTCCTGAGACAGCCCCAGAGGGGAGGAAAACGCACCTGCCGGCTCTGAGAACAAGTGAGAATCTGTTTTTCTGGCCCTTCAGTTTGAATTTGATGCACAGCTAAGAAATCTCCGTAATTATAAGAATTTCTGTCAAATTGGTCATCATTTATGAAACAAGTCTGTCATAAATGGTTTCTGCGTGCATGTCTGTGCAGGCTTTGCTGCACATAGGATGAACACTGTAACTGATGCTTTGGTGTGAGGATTAGGGAGCATAGAGGTGGGGGGATTGGCTGCTTGGGGTTGATGTTCCTACATTGCTGTGTTGTATTCCAGAGAGAATGAGGTGGAGGAGGTGAAAAACGAAGGTCCCAGAGAGATGACCCTGGATGAGTGGAAGGCCATGCAGGACAAGGAGCGCACCAAGGTGGAGTTCAACATCCGCAAGCCCAACGAGGGGACTGACAGCCAGTGGAAGAAGGGATACGTGCTGCACAAGTCCAAGAGTGAAGACGTGAGTGCGGGGGTGTATACGTTTGTACCCCACCTTCTGCGACATTTTCAGGGTGTTGTTTCTCTGTGAGAAGAGGTCGTCTGCAGAGTCAGTGTGACATGTTGGCATCTGAATTCAGATGCTGTTTTATTAGAGACGATGCAGAGGAGTGAAAGCTTTCTGACAGCAGGATGTTGGTGCATAAAAGTCCCTCCTGTTTGTTGTGAAGTGAGTAAACGTTTGTTTAAAGGATTTTGGGGCTGCAGTGGTTTTATTTGACAGCAGCTTGGCAGTGAAGGGGTCAGAGTGTGGGAATAGTGGGATTTAAACCAGTTGCTGCTTCTCTATGCAGTTTTCCAGCTCAACCAGTCATGCTTAGAGATGCTCCGATCTCATGCCTGGATTGGATTTTGGCTCCAGTATTGGCAAATTGGATGGATCGAATATCGGATGAATGAGGCCGATCGAGTCATTCCTTTTTTCTTTTTTTTTTTTCCTTTTTTTATTATTAATATCATGACAACTTCACACTTTATTTGTTGATGGATAGTACATTTTTATCTGTTAATTACTTTTTGTATCTTAATATAAATTCATATTAATATATATTGTAACATTACTCTAGTATTATATATAATATAATATTGTAATATTAATTATTGAATTTCCCTTCTGGGTTTAAGTGTTTTTTATTCATTCATTAAGTACCTTTAAAAAAAAAAAACGAGTTCATGTTTGTCAAGCCTAATTCGTCACTCACATCTCAAGGTAAACCATCATTCAGCACAAGTATCGAATCGGTGTCCGGTATCGGCCGATATGCTCAGCGCGGTTATCGGTATCGGACTGGGACAAACAGGATCGGTGCATCTCTAGTCAAGCTGGTAAAACGTTGAGATTTCCTTCCTGTCCACAAACAATGTCCTGATTAACCTTTTAACCTGAGAGACAGATGGTGCCAAACTGCGTCTGAGTTACCATTTTAGTGACCTCGCCTGAACTGTGTCCTAAAACCTCTAGTTTTGTTCTGCGTCACTTCATCAGAGTTGACTTTTGCGGAGATGATGTTCGCATATTAAATTATCTGATCTGATAGAGATCTAGAGCTTCAGCTGCATCATTCTGAAGAGAAATTCATCCTGAAAGTTTTTTCTTTTAAGGCAAGCCCGAGCCATTTTCGTTTTACTAGTACTATGTGCTATGCTCGTTTTGTTTTCAGCATGGCATGAACTGATATTTTCAGATCTTTTCACGATGACTCCAAAAATATTCAAATAGACGTGGTGGTTGCAGAGATGTGCTCATTTCATTTTGTGGATGCAATTTCGAGCAGAAACTTAAGAGGGTTCCCACAGGGTCTTAAAGGGGAAGTTCAGAATTTTTGACATAGGGCCTCATTTACAAGTGAGCCAGAATACTACTTATCACTGAAAACGGTTTCAACATATTTCATCCCGTTATTCTAGTTCCAGAAGGTTGGTGATGCTAATGCTAGTGGAAGTCAATAGGAATCTGCTAGCCTGTCATTAAAGCCAATCTTATCCACCCCACAGAACATCAGAGGCAAATCAGCAAGATTATCTGTGTAAATGCCGTGTTAAACTAGTAAACTCGTGTAAAAAAAAAAGTAAAATTTGCCTTCTATGACAAATTTTGCATGACTTATTGAGTATGACTAGTTTCTTACCAGCTTACTAGCTTTGCCAGTGTATTCCGGTTCATAGAGACATGCTGATAGTTAGTTTGATGGAAAAAAGTTCGAAATCATCTTTAAAATCAGACATATCCTCATGCCTTTCAGACGTGGCCGTATTTTAGACTTTATATTTGTGTAATCAGATTCCTTAATGCACATACAGTAGCAACAGATGACATCACTCTGCTGCCAAATACAGGAAGTGAAACTTTGTAAAGTTTCAAAATGCAATGAAATGCAGGTTTGTTTTATTTGTAACATTATTCTATTAACACGGCATTTACACAGATAGTCTGAAGTTAGAAATGATTTGCCTCAAATGTTCTGTGGAGTGGATAAGATTGTTATTAATAACAGGCTAGCAGATTCCTATTGACTTGCACTAGCATTAGCATCGGCGACCAACTGGAACTAGCATAACGGGATGGAATATGTTGAAACCGTCTTTAGTAATAAGTAGTATTCTGGCTCACTTGTAAATGAGGCCCTATGTCAAAAATTCTGAACTTCCCCTTTAAAGTCTTACATTTAAAAGTCCTTAAATTTGACAGTTGTGGTTTTAAATTTCATATTGTGGGTCTTAATTTAAGAAAAATGACTGAAAAAAAAATTAAAAACCAGATCCATGTGTTTATCACAACCAGTGAATCTTGACAGAGCTTTTATAGTATTAGCCAATCAGGAAGAAAGGGCAGGTCTTTGTACAGCTGTCCCCTGTCAGCCTGAGGTTTGCATAAACATCTTAACCTTTTTGGAAGAAAATTTCAAACCAGGTACCAATGATAGGCGTAGGTAATGATGGACAAAAGTTATTGTTCAATCTACTTTTTTGACAATATTTTTGGAAGTATTTCGGGATCTCTGTTTTTGCAAGTGTGGCCGTGTAATGTGAATTAAATTTTGTTCCAAGTGGTATTAGAAAGTCTTAAATTTAATTTGTCAAAACCTGTAGGAACCCTGTTTAAAAGAGCCACAGGGCTCAGAGTGTTAAAAGATGGGAAGTGAAGTTTAATTTCACTTTTGGTTTTGGCTCAGTTGTTTCAGACTAAAATTCTTTTGGATTGTGGAAACAATAAAATACTGAAGGATTTGACACATTGAGCAACATTGAGTTTATTCAACTGTCAAAAACAAAAATTCAGGACAACAGTATACGAGTGTTGAAACTTAAATCCACCAACCTACTTGTCGTTTTAGCTGTTGATTTTTTTTTAAATTGATATTTTTCAGGTTATTGAGCACAAGAAAGAGATAAATTGTGCTGATTAATATGCGCACTGAGCTTGCGAGAGTAATGTTGACATGCTGACCACAGGTCATAACAGTATTTATGGGCGGTTGGTTTAAAGGCTTTGGATAATAAGTTTGTTTTGGCAGATGTTGGTTTGTTTTTCTCAGCTGCTGGTTTGACGTTAGAGCTAAATATAACTCAGCTACAGATTTTTGTTTTATATATTTATTATTGACTATTTCTTTTCTTTTTCAGAGGCCTGTGGGTGCTTTGATCGACGCTGCAGAGACGGAAGCAGACTCTCACGCTCTGTACCACAAGGTGCTTTCATTTTTCAGTCTATGAAAACTTCCAGCGGGAACATTTTTTTATTGAACCATCTTTTTATTAAACTGTGAGTCATTGAAAGCTGCTTTGGATGAAGACATGTCTCAGAATTGCTCATTTAGACTCGAGTGCATTCAGGGAATTTATTTTCTTTGCTAACTTTATTAAACTATTCATCTGTTAGTCTAAATCTGGTCAAATTGCCTTGGCAGGGCACCACCGACGAATCCAGTGACCACCATTTCCGCAAACCAGCCAACGACATCACATCTCAGCTGGAGATCAACTTCGGAGACCTGGGCCGTCCCGGCCGCGGGCGTGGGGGCGCTCGCGGAGGCAGAGGAGGCCGCGGTGGGGGAGGCAGCAGGACGGCACGCGGGGGAGGACGCTCTGAAAAGGTAACAACAAAAAGCTCTTGTGGCTGCCAACAAAGGTTCTGTGTTCCTCACAAAAGATTTGGCTCGCTGACTGAACAAGCGGCAAAACCACTGACTTGGAAAAGCTGCTGTTGAACGCTGAGGCCCTGAAATAACAGAGCACCCACCAGAAGCTGCACCATTCACTGTCCGGGGGCTGACCTCATGTCACTGATATGGGCCGCGGTCTGAATCACACTCCAGTCTTGAACTGTAAAGTTGGCTTTAAATTGCGCCTCTTATGTTTATAATCTACATGGAAGTTTCCATACCAGTAAAAAGACGACGAGCACGTTGGTCCGCAAAGGATAAACCTGGCCAACTTTGGTAGAACACATTTTCACGAACGTTTTTGGTGCCATTTATGAGCATTTTGACATTTTCTGCATGTTGTAGCCGCTGTATGAGTGCAGATCCTGTCTCATCTCACTACACAAATACTGAATTCAGCATCCGTTACCTGGCAACCAATACTACTTATCACACCAAGCTAAATGGCTTGACTGAAAGAAATGAAAGATACTTTTTTAATCCTGTGGGAAAATTATAATACCCTGGCATACAGGGGTTTTGGCAGTCAAAATTTCTATGAAGGTCCATTTATTCTCCCTTACGTAAGTAAATGGCGACGTCCGTTTCCTGCGTCGCCCTGTGTGGCTGCCTTCATACTGTAATGCGTTTTCTGCGTTCTTATAAATCAGTTTGTCCGCTAGACGGCAGCGCTGTCTGCCCCCGTGCCCTGGCGATGTGATGTCGTAGATGAGTGTATTTTCAGCCTCTCCTCCAAAGCTCCATCCATGTCTACAGAATTCTGTTTGTTTGCCGTCTTCTTTCTCAGGTGCTTTTTGGCCCTGGCGGTTTTTGTGTTATTTTTCCCGTTCCTGTTCTTCTCTGGTTTTTTCCTGCATATCAGCTATACAGCTGAACACGGACCCCACGGTTTCCGGTGGTTTTGCTCCGTCTTCTGCGTCGAGTGACGGACCAAAAAGCCCCTCAAACGCACCAAGTTGCGTCCCTAACCGACGCAGACAACGGACGAAACTGTCCATCCGTCTGTGTATCTGTCTTCTGCTTCGAGCATAAATGGGCCTTTAGAGTTAAAGTTAAGCAAATAGAAGATGGAATCACCTCTAAAAGACATGAAGGGGACAATAATGGAATCATTTTGGCCTTTTAAATTGAATAAAGTCAGCGACATAATAACATTTTACCAATAATGTAAGTTATTATGCTATTGCCTGGTTAACTGACCCAGAGGGAAAAAATCATTTGAAAATGTAATAAGTGGATAAGTTGGTGTGAGATCTGATTTATGTCCTCATCATTTAGGAAAAATGCACATGTTTCTCATAGGTACTTTTCATAGCTTCATGTTCGGGGGGGGGGTTAACGTCAAACAGTAGTTGTATCTGTTCAGCACACATCAAAGTTGCTGGACCAGGCAGCCTGTTTATGTCAGTCTGAGGCACAAATTTAGTTTTTTAAATGAGTGTTTTAAACTACCTGAGGGAGGCTAACTGAATTTTGAACTTGTAAAATCAAAAATAAAATATCAGGGCTCCAGACTGCGACCAAATGGTCGCATTTTGCGACTTAAATGTGAGCCAGAGCGAGTAAATTTTTTCATACAGTCGCGCATGTGCGACCAATAAAATGTGCTGTTTTTTATTCTGACAGACTTTCACACCAGGTCCATGTGCGCCGCGTTCCGTGTGTGGCGCTGCCTCGCTATGAGGCCGTTTCAGTGGATAGTTTAACTCCACACCGGGCGCAATCATCTGAAGTCATCAGCGTCTCGTCGCGGCGTCGGGTCTATTTATGACAGCACATGCTTCCAACGCGTCAAGCTCTAAGCAGTATAGCCGTGTAGCCAGGACCAGACAGGAAATCAGACACGGGAGCAGTCAGTGTAAAGTATCCGGTGAACTTCAAAATAAAAGCCCCCGCAGATTGGCAATGGCTGAATTATCATTGACACCAGATGAGAAGTCAATCATCAGGGGGTCTGAGTGGGTTTTTTTCCATCATGGACCACAGGACTTTAATCCAGCCCTCTTTATCATGATTGTTATCACGTGAACTGGTGACATCATGCATGACCTTGTAATTTTGTCGTCTGTTCCTGGTCCCTTTATCATAATTTCTTTATCAATAATCTATTTTTATATATCTGAGTGGAATGAGTCTGGAGTTGAATATTTTTAATAGGCAAAAATAATTAAACAAATAAATAGAGGTAAATTTGTCTTGGACTTTTTCTCTCCTTTTTGCTGATCCGATCCATGACTCAAAAACCATAAACCGCTTCAAACCGTGAAGTCACCCACAACAAACAGGGACCTGCACCACACAACTAAAACATGACACTTAGAGTAAACACAGAGCCAGTCTGAGACATAAAATCTGCTGTGACCTGTGAACATCGTAGTTTCTGCATTTATTGTTCAAGTATTTATCAGCAATTCAGTGAAAATGAGAGGAAATGTGAACATTTGCTTTGCAAGTTGATTTTGCTGTGCGCCCCTAAATTTTCTTCTTGCGCTCCTAAAAATTTAAGCTAGGGGCCGCTGTGCTCCTAGTAAAAAAAGTTAGTCTGGAGCCCTGAATATATGCCAGAATTCGGAGGTGAATTTCAACATCTTGGACTTTTTAAAGACCACATTTTTAATTAGCGTAACCACACAACAGAATAAAGATAAGCTAGGAAGAAATGAAATATTTTTTTAAGCTGAAGGCGATGTTAATTGAAATTAGGGCTGTGCAGGAATACCGGTTCATACCGAAAACTGGTATTTATTTTTGTCATGATATGTATTTTTTTTATATACCCCCATACCGGTGAAATCCCAGACAACATGTGGAACGTGCACAGTGGGCAAGTGTTTCAGCTGGGACACATTTCACTGCCGGACACAAACACCACAACATGTGAAAAGCTGGTTAAAGCTGTCAAAGTGAAGCACACCTTGTCTACCAGGAGGAACTAATTCCCAAAAGAGGAGCCACGTCTCTGGTTTGGAAGTTTTTTGGCTGTAAAAAAATCATACGTGGACCAAACGACTGTTTACAAACGCTGTCGAGTATCAAGATCAAGATTAACTTTATTGTCACTCAAGGAGAGAAATTTGTGTTGGGTCATTCACCCATGTTGCAGCCCAGTATCTCTAATCAATACACGAGCAGTAAAAACATAAAAAACACATACAAAAACCAGTGCCAGAAAGGGCAAATGTGGTACTGCCATCAGTACCTACATGTCCTGTCTGAAACAAAAGCGGCAGCTGGCGGTGGTAACCCTAGCAGCTAGCTTTGCCGACAACCCGTTTTAGAGTAGCAAGAATGTCTTTATCTGGGACTGGATATGAGAAAAAGAGACAAATGAGAGAAAGAAAGGAAGAGTAATGTGAGGCGAAACGTCAGTGGTCAGATCGGAGTAGCAGGTTTGTGAACGGGCAGTTTAATATGAATATACATTTCAAATATGAATATACACTACTCACAAGAAATTAGGGATATTCAACTTTCGGTTTTTGGAGAACAGAATGATGCAGAATAAATATTTAACCATTAAACAATGTACATGTACATTTAAAAGATTAGAAAAAGTTTAATCAAGTTCACCTGGAAAGGTTGTTGTGGATTTTAGATTCATTCTGACATCATACAGAAAGCCAAATATCCCTAACTTTTTGTGAGTAGTGTATATGTATATATATATGTGTGTGTAAATGTATACTGTCAAATACCGTAAAACTGGTAAGATTTCTAAAAAAAAAAAAAAAAAGTGATATGAAACATTTGCCATACGCCCATTCTAGTCATTTCTGACTTTCTCCCTGGTTGTCATGCGTTTGGTCCCAACAGGCAAGTGGAGCGTCAGTCCCCAACGTGGATGATCCCGAGGCCTTCCCAGCCCTGGCCTAAAGGCTCCGTCTTTCACCACCGGCCCACCCATCTGCCCTTCCGGGCCCCTCCTCTACGAGGCTTGCATGCTTACCACATCTTCAAGTATATAAGAAAACAAAGAGAAAAAAAAATTATGACAAAAAAAGACTGTCATCCCATACCACTCACAACACCCAAGGACTAAAATTTTATCTGTTTTAAAGAACAAAAGACGACAAAAAGATGGAAAAAGGACCTCTTGTTACACTGAAGTTTTGTATTTAGGAACATAAAAGCAGGGATGTGTTTTTTTTTTTTTTTTTCAGAGATTATGCATACTTCATGTTTTGTTTATTTTCTTTTTGTTACGTGCTGCTTGAATTTCTACATTTCTGCAATTAGGTTGAAGTGTGTGCATCTCTCCCTCTTCAAGAGCGTTTGTGCTCCCCCATCCTCCCTCATGACTTCAGATCTGTATGAGGTCAGCTGTAGAGACTCCTTTTCCTCTTTCTCCTCCTTCAGTAATACACACTGATGGGGTAGCACAACACTACGTGATAAACTTGTTCCAGATGTCAGAAGTATGGCTTAAAATGCATTTAAAGCATCTTTTTGGGGGGGTGGGGGGGATTTACCACCCATCCCTTTTTGTTGAGGCGCAAATTGAGGATGGGTAACCAGCAAAGTGACTTCATTCTAAAGCTTGATGGGTTTTTTCTGCTCATTTTGCAGTGAAAGTTGATGCCTCTTATACAGTTTTTAATTTTTGGTGGACCAGTGGTTTAGTAACGCTTTGTATCCCCTGATCCAGATGTGCTACCTGTTTTCAGGGTGTCCCAAGGCCCAGTGTATCTTAAGGCTGGTCCTCTTAGGTCACACAGACTGTGCTTTCGTGTACATTCAGGACCACTAAGCAAATATTGTTTCTTTTTTCTTTTATTTTTTTGTTAATGATATATGCGTGTGCTTGTGTGTGTGATTGCAGCAAAAGTGTGAAACTGAATGTGTGGATTTGAGTTAGTTACTTAGAATTGAAGTGTTCCTCTGCTTTGAACTTGCCGTTCTCGTGCCGCAAGTTCTCGCCTGAAGTAGTTCATACTGTCTTTTAAGAAGTGATTGTTTAAATGTAGATGAGAACAATAGATGGACCATGGACATATCTTGCTTCTACAGAATCTGTACTGTCTTTCAGATCTAAAGCACTTGGTTTTATCTGCACCAGTCCTATGAAAATTGTTTTCCCTCCCCCTTTAAAACCCATATTTTTTTTGCTGTTCTTTTTATTCTCTCAGTGCAGAAGCATCAATGCATAATTTGTTTGGAAGAAACGTCAGCTGTCATTGTGGAACAATCACGAGCCACAGAATGTAATGTAAGCTAGTGGTGCTTTCAGCCACCTGTGTCAGCTTTTCCAGTGAGCATTTTATTTTATTTTTTTCTTTTAGTAATGGGTATGTTTCACATTTTGGGGGGGGGGGGGTTACGCTGAAAATATGGAGTGAATTTTAAAGCTTTACATGTTCTTGACAAAAGCTCGCTGGCGACACGCCGATACAGTCGGCTGGAGCAGTTATCTTGGACTGTTTGAGCCACATGACGACAACTTTCTCTGCAAACATCCCTGTTCTAATAAATTGCTCTAGAGGTGTTAGCTGTGTCCCTCAATGGCTGTTGGGTTGCTTTTAATCAATGCCATTTTAAAGTTGTATACAAATGTGCTGTTGGTTTGTTAATTGGGGCTTAATTTCCAGTTCATACATGGTGGACTTGAGAGATAAAGTTATTAATGGTTTGTTGGTTTGACAGGCTACAAGTTTAAAGGTTTAATTTTATTTATTTTTCTTTTAAAAGTATTTTATCATATTGACCATCAATTTTATCTTAAAAGAATCATTGCAGATATCCACCATATGTCCATTAAGTCAAATAAACCCCTGAATATGTCAGATGAAAACAAACTTCTTTTTTTTCTTTTTAAATCAAAGTAGCATCTACTTAGTTTCCCTATGTTGGAAGGATTTTCGAGAGGTTTTTCTTTTAATTTAAGCCAACAAAAGTAACTGCTTGAATTTGAGGGGGTGGAGAGCCCCCCCTCATAATTTAATGTTTTTTATATACTAAAAGAACCTGCAGCTTATTATGAAAGCATTAAATAATGTCAGATGGTGCATATCACTTTTTAAAATATAAATGTAGAAATAAGAGAAAAACAGGGAGTACACATAGACAAGTAATGATTGCAAATTAGTAGGATTTCTAGGAAAGACAATATAATAAACACGTAGTTAGTTTTCAAGTCTTGTTGCAAATGGGTTTGATAGTATTAATGTAGGTTTCTATTTATAAAAGGCAGAAAAGTGACTAGGCTGGGAGAGCATACCCTTGTGCAAAAAGAATTAGTCCATAATGAAAATAAGTCTTTTCTTCAACTTGCATCTTAAAACATCCATAACGTGTTAAAATGACAAAGAAAATCCTAACAAATTGTCATGTATACGTTTGGAAACATCTTTCCATAGCTTTTTTCTGAATGAGTAATCCCAAAATAAGACGAGATATTGTTTCGGAGCTATAGAAAATCTTTTTGGATTTCTCCAGGAAATATTTGAATAAAATTTACATGACAGGCACTTAATTTGATGATAAAACATTTGTGTGGCAACATCTTACCTAAAAAGTACAAAATTTACAATGGTCCTCAAGTTACTCATACCCTCAAATTAAAGGAGGAAAAAAATCAGCTGTGAGTGAAATAAGATGAAACTGACAAAAATAATACATAAAATCTATGAAAATCATGACATTGATTTTGGATTGTGGTTTGAAAGACATTAAAAACAAACACTAAATAAAAAATGTAAAGCATTTTTGTTGAGCAACACTGAGGCAATCATTGCAATCAGGTATTTTTTCTGAAATTTTCAAAATTATATCTACACCTGTTGACAGGTATTTTGGGAAAGATGTTTTTATGTGTCTGAGACTTTTTTTTTTTTTTAATTAGTTCAAATTCAAAAGCAATATTTTATTTCACTAAATTATAATTTTGTAATTTTTTATTTATCAGTTTCCTTAGTTCCTTGTTATTTAAATTACTATTGTGAATTTAGCCTTTTCTTTAACTGGAGGGTATGAATAATTTTGAGGACTACTGTAGCTGACTTTCAAGTGTCCCCGCCCCCACTGACCAAGCCTTTCGTTCTACGCATGCGCATTGAAGAATTGTCTTCCTGTCAGTGAACGTGAACGTTACGTCAACGATGGCGGAGCTCCATAAACGTCGGAATGCGCCGAGCCGGAGAAGCCCGTCCGCAGAGGGAGCATCCGGGAGTACAACACCTGGTGACACCTCCACCGTTTTTGTGAAACTGTTGGCGGCTGCGTTTTATGGTTTCAGCTCGTTTCTCATCGTGGTTGTCAATAAAAGCGTCCTCACCAACTACAGGTAAAGTTCGTACAAAGTTCAAACGGGACCAGGCTCGCGCTACATTATTTGACACACCCATTATTAACTGATAAAGGGAGCTAGTTAATAATGGTGGACTTAGAATGCACCCTGCAATGATGTTGCCCAGTTCTAGAGGAAGAAAAAGCAGCTTCTTTTACAGATTAATGTAGAAAGATACTTGAAATTTCTTTTGTGAAAAATAAATGGTCTTAAACTGTTCTTTAACAAAATTCAATAATAGTGTGTATAAATCTGTATGTATGTATACACACACACATATTTATATGTACACATACAATATAAATACAGTATGTAATTTTATATAAATAATATCAAATTGTATATAAAATACTAAACACACACAAATAATTGTTGAATTCTTTCGTTAAAGTTCAGTGTATACTGAAAATTCCTCAAAATTATTTGCAATTTCCCATTAAAGACAGAAAAAACAGCCGTCAGTCAAATAAGTTAATTTGAAATTTGACAAAAGTAATAACAAAAAAATTATAAAATTCTTTTTATTTGAATTACTATTGTGAATTAAGCCTTTTCTTCAGTGGAAGGGTATGAATAACTTTGAGGACAACTGTATATAGTTTATTGTATATATGCTGCCTTTTAAATGATGTTTTATTCATGAGCAGTGCATGCTCCTATTTACTCCTAAACTCCCTGAGGAGTTCACTGTTGTTGACTGCAAATTTAGTTTGATCTTATCAAGGTTTCTTGACCACGTCTACATGACTAAATGAATTGAGTTGCTGCCTTGTGATTGGCTGATTAGATATTTGGATTTCTGAACAATTGAACAACTGAACCTTGTATGATCAAATTAAATGGTCCACAGATAAACAACTAAGAAGCTGTCACAATCAAATGTTAGGTTACTAGATTGAGATTTATTACAAACAAAGCTAAATAAAATACAAAAACAAGACACATCAGCTTAGTTGCTATCAAATGTACAACAATCTCTACAATCTCTACTTTATGTGTGAAAAGGAAGGAGACAGTTTGTCGCTTGTTGTGAACATAACTCCATACCATCATTGAAAAGAGAAAAAAACACATTCACAAACATACTCATCAGACTTAATAAAGTTTCACAGTAGACAAAGTAACATCCGAGTTACCTAATTTAGTGTGACAAACAACAGTTTTTTCTTTAACATGACATTTCTTCCACATAATCTCTTAATTTCATGGTTTTATACAGTTGTTTGAATTTACATTTGTTAAAAATTTTTTTGTTTTTCTCAATCTTTTGAGCACTTATTTTGGAATGTAAAGACAAAAAAAATCATTCATCAGTGGACTGACGTAGCTTCAGATCTATAGGCTACCGTAATAATAATAATAGTGATAATAATAATAACTATGGATGCACGATATAGTCGGCCCCCTATCGGTATTGGCCTATATCGGCCTTAAAACTGAGAATCCGACATTGGCCACCCCACAGAGATTTAACTGATATTTAACTGATCAGACCGCTGTTTCTAAAGTCTAAAAAAAACCAAAAACTTCTTCTTCAAAAAACTTCGTTTTTACAGACTTTAAAACTTTTAAAGACAGTTTGTTTTAGGATGTTCTGTGTGAACAGTTTATACACGCTCATTTGTGTAAATAACCAAATATTAGGGTTGGGAAAAATATCGATACACTGAACTGTTGCAACGTTTTTATATGCAGATTTGATATTGATATTTGAAAACGCGATATTAATCTATTTTACCTACGAAATCTATCGAGATTTTATCTAATTTCATCTTTCTCTTATGAAATCTTGTGAGATTTCACGAAAACCTGATATTTCTTAACAGAACGACAAAATCTCGCAAGATTTCTTTAGCAAAATAGATTGATACCGCATTTTTGAATATCAATATGATATCAGCATATGAAAATATGGTGATATTTCAGTGTATCCATATTTTTCCCACCCATTTTTATATATTAATATATATATATGTATATATATATATACATATATATATATATGTTACTTTATTTGGACATAAGACTAACAAAAGCAAACGAGGGACAGTAGAAGAAGAAAAGAAAAAGGTGTGTGTTCAAAAGGAGTGGAAAGAAGCCAATGCTCATTTAATCCCACCCCTTTGCAGCACAAAACTAAAAAATACTGTGTATAACATTATTACTACATAATATGATCAACAATTATTATTACCACATAACATAATATTATTACTACATAATAGGATTATTATTTTTATATCAACTGTCATTAAGTTTCACTTGTTATACGTAACACAAGTTGAGGTATTTGTCTAATTTTGCACAAGGAATGAATATTACATCATTTATTTTTCAGCTTCAATATCGATATCGGTTATCGGCCAAATGAGTTTTAAAATATCGGCATATCCGATATCGGCTAAAATTCCAATATCGTGCATCCGTAATAACCATTTACTGTTAATACGATTGCTTCTACCCCTGCTAATAATAATACTACTACTTCTTTATAGACAATATGGTATCTTATATATCACAATAATATAGTTTTATAATAGGTATGATATAATACTACACTAATACTTCCACTACTGTTGTCACTACAACATCCCTACTACACAGACATAATAACAATAATAATGCAAATATACATAAATGTATGTCCTCATTTTTATACTGTTATAAATAGCACAACCAAAGATGACACATATCTACCCATCCTACACATTAATCCAATAAACAGTAATCACCTTATTAAAGTCAAACCATCTCATCATTTCTGTACCTAGAGAAAATAATTCCTTTAGACTTGTCCTTAGACTGGTTTATTTTTTAGCTTTTCCTGAGTGTCCCCTTCAAACTGTTCTACAATTTAAGCCCGCATGCTGAAATACAAAAAGTTTTCCTTGTAGTACATACCTCAAAAGTTTTAAATTCACAGTCTCCGTTTAAGTTATTACCCCCTTCCCTTTCAGTGATTAATTTTTTTGTTTTCTTGTAAGAGATGTTCCACAAATAAACTCATTTTACTGTAATACTGTGAGAAACTGAGTTTTTTTTTTTTTTTTTACAGATTTCCATCGTCAACATGTGTTGGAATCGGCCAGGTAAGTGTCTCATAAATTGAGCAGGAAATATTTCCGGATGTGCTGTGTTACTATGCTTTTATTGCTGCAGATGCTAGCCACGATTGTGGTTCTGAGGACGGGGAAAATGTTGGGAATTATCTCCTTTCCCGGCCTGGATTCGACTATACCTCGCAAGGTAAGGCGAGGATTATTTTAAGATGAAGTTGCAAAAAAAAAAAAAAAAAAAAAAAAAAAAAGATGAAGTTGCAGATATTACAGATTACATTATAATATTTTGCATGTGACCTGTCTTTCCAGATGTTTCCGCTGCCTCTGTTGTATGTCGGGAATCAAATATCAGGGCTTTTTGGGACACAGCGACTCAAGTGAGGGATTGTTCCCCCTTATTATTACAGTACATCACATGAAACACAATGTCCCCTCAGTATGCATCTCCAAACATCCTTTTTTCTCCATCTCAGCTTGCCGATGTTTACGGTCCTGAGGAGGTTCAGCATTCTTCTGACTATGATGTTTGAGGGATTCCTGCTAAAGTAAGAAAGATTTTTATTTCCTTTGTTAATGTTTACTCCATATGATGATATTTACCGCCGCCCATTTCTTCCCTCCACAGTAAGACGTTCTCTGCATCCATTAAGATGACGGTATTTACCATGATCTTTGGCGCTTTCATCGCTGCTAGGTAAGTAGGCTCCACGTACACTGACGGCCGGTTCAGGCTTTGTGTATAAACTAAGGCTGTCAGCATTAATGCATTAATTGCGATTAGTTAAAAAGAATCCATAACGCAATTAAATTTGTTTTAAATCCCATTTCAAATTTGAGCCGTTTTGTCCCTTTGACTAACCTGTAGTCAGTTCCTTTGGCCATATTGTGAAGCGGTAAAAAGCGATGGATAAAAAAGTACGACTGAAGTTTTAAACTGTTTCAGATTTCAGAACATTTAAGTCGTGAACTGGCAAAGTATGATCAAGTAAAGCACATCTGCTTGACTGTAGTTTGCTTCAGACTAGGGATGCACCGATGCATCGGCTGGACATCGGTATCGGCCGATGTTTGCCTTGTTTACTGCCATCGGCCATCGGCCAATAAAAATGACGTTCGCCGATGGCAGTGGCCGATAATGATAGCCTTTATATATATATATATATATATATATGTTTGTATAATGATTTACATGTGTCATCAACACTGTTCTTAAGAAAAACTCTTTTTCCCCCTTTTTTTGGGCGGGTGGGGGAGATACTGGTAGGAGGCATCCACGCACTTTCCTCATTAGAAAAACGAAGATGGCGGCGGTCATGTGGCAACATTTTACTGTTTCAGAAAAAGATCAGCGTTACGCAGTTTGCAGTGCATGCTCCACAAATATTTTTTATTGGGCGATGGAAAATAATCTTCTCACTGAGTATGTTTTTGTTTATTAGGCTAAAACCACTCAATTTTGTTGGGCCATATACTGAAGCATTCTTTTTAGTGATTATCAGTCCCAGGTTTTTGAAAAGTTTTCAGAAAAGAGCTTGTTATAACTAATGTCAACCACAAAGTGACATTAAAGGTTGATTCTGTTTCATAAATTGGTCTGATTGAATTTGTGCTCATTTAAGGATAGACTGATGAGGAGCTGAAAGACTTGTAAATTTCTGTGGCACAAAGGAAAATAAAAATAGAAAACATCGGCCAAGTTGTTATGTTAAACATCGGTATCGGTATCGGCCCAGACTTTCACAATCGGTGCATCCCTACTTCAGACCATCTGGCTTGAAGCTAACTATAGAAAAAAAAAAAAAAAACTACAGCTCTCTGTGTGCCACCAATAGATTTTAAACAAATAAGTTAACTAAATTACGTTTTTGCAAAAGTATCACATAAGTAGGCTATGAAATAAATCTAGAGATAAGGGGGGAAAAAATATTAAGAAAAAATACATTTTACATGGTAACCGCCTTCAGTTGGTGTGGAAAAAATTTGGCCCCAGGCCAAACTTAGCTGCTGTGGACTGTTCTGTTTGTCATAAGCGAGATAGGATATTCCTACAACTGATACATATCACTTGATTGCTGTTATTTCCAGCTAGAAATTTTATAATTGTTTTTCTAATGGTGCTATTGTTTATTTTAAAGTAGCTTAAGAGAGTGGCCTGATATATTTAATCTCTCAAAGTAAGCACCGCATTACTTTATTCTTCCTAATATTTGGAAGTTGGTCTACATGCACTTTTTTAAAGAAAAAAAAGGTCAAAAAGAAAATTTTGTGTTCATTTGATCCCCAATGAAGACTATGGTAAAATATACTAAATTATGGGCTTAGAAATGCCTTGATATGCAAAATAACAGAATATTACACATGCAATTCAAACCGCGATTAATCGCAGTTAACTATGAAGGTTCTGCGATTAATCGCAATTTTAAAAATGACTCATTTGACAGCCCCAGTATAAACAGATCTCTTTCTTATGTTGCTTCTGTTCACGCAGCGCTGACTTGGCTTTCGATCTTGAAGGATACGTATTCATCATGTTGAATAACGTTCTGACAGCAGCCAGTGGGGCTTTTGTGAAGAAAAAACTGGACTCTAAGGTGAGCAGAGCAGCAGATGACTCGGTGCGGAGACTCTGACCAAACATATCCTGGCAATAATGTGTCGTTGCTGCTTTTTACAGGAGCTGGGGAAATATGGGCTTCTGTATTACAACGCTTTGATCATGATTTTCCCAACATTAGCATACGCTTACTACTCAGGAGACCTGCAAATGGTGAGTTTGCCCACACAGATCAGGATGCATGACCAGGGGGTGTTCCAGAAAGGAGGCTTAACAAATGCTGTGATGAAGCCTGAGTTCAGGGTTGCTGAATCCTCAGGGGCCTGTTTCAGAAAGCAGGTTTAATGAAAACCCTGAGTTGTTTAACCCTGAGATTAGGGAAACTCTGAGTTTTCCTATTCACAAAGGTAGGTAACTCAACCCAGGGAAAGAAGAGTAACTCTAGCCTGTTTTGCAAAGAGGGGTAACTTAAACCCTCGGTCAGTTATCAGAGCAACAGACTCTCTGAAACTAACCTGGGGCCTGGACTACGAAGCCGGATTTTCTCTTATCGAGGTAACTTCAGGGTTAACCCAGGGTTTTCCATCCTACGACGCTGGTTCACTTCTGATCAGGGTTCTATCTCCCCGGTAACTTATGCTGAACGCCTAACGTGGTCTGGACCAGGTTAAGTTCTGGATAAGAAATCACAGAGTATAAAAGCACCCCCCCCTGACCAATTAGTGCTCTTAGAATATATGGCCTGCCCACTTTTAGGAGATCCTGTCGATGCTGGTGCAGATCGTGAGAGGAGCTCGTAGAGGAGAGAGAATATTCAGAGATGGTGCAACCCGTTTGATCTGCCAGATGAGACTTTAGATGAAAGATGGAGGTTTTCCTCTGCTGGACTCCGTCACATCTGTCAGCTGTTGGAGCCGCACATCACAAATGTAACGCATCACAGCCGGGAAATGACTCCACAGACGCTCTGCATTGCACTGAGGTTTCATTAATGTTGGTAGACTAAATAAATTTATTTTAATATAGACCAACGCCTCACCTTGATTGAAAACAAATGTTAGTGCTGTACTGATGCAGCTGAATAGCTTAATTTTTGCAGCTGAATTATGCTCATGGTGTTCAAATCCCCCTCAGTAAAACTCCATTCATTCATTCAGTAAAACGTCCATTCATTCATTCATTCATTCATTAAAAAAACCACACATCATCATCATCCCCTTCATTCATTCATTCATTCATTCATTCACAGGTAGTTTCATGCACACTGTCAATGATGCTGATTATATTTTTGTAAATTTTGTTCTTTACTTGTTCCCATGATCGTCTTGTGCAGCTGGGGTTGCATCTGAAATAATATGGTTAAGAGGTCACACATACAGAAAACATGAACTTATGGAGCGCACACCCACCCATGCCGGCATGGTGAAGAGTTACAATACGTGCACGACATGAGCCTGGAAATATCTATATGTACAGCATGAGAAGGAAATACACTGAGGAAGCGCTGAAGTGTGATGAAGTGACAGAGATCAGTCCGATATTGTTCCATGATTGTACAATCGCACAGACTTGTGCATTAACAGAGACGGTAATTTTCTGCCAGCATTCCTTCCTAGCTTTTGCTGCAGCGACTGTGTTGTTTCTGGCCTGGATGATGTTCCTGAATTCCTCATATTTCTTAAGTATCATCGTCTGCTCCTATATATATGTCGCTCTCTGTTTCTCCATGTCTGCGATTGGTCAGATGCTTCCAACGTCACCCCTTTTATGTGAGTGCGCACTGATCAAGATTGGAAACCCTGGGTTGAGTTACCGAGTTGATAACCAGCTTCGTAGTACTGTTTTATCAAGATCGCGGATGTCTGGTTAAGTCAACCCAAGTAACAGAGAGAAATCCCGGGTATGTTAATCCAGCTTCGTAGTACAGTATAGGTCCCTGGTCCAGGGCAGGTTAATGTGGAGAAACCTTGAGTTTCTCGCAGTCTCCGCCCACTTTCAGCCAAACTCCCGGCGAGTTTTGGCTGCTGCCGTCTCAAAAACAAGATAAAAAATAAACCTGAGTCAGTAGGTCATAGACATGTCCTTTCGATAAGGATTTCATGGATGAAGATGCAGCATGACTGCGCGGAGGTGGTCGGGAGATTGTTGTTCTCAGAGTCTGATTCATGAAACAGGCCTCAGACATCTTATCCCGCTCTGTCGGTTCCACCGCTCCACTTACGGATCAGCTTTTACAATCCGGCTTGGTTAAGCCAGAAGCGCACCTTCACGGTCCGCCTATAAAAGGCATCACCTGTGGAGCTCTGAAATCCCGATGAAGATGGCTAAACACAGTAACTCACTGTCCTCGTTGACATGAGTTATTTGATCGTTAGCTTTATTGTTTAATTGCTTTCTTTAATTGTTTTCATTTCATTCAATTATTAGCCGTAACCCGTCCGCCCAGGAGTCTCTAATCTACGGCTTCACAGCAAGTGGCTCTTTGGGTTTTCTACAATGGCTCTCAATAACTTTGACTAAAAATATTAAAGAACCAACTAATATTTTTAAATACAGGCTATACATAACATTTGTAGGTTTTTAACAGTTTTTTGTGGAATATTTGTGTTTAATTTCCACAAATGACTCATAGAGTACCAGTATTATAGTTTTAAATCTATTTCTCTTGTCATTACTTTGGAAATTGGGAGCTTTTTTGCCCACAAATATCTACATTTTTATTTATTTGTTTAACCCTTTTTTTTATATTAATGGTTAACTGTGAAGTCCCATTGAAGGAAATCTGATTGAATAAAGTGTAGGCTATCCTCTGTTGTTTTGTTTTTAAAACATTTCAAAACCTAAAATAAAAATAAACACTGTGATTCCTCTTAAAATAACATCAAATTTTTTATAGTAGGCCGAAGTATTTATCAGAAATAATAAGTTACTTTTTTCCAAAAGACCATGAAACATTTCTGGCACTAAATTACTTTCTTTAGCTGGTTTGAGGTGAAAAATGTCTCTGTGGATTGTAAAGGTTGCAGACCCCTGCTGGAGTAAGGAGATGCGGGAGGGTATCCTGGTCACAGGACACGCCCATCAGATTCACCTGGAATAGGGATCAAGTGACTTTACATATCGATCCAAAAGCAAAAGATTCGTAAGATAAAGGAGCGACTGCACGGAGACGATATCGCTCTCACTCATCTGGATGAGACAGATGTCAAGATGCAGTCTAATAATCTTCTCACGGTGATTGTAGCCTATAATCTGTTCCGCCGTCTGACTGCAAGGAAGCCGCTGCTTTCTAGAACATGCTCTTAAATACCAAAACAGCCGGATAAGTTGGCACAACCTTCTCCCTACCAGGTTCTGTTCACAGCGCATGTTACTGCAGGAACAGAAAAGCCAGGATTAATGTTTAAACCAGGTCAACACAGCCAGCTAAGCCAGTAAACCTGCTTCTTGGAACACCCCCCAGCTGTCCAACAGCTGGAGTTAGGACTGACATCTGTGTATGTTTGGCCTCAGAGTTGGGAGTACAGCGGCTGGTCCGATCCCCTGTTTGTTACCCAGTTCGTCCTCTCCTGTGTCATGGGGTAAAGTAGATGTTAAACTACCGCATGTGTTTAACAGAAAACGTCTCACACTGCGGCTCATTTTTGCGTCTCCATCTGTGTCGTACAGCTTCGTTTTAATGTACTCCATCATGCTGTGCACACTGTGCAACTCGGCGCTCACCACCTCCATCATCGGCTGCATTAAGGTAAGACATTTCACACTGCCAAGCGTCTGGACCGGCACGCGTTATGAAGACTGATGTCCACAGCTGCTTTCTCTGTCACTTCCCAGAATATCCTCGTCACCTACATTGGGATGGTGTTTGGTGGAGACTATGTGTTCACTTGGACGAACTTCGTAGGTCTGAACATCAGGTATGGTTGAACTTGTCATGAATGTACGTGTTGGGTTGTGAAGGAAGACCACTTTGGGATGCTGGTCTGGTCCCAGATTGAATAAGAAGCATGTTATTACCATGTTGTGGAGAGATTTATGTACCAGGGAGTGGAGTTTGATATCTCTGTTTCTTTCAGCATTGCTGGGAGCCTGGTGTATTCCTATATCACCTTCACACAAGAGCATAGAAGTAAGCACAATTTAAATAGCTTAAGTCAAAACCCTCTCTGAAATGTGCATCTAATTTTAGTCTTTGATGTAACAAAGTGAGAAAAATCCTCTTTTATTGTGGGTTTTAGTTGTCAGGACATAAAAAGTCATACGGTTCTTACCAGAGGTACATGAGGTACAGTAGTGTGGGAAAGTGTTTGCACCCTTCCTGATTTTCTTTTTTCTTTTTTTTTTGCATGTTTGTCACACTTATATGTTTCAGATCATCAAACTAATTTAAATATTAGACAAAGATAACACAAGTAAACACAAAACGCAGTTTTTAAATGAAGATTTTTATTAGTAAGGGGGAAAAAAAATCCAAACCTCCACAGCCTTGTGTGAAAAAGTGATTGCCCCCTTCCTGTTAAAACATAAATTAACTGTGGTTTATCACATCTTTGGAAAGCTGAGTTCAATTTCTCTAGCCACACCAAGGCTGGATTACTGCCACACCTGTTCTCAATCAAGAAATTACTTAAATAAGACCTGCCTGACAAAGTGAAGTAGACCAAAACATCCTCAAAAGCTAGACATTTCTAAACCATTTCTAAAGCTTTGGGACTCCAGCGAACCACAGTGAGAGCCATTATCCACAAATGGTGAAAACATGGAACAGTGGTGAACCTTCCCAGGAGTGGCCGGGCGACCAAAATTACCCAAAGAGCACAGCGACGACTCATCCAAGAGGTCACAAAAGACCCCAGAACAACATCCAAAGAACTGCAGGCCTCACTTGCCTCAATTAAGGTCATGTTCATGACTCCACCATCAGAAAGAGACTGGGGGGCAAAAATGGCTGCATGGCAGAGTTCCAAGACCAAAACCACTGCTGAGCAAAAAGAACATAAAGGCTCGTCTCAGTTTAGCCAGCAAGCATTTTGATGATCCCCAAGACTTTTGGGAAAATACTCTGTGAACTGACGAGACAAAAGTTGAACTTTTTGGAAGGTGAAGGTCCCATTACATCTGGCGTAAAAGTAACACGGCATTTCAGAAAAGGAACATCATAGCAACAGTAAAATATGGTGGTGGCAGTGTGATGGTCTGGGGCTGTTTTGCTGCTTCAGGACCTGGAAGACTTGCTGTGGTAAATGGAACCATGAATTCCGCTGTCTACCAGAAAATCCTGAAGGAGAATGTCCGGCCATCTTTTGGTGACCTCAAGCTGAAGCGCACTTGGGTTCTGCAGCAGAACAATGATCCAAAACACACCAGCAAGTCCACCTCTGAATGGCTTAAGAAAAACAAAATTAAGACTTTGGAGTGGTGGTCTAGTCAAAGTCCCCACCAGAATTCGATTGAGATGCTGTGGCATGACCTTAAAAAGGCGGTTCATGCTGGAAAACCCTCCAATGTGGCTGAATTACAACAATTCTGCAAAGATGAGTGGAACAAAATTCCTCCACACCGCTGTGGAAGACTCACTGCCAGTTATCACAAACGCTTGATTGCAATTGTTGCTGCTGAGGGTGGAACAACCAGTTATTAGGTTTAGGGGGCAATCACTTTTTCACACAGGGCCATGTAGGTTTGGATTTTTTTCCTCCCTTACTAATAAAAATCTTCATTTAAAAACTGCATTTTGTGTTTACTTGTATTATCTTTTTCTATTATTTGAATTTGTTTGATGATCTGAAACATATAAGTGTAACAAACATGCAGAAAAATAAGAAATCAGGAAGAGTGCAAACACTTTTTCACAACTGCAAATGCAAGCACAGATAAACAACATATGACGTCTTACACCATGTCTTCACTCGGTGAACAAAAACTAAACCAAAATGTGGGAAAAGTGGGTGGAAAAAAAAGTACACCCTCACTGATTAGAAATCAACTAAAAAGGTAAAAAGATGGGAAAACAAATTTTATTTACTTCTACCTACTCATTTTAAGACACTTCATATTTGTAGGAAAGAAAGCAGGAAGCCAGATGCTGTTTATCAAATGAACTTGATTAACTATCATAATCAGTGATTACCTCTAATAGAAAGCAGCTCTGCAGCATTCAGGTGTTAAACACAGAGCCAAGGAGAAAAGTTATCTGAAATAATGTTGGAGAAGCAACTGAGAGGTCATTCCTTAGCTATCTGGAGTTATTCTCCAGAAAGATTGTTCATAAGTGGAAACATTCAAGTCAGCTGCCAACCTTCCACAAGGTGGACATCACAGAAACGGTAAAAACCCAAGACCATCATGTTAGAGACTCTCCAGGCCTCAGTTAGCAGGTCACACGTTAAAGATCGTGATAGAACAAGTAGAAAAAGCTCATATTTGCTAAGTCACATCACAAGATTTTATAAGTCAAAGCTGCAACTGAGATTATTGACCTTTGGGCATAAAGAAAAGCCCTATGTTTGATGAAAAGCAAACACAGCCATCTCATACCAGCTGTCAGGCACAGCGGTGGAGGGATGATAATTGGGGTTTGTTTTTACAGTCACTGAATCAATCGTGAACTCCTCTGTAGACCAAAACATTGCAGAGTTAAAATGAGGGCATTGACAGTAAAGCTCGGGTCATGCTTCGGTCCCAAACACAGCTGCTCATCTAAAACAGGAAAGAAAAGAACCTTAAAAACCTCAATGAAACGAGGTTTACAGGCATTTGTTGGACAGAAAAGAGGATTTAAATTCCTCCTTAACACCGAGACACAGATAACAACATAGAGAAAATAATTACTTCAAGTCACTGCTGCTAAACCTGGTTTTTACGGGCCGTGAGGGTTTTCACACAGACACAATGACGACACGTAACTTTGCGACGTTATTGATCATACAAGCTTTTATTTGACTAATTTAATGACCTGATGAGAGCAATTGTTTGGTTTTTTTAATGTCCTGATACATAAAACCTTAAACTGCGGGGGACAAGTCCAGTCCTCAAGATCCACAATCCTGCAATTTTAGATGCATCCCGTCTCTAACACGCCTGAATTACCTCACGCACGTCATTCAGCTCCGCAGATGCCTGCTAACAACCCATTTATTTCATTCAGGTGTGTAAAAGTTGCAGGATTGTGGGTCTTGAAGACTGGACTCGGCCACCACTGCCTTAAACAATAAAAACTTTTCAACTCTAAAATGTTTTTCATTATTTTGAACAGAAAAGGCGTAAACAATGGAGTGCCATCCCGATTAAAGACGACTGCCCCGAACACCTTATGAGGAAATACGTCATTGTCTATTCTGCAGAGGTGGACAATCCAGGTGCCATAAAGTAAAAACCCTGCCATGTTTCTAACTAACTGATCATGACAAACCAGTCAGACATCTCCCAGAGTATGTTGTTGAACTAAGAGAGCATCTTCAAAGGGCTTGTTCTCGAGCTCTGACCTCTTCTCAGGAAAGAATGAAGCAACGCTATGACAAAAAGGTAATTGCCCCATCATTTCAACCAGGTGATCAGGTTTTGGTTCTTTTGCCTATACTTGGTTCTGCAGTGTCTACAAAGCCCTCTGGTCCGTACATAGTTGAGAAAAAACTCAGTGAAACCAATTTATGTCCTTCAGACCCCTGACCCAAAAAGAAAAAGCCAGAGTTTGTCATGTTAACATGATGAAACTGTATTTTCATGGAAAGGTGAGCAGGTGGTGTCTACTGCAGATGCAGGGACCTCAGGTTCCCCTGCGGTTTCCTTGGCAACCGCAGCTAAAGATGATGATAAGCCATGACCTGTGTAAAGCACTGCCACGAGTGGCAAGGCTTCGTAACACTGAGATACTATCCGACCTTTCTCTATGTGTCTCACCTTCCTGCTGGTCATGGAGATGACATCATAAGGCTCATTTCTGACTTCCCAGAACTTTTTGGTGATGTCCCCTCACAGACTGATGTTGTATCTCATGACATCACTTTAATGAAACCAAATCCGATCAAACAGCACGTCCTATCTGGTTAATCCAGTAAAGCATCAGATAATGAAAAAGGAAGCCAGTTATCTTCTTGAACATGGACTAGCAAGCAATAGTCCTTGGAGTTCATCATGTGTACTGGATACAAAATCCGATGGCAGTCCAAGGTTCTGCACTGATCTTTGAAAGGTGAATGCCGTAACTGTGCCAGATGCATATCCCTTACCCCTGATAGAGGATTGCATTGATGAAATAGGTCCTCCAGCTTCATTCAGCAAGCTTGACATGTTGAAGGGTTACTGGCAGGTGCCATTACCACTAGAACCTCGGAAATCTCAGCTTTTGTGACGCCCAACCATTTTCTTCAACACACAGTAATGTCATTTGGATTGTGTAATGCTCCGGCAGCCTTCCAAAGGCTTCTTGGAGCTGTACCAAAATGCAGAGCATACTTGCTGTGTATTCTGACACCTGGACCAACCATCTTGCCACCTTCAGAGAAGTGTTTGACCGTCTATCAGCTGCGTCTCTGACCCTTAACCTTGCCAAATGCATATTTGGTAAGGGCACTTTTCTTTATCTTGGTCAACAAGATGCAAAGGTTTCAGCCATTGCTGCATTTCTTGTACCTATGAGCAGAAGGGAACTGAGACGATTTCTAGGAATGGCTGGTTACTATCGCCGGTTTTGAAAAAAAGTTTCATCAGTGGCCTCCCCTTTGTCAGCTCTGACCAGTCCTTCAAAGCCATCATTTGGTCTGATGAGTGCCAGCAGTCTTTCGATGGCCTGAAGGCTATGCTTTGTTGCTCTCCTGTTCTGTCTGCTCTCATGTTCTCTTCTCCATTCATACTGGAGATCGATGCCAGCGGCGACGGGGTTGGTGCTGTTCTGCAGGAGGATAACCTGGTTATAGACCACCCAGTGAGCTACTTCTCAAAGACGTTTACTGTCCAACAGAGGAAGTATTCTACTATTGAGAAGGAGGCTCTAGCATTGGTGCTGGCCTTACAACATTTTGAGGTCTATGTTGGGTTCGAGCGCTACCTCGGTGAAAGTCTTTACAGATCATAGTCCTCTTGGTTTTCTTAAGATAATGTTCAACCACAACCAGCTTCTTATGTGTTGGGTGTTATTCATTCAGGATTGCAACCTTGAAATGCACAAGAGAGGTTCTGAGAATGTTTTTGCTGATGCTTTGTCACGTGATGTGTAAACGAGTTCGGTGTTTCCAAACGTTGTTTGGACTTGTAAGGGTGGGGGGTGTTACATGCAGAAAGGTTCCTGCCATTTCCTTTTTGCCTTACAGCTCTAGTCAGAGGGTAATTACCCGTACATGTGCCTCTGGAACAGCTGTTTTCACTGCCAGGAGAGGAGCTGTGCTAACTGAATTCAGCTGGTTTAGTGATTGGTTGGAGCAACTGCTGGAGGGACTTTTTTACTTTCTGGATCAGGGTGTCCACCTCTGCCATTATGTACTGTGTACTTTCCATAGTTGGTTGGCACGATTTGCTACAAATATGGAAACCTTTTTTTTTTTGTAGTCATGATCAACTATTTTCTATGATTTAGAATATATTTTTCTAATGTTTTAACTGATTATTAAACTTTTATGAGATGAATAAAATGCTTTTATAGCGCACTGATTTGTTAGTGCATCATGCATTATATCAAACTTGAATATGAATAAAAAGTTCAAATTTCCTTCTCTGTATCGAGGTTTTGACTCATGTCTTTATTCATTTTCTGTGCCGCTTGTCCAATTCAGGGTCACGGGGGTTGCTGGAGCCTATCCCAGCTATTATTAGACAAGAAGCAGGGTACAGCCTGGACAGGTCGCCAGTCTATCGCAAGGCCAACATTAAGAAACAATCACACACACACACACATTCACTCCTAGGGGCAATTTATAGCAACCAGTTAAAGGGACTTGAGGCAGGAATTTCAAAAGAATAAACAAGCATGTCCAGTTTTTTAATACTAATGGGTGATGAAGCGTTAAAAACCAAAAACATCCGTGTCCCTGACAGTTTTGAAGAAGATGGTCGCAATAAATTCAAACACTGTAAGCGATAGTTTTGGATTCTTCTGCCGTCAGCAAACGATACAGATCAACTGAAAGACACTAAAAAGTGTAACTACGAAGAAAAAGCGTAGCAAACAACATTATAGCTTCAGTTTGTGCTCCCGTGACGGCTTGGCTCGTGGCTGCAGTTACCTGAAGCGCCAGTAGCGAGTTTCATTCCTTAACCTTGCCTCATGTCCCTTTAACCTTTTATACTCTTATTAAATACATCCAATGTTATTCCATTCATGGCCATTGTTGGAATATGTTTGTTTTATTTATGTCATCATTTACACAGAAAAAAAACATTTTCAGAAGAAAGGGAGAGAAATATAAACTATGTGTCTCAACCTTATTCGAGACAAACTTAATTCCTGAATGTAAGCTGGAGTATGAAGTACATCATTAAAGCTTCAAGCTGAACAGCTGCTGTACCAAAACAACATCAAACACCTGGTTGGCATGAAAAGTGTAAGTGCTGGAAATGCAACTTAATGAGGAGCAACAATTATTCTGTTGATATGAAGCACTGTGAACAAGTAGAGGTTTTTATTTAAAACCAGAAGGCGAGCAGTACAAGCAGCCATCAAGTGGCTTTTCTGCAACAAGCTTTCATATCAAGCAGGGTCACAGGACTCGGAGGTACTGCTAAACAGTGAGAGGGAGGAATGGCTAATTTATTTATTTACTACATCCATTTCAGAAAGCAAACAGCTTCCCCCTCTGAAATTAAAATGGCAATTTAAAATAAAGCACAGCCTACAAGGAAGACCAGAAAATACAGACATGAACCAACAGCTGTGACAAAAAAAAAAAAAAAATGTACCAACTGCTCCGAGTAAGAAATCTATACAAACTTTACAAAAAAAATCACAAACTTTCTGTCCAGTAAAAACAAAGTGTTGAGTAAAGCACAGACTATGAAAATGTAAAAATACAGAGATCTACATGATGCGTTATAATACAGGACATCACTGATGTCAGCTGCTTTCAAAAACAAACCAGCAGGAGGACAGACCCCCCTGGGTTTATTCATCATAATCCAACGAACAGCTGTGACAGAAAGAAGTGAAGGAGGTGACAATGGATTTTTTTTTTGGGGGGGGGGGGGGGTCACTCATCAATAACGATGAGAAACATACAATCAAAGTGCAACTACATGGAGCTCGTGACAGCACCAGCCTACTTCGCATCTTTAGGACAACTTGCACAGATAATCGTTAAATCCTCATGGCTTGAACGGCAAGAACCCATCATCAGATTTTTTTTGTACGTTTGTTTTTTTTGGTTAAAAAATATAAATATCTCTTGTGTAAAAAAATATCACTGATGATTTCTTTGAGTACAAATAGAAAAGGAAATTGTTGTCAAAGTTTTTGTCAGTCTCGAAAGAAAAAAAAAAGGAATGAGAAAATGAGAAGAGAGTGTTTAGTAGGATATGTTGAAGCTTTTGGGGCGAGCCTTGCAGACAGCTGGGACATGGATGGGATGGAGGCAGCCGGAGAAACTGCTCCTCCTGCAGGGTCAGCTGCAGTTTTCACTGAGTCTTTTTGCTCTCGGGTCAACAGAGGTTCATCTTCCTCATCCTACGTTCCATCAACCCCTTAGCGAGACATTTCCACCTCAACTCGGTGTCTTGTAGTCAACGTTGCTGAACTGTGGAGCCTTCAGTCCTCGTGCGTTCGGGATGGTTCCACCTCACTTTGGCCCAAAGGCTCTGCCTCTGTCCTGCACCTCTTGGCTGGTCTGTCGTGAGTCACAGCTGCTGCATTTTTGTGGTCTAGCAAAGGCTCCAGAGAGCCGTTCCTGTCGTGGCTGGGTGCACTGAGCTGGCTGCAGCCGTTGGAGTTGTTGTCAGGAACTGATGGAGGCGCCTCCACGACTGGATGAGAAGGACCGTTGGACTGGACTCCTTCTGGTTTGACTGGATTTCCTGAAGGTAACTGGGAGCCATCCACAGGGTGGCTAGCAACACCTGCCATGAAACAAAAATCATTTTAAGAAGTGGCATTATCAGGTAAAGTGAACAAACTACAGAAATATGCTCGCAGTTCACTTCATGCCTGCTGCACACGAGAGCTTTCTGCTGAGCTAAAAGTCATTCGAGGCCGTTTGCTCAGCAGATAGTCGCCGTGTGCGCCTGATTTTTGGTGAGTTTTCTGCCTCACGACGCCTTGAGGTGAAAAACATGTTTGATATTTTTTGCCTCGCGAGGCGAAAAACTCACCGTGTGCGCTCAACTTGAGCTCTATGCTGAAGGCAGAAGCTCTAGCAACCAATCAAAACGCGTCCGCAGATCACATGATTTTAAGATGGCAGCCCTCTGTCGTTATGTTAGAAGACTTGATTGACATTTTGCCAAAAGATCCAAAGATCTTTTTGTTAAGACTGAATTGTGTTATTGTATTTACTTTTCATTTATTCTGTTGTTATATTCGGTAAATCTTATGCGACATACTGTACTATACTATAATCATACCAGTTGGTGGTGGTAGTGCACCTTTGATTTCACCAACCACCATTAAACAGGAAAGAAGAAGTCGTCATGTAAGAAAAATGAATGAAACATACAGAGATGATATTTGGATGGATGTTTTGAAGTCCGATGAAACATCATAAGCAGGGATAGTCTGGCCGTATTTCCACTAATTCATCCTCTGAAATGTAACAGACTACATCGCCACGACCTGCCATCTTGAAATAATGTGAACGCATTTTGATTGGTTGCTAGAACTTCTGCCCTCAGCAGACAGCTCGAGTTGAGCGCACACGGTGAGTTTTTCGCCTCGCAAGGTAAAAAATATCAAACATGTCTGATTTTCACCTCAAGGCCTCATGAGGCAGAAAACTCACCAAAAATCAGGTGCACACGACGACTATCTGCTGAGCAAACGGCCTCGAATGACTTTTAGCTCAGCAGAAAACTCTCGTGTGCAGCAGGCATTACTGGGTACACTTCAACACAAACTGCTAAACCAGCCAATCACACGGCAGCGTCTCAAAGTCATGGTTGCATTTTTAATCACACTGGAGCAGGGCTGCTGAATTCGGTCCTACGAGGGCCACAATCCAGCAGGTTTTCCATGACTGTGGTCCAACATAAGTTAATAAGCTATTGTGCGGAGCTTCATTTGCTATTGGATCTTTTCAATTTGAGTCAGGTGTGTTAGAGCAGAGAGATGGAAAACCTGCATGAAGTTTGCCCCCCACGCAAAAATCGTTTCTGCTGCATTTGTGCTGGTTTGTGCAGAAAAAAATATTGTTTATGCTGCTTTTGTTTTTAAAGGTAGAGTCCGGAGTTTCCCCCGTTTCTGTTTGTAAACTATTCAAACTGAGAGCCCCTCCCCTCGGGCTAATGGTCACGTCGCTCTTCAAAAGCAAATTCAAAAGCCAAAGCAATATTAACAAATGGTTTTTGAGTGTACACTATCTAAAGCTCTTTTCATCCCAAAAATACTTCCTTTTCTTCGCTGCAACCGCCATTTTTATCAAGAATTTGAGTGAATCTGGTGTCGGCTCCAGTCATCGTTTAAGAAAAGAAAAAAGGTTCACTCCAATCGAATAGTTTATCCCAACAGAACGCTACACCCTTAGCTCTGTCATTGGCTGGAGACAACACGTAAATCTCCACCCAGAAACATCCTGAATACACCAAATCAAAGAGAAAATGCAACATACAGTCTGGGGGGAGGGGGAGTTGCAAACAAAACTCGCTGCAAAACGAAAGAAGCCTAAAGGTGCAGATTAAACCGGATTTCAATCACACAAGTCTAGCGTTTATTTTCAGGGGGAACACTGCGGACTCTAACTTTAAGATATTAAATAATATTTTAAAGGTCATTCTAAGTTCACAAAGCCCTGCCACTTTGTCCAAACTGAACCAAAATAGTCTTAGTCGTTTGTGCTGCATTAGTGCTGGTTTGTGCAGAAAAATTGTGTGTGGTGCTTTTTTTTTTTTTTTTTTAAGATAACAGGTTTATTATGAGACTATGACATCACCCAGTCCCCAATATTGTCCAAACTGGACAAAAATAGTCTCAATCCTTTGCACAAACTAGCACAAACGCAGGACAGATAAGGCGGCAACGTCACCTTAACAATACCAGCACGGTACGGTTTAAACACCACAGCCAACGTTAGTATTGCTGCTGATCGCTCCTGGGGTCCAACCAAGGTTGTAATAGTTTTGGATTTTTAATAAGTTTCAGTTTTTATGTAGTTTTTAATTTCTGTTTTTCAATTAAGTTATAGTTCATTTTTAGAGCAGGTTTGCTAGTTTTTCTTAGTTTTTATTTTTGGGAAAATGCTTAGTTTTAGTTTAGTTTTTATTAGTTTCAGTGTTAGTTTTAGTACTTTCTTTCTTTTACATAAATTAGGCTACAGATATTTGGTGACATTCAAAATCATCAGAAAGCCACTCGGAGTAAAACAGGTAGAGCAAAGTAAATAGATTAAATAGAAATAGATTTCATATCAACCCAAAAGGCTGATTTTAAACAAATTTACATAGACTAAAACTAAAGATGCTTTTGTAATCATTTGACTTTTTTTTTTAAAGGCACAACAGTTTCAGTTATTCTTTTTTTTTTTTTTTAACTGTCATTTTTATTTTTATTTCAGTTAACTAAAATGTTTTTTCAATTTCAGTTTTCATTTTTTCGTTAGTTTAAGTTAACTGTAATAACCTGGGGTCCAACCTGGTACTAGCAAGGCAGACCTGATAAAGTGGTCAGTAAGTGTATCAATCCTGTTTGATGCTTTTGGATTTATCTCATAAAGCCAAAAGTAGGCAAAATGATCCGGCTTTACAGTGGAAAATTATCAAACTACCATTATATTGTGGTGTTTGTTATTTACAATATTACTTTAAGTGTAATATGCAAATAATGCATTCTTATTTTTGTATTTCTTCCAACTTACCTTCAGCCTAAAGAATTAGAAAACATGACAAAGCATGTATGTTATTACTGTAGTCAGGGATTCATCATGGTGTGTTTATATTTCTAAGATTATCGTAGTAACTTCTACTACTTTCCTACTACAATCTCACCGTTCAGACTGCTGCTGTCCTCCTTCTCGGAGTGGCTGGCGCTGCTGCTGGAGGTGGTGGGAGGAGGTGATGCTGCTCTACTGGAAGTCGCGCTTTCAGTCTCGTCCAGTAATCTGTCCATGTAATCCCTGTTGGACAGACACAGCAGCACAACCCCTCTTTACACACAACCATCATGGTTTAACAGTATATGTCAGCAGGTCCGTTTTCTAATCTAGCTGAGACATCTGATGAATATTTATCATTAACTTTTAAAGAGTCAAACTCAGATTTCAGATTAAATGAAACATGAAAATAAAATCAAGTATCAGGTGAAGATCCACTTTCCACAATTCAGCCAAACCGTACAAACCAAGTTAAAAGAGCAAGTCAAACCAGTTAGAAACACAGCTAGTGGCTGACACACGTTGCACCACATGACTAAACTCTCAGCAAATTACAGGCGCCTCTTTCATCAAAAACGAGCTACGACTGTGCAGCAGCGCTAACAACAAAGGCAGACAACTGAGCCAAAGTTTGTCATATAGTTGCTTCATCTATTCTTAGCATAGAAAGCTCCACCAGGTCTGTATGAAGACAGTTAATGAATGCTGGGCTTAATGATGCTGCAGCAGGTGTATGTTTGTTTACCATTCTGACACTAAAGTAACTTCAGTGTAGCAGTGACTTAATTAACCATGAGGTGAGATAGGCTTGTTTACTGTTTACTTCTTTCCTGCAGAGAGAAGGTCTTGGATGCAATCATATTTGGATAAAGATTCAACACTATAAATGGTGGCAATATTCTGGGAAATACAAGCCAAAGTCAACAACTTTGACTTATGCAGGGCTCCAGGCACCAACTTTCTGCAGTGGTTGCATCATCATTCCCAGCGTTGCCCTCACACATTTCAATATATTCTAAGGATTGTCTTTTGATCATTAACCACGTACATGGACTGTTATCTTAATCACAAACGGTATGTGAAGTTTTTTTTATATCTATCTGTTTTTTAATAAATAAAATTTATCTAATAAAGATCTCAGTAAATGTAAATTTATGTTCATAAAGTTAGTTTCACACTATTTCATTAAAAACCTGTCTTCCACATACCGACATGGTTTGACCCAACCTGTTACGAGCCAAATGACATCGTCAATCACTGTCACCTTAACAACACAAACAACGGAGCTGTGGTTGAAGCATAGTAGAAATCTGATGGAAAAGAAAGGGCTAAGGGCCAAAGACGGCAAAACTACCATCGTTTTCCACAGTCCCAGGTTAACAAACCAGACAAAAGTGACAAAGTGCAGTATTTTTTTTTTCCCCCAACCAAAAGTACTTTTCAATAGATAGGTGGTACTAGGCTGAAAATTTATTTCACAAAGGGCAGTTTTGAGAAAAAAAGGTTGAGAACCACTGATCTAAATGATTGTGAACTTAAGGGAATTGTTAATTTTTATTTGTAAAACAAATCTTAGGTTACTTAGGTTAACAACAAACACAAAGCTTCAATTTCAAACTTTGAAATAGATAATGAGGTGGTGCTGCTTTTGCTCTGGACTACATTTAATTATTTCTTAAATGAGAATTATCCACCTGACCTTGAATTTTCATGAAACTTCTTGACTATATTACGCTGGAAAAAAAAGGCCAGCGGGGATAAAAAAGGAAAAAGGGAAAGGGCCCCAAATGGATAATTACTGATGGGGGAAAATCTTTCAGTGGAAAAAGTAATTAAACCCAAAGGGGGAAAGGGGTGTTTTCAATTCCAAAAAAAAAAAGGGGAAAAAAACGGGGGTTTGGAAAAGATGTAGTCTGGTTGAGAAGGGTAAATATTGGATAAGAGGGGAAAAAACAAAGGGGAGGAGGAAAAACTAAAAAAAGGGGGGAAAAACAAAACAAAATATAAAAAAGGAGGGAGGGGGGAGGATATCTCGGGAGGAAAGGGGGTGGGAAGGGAGGAGGAGGGAGGGAGGATCATCATGGGGGAACGAAAGGGGGAGGGGGGGGGGGGGGGTGGGGGGGGGGGGGGTGGAAAGGCAAGGTAGAGGAACAGGAGAGTAAGGACAAAGAGGGGGGGGGATAAAGAAAAATAAGAAAAAGAGGGGATATTATAAAAAGAGAATTTTTTTTCTGACGGAGGCAATAAAAAAAACAAGAGACATAATGGGAGGAGATTCGGGGAGGGAAGAATGGGGAAGATGAGCATAAACATCAAAAAAAAGGTAAATAGGGAGTGCCGACCAGAAACCCATGAAAAAACTTGGGAGGGATGTGGGGAAAATTCTAAAATCATAATCAAAAATTGGGGGAAAAATAAGGAAAAGAATGAAAAAAATCAGGAAAAAAAAGAAGGTTCTAGAGAAAAGGGAGTGAAGGAGGAAGCAAATAAAGAAGGAGGGAAACGAAAGGAGAGATAAATGAAAATTTTATATTTGTGACCTTTTTTTGTGGGGGACTGTGTACCCCATGTTTATGGTCGCTCAACACGCCATTAACATCCTGTTTCCGTCTTTTCTTCTAAACACGTGGAAGCCTTTCCTGTCAGTAGTTTTGTCAACAAAGATTGATTTTTTTTTTTCCCCACGAATCTTCTCCAGCCTCCAGATGGAGCCTGCTCCTGTTTTCTGGCAATGCTCCTCCTAATTTGTGCAAATTAGGAAATTGTGCAAATTCTCTGCAACCTTAGCAGGGAAGTCCAGACTTTCCTTTCCCTGAACACTTCTTTCAGCTCCTTCAAGAGGATCCTGAGGCGTTCCAGTCAGGAGACATAGCCAGGGTTCCTACATGTTTTAACAAGTTAAATTTAAGACTTTTTAAAACCTTTTTAAGATCGCTTGGAACAAAATTTGATGTCCATTTCACAGTCACTCTGGCAAAAACACAGATCCCTCAACATTTACAAAGATATTGTCAAAAAAGATAGATTGAACAACTTTTGGCCATCGTTACCCACGTTTATCATTGGTGACTGGTTTGAAATTTTCTTCCAAAAGTTAAACAAGATGTTTACACAAGCATGCAAAGCTCAGGCTAACAGTTAACAGCTGTGCAAAGACCCACTCTGATTTCTTCCTGATTGGTTAATATAAAGGCTCTGTCAAGATTTATTGGTTGGGAAAAACACGTGGAACCTTATGATTTTTTTTCTGTGGTTTTTCTAAGACAAATTAAGACCTACCATATGAAATTTAAGACCACAACTGTCAAATTTAAGGACTTTTTAAGGTATTAAATGCAGATTTGTAAATTTAAGACTTTTAAGACTCTGCAGGAACCCTGACAGCACCTCAGACAAGCACCTCACCAGAGAGGAGTCCAGGGGGCATCCTAACCAGATGCCTGAGCCCCCTCAGCGAGAAGGGTCTATCTGCTGCTCGCAAGACAAGGGCGTGTCGTAGAGTGGGCGTGTCGTAGAGTGACGTTACTCGACGACACGCCCACCAGGCCAAGGAGAGCACGCTAAAATCTATCCCTGACCCTGACCCTTCCCCTAAACCTAACCAGACCCACCCACTATGCGACACGCCCACTATATGACACGCCCGCTATGCGACACGCCCGCTATGCGACACGCCCACTATATGACACACCCACTGGGTTGCAAGCCGCAGATAGATACACTTGCCCTCAGCTGGCTCCTCTGGATGTGGAGGAGCAGCAGCTCTACTCTGAGCCCCTCCAGGATGACAGAGCTCCTCACCCTCCCTCCAAGGCAGAGCCCGGCCACCCTGCAGCGGAAACTCATTTCAGCCACTCAACAGAAACAGTTGGGCAGTGATAAATTTAAAAAAAATTTTGAGAACAAAAGTGTTTCTACCAGCTTCTTAAGCCCCATTTCCACCAACGTCGAGGTCAACACGCATGTTTTTGCATTTCCACAAGAAAAACCGGGAAGGGTGACAGAATTTCTGTCCAACCTGCCGCCAGTCAGGATGTCGGGGTCAAGTTCAGTCCAAGAGAGCTGCAGTCCTGCAGGTTTTATATGTTATCTGTTATTTAAAGACCCACAACTAATCTTTTTGACCTCAAAGGTAGAGTCCAGAGTTTCCCCCCATTTCTGTTTGTAAACACTATTCAAACTGAGAGCCCCTCCCCTCGGGCTAACGGCCGCATCGCTCTTCAGCTTCAAGCATCTCCTTCAAAGCTCAGAGGTGGGTGAAAGCCAAACCAATATTAACCCTGGTTTTCGAGTGTGCTCTATCTAAAGCTCTTTTCACCGCAAATACTTCCTTTTCTTTGCTGTGTCCACCGTTTTTTTTCTCTCTTTTTTCCCTTCTCTTTTACCGTTTTTGTTCTTTCTTTTTTCGAGAGTTCGAGTGGCAGGCGTCTGCTCCAATCATGAGCTTATCCCCACACAGCGTCATGCCTTAGCTCTGTCATTGGCTGGAAATATATAAGCAAATCTCTGCCCAGAAATATCCCGAACACACCAAATCAAAGGGAAAAAGCGAAAATACAGACAGGGGGAGTTGCAAACAAAACTCGCCACCACATGGGAGTAGAGGCCCAAAGGTGCAGATTGAGACGCACAAGGATAGGGTTTATTTTCAGGGGGAAAACTCTGGATTCTACCTTTAAAAATATGCATTTCTAACTTGTTTTGATGACACACCAACATTCATAATGCACATTCCTCAAGCCGCCACTGCCCAGCGGCATTCCGAGGCTGAGAAACCGTACTATGCAAATTTTCCTATCTGAGACGCAGTGTGATGTTCAAGCTAAGTACTGGCTGCGCACCGCATCACATGCTAGCAAACGGATATAAATACACCAGGTGTTTTGAACATGCATCATGGTGGATTTGGCAAAGAAAAGCAAGAAAACATCATTAGAGGAAGAAAAGACGGAGAGAAAGGGACAGAACAAGAGTCAAGATAAGACTGTCCTTTAGTGGCCGGAGTGAATCACAGTACAGGTACGAAACAAGATGGATGCTAGTTTAGCCATGGATAGGGGGAGAACTGCTAAAAGTTCTGTAGTGCCTTTAAAACCAATAAGCTGCTGAGCACAACTTGATAAACTGTTGGGCCCAGTTCATTTGAATCAGGTGTTTGAGCACAGAAACATCTAAACCCTACAGGAGCACAGCTCTCAAGGACTCTACTTATCCTGTACGACCCCTCAGCTACACCTCCTCACTTGTTTGTGGTTATCACGGTGTCATTCTTCTCTGAGACCAGGTGATGAGGAAATGAACATAAAATATGCAGACAGACATTCAGGGAGATAAAAGTCCAGCACCTCAAACATGAGAAATGTTTGATGCACCAGTGCAGTGAAGAAAAAAGTTACTCTCGCTCTAGAGCCCTGATATGTAACAGCATTTACACCAGGGCTGGGAATCACTAGGTACCTTGCGATACGATACTATCACGATATTTTGCCTACGATAACGATAATATCACGATACAGTAATTCTGCAAAAATCAATATATTGCAATAAATGTATCAACGATAGACCACAGTATTTGTCCCTGAAGACTTTCCAAATTTATCGAACAAAGTGAATCCATGTGAAATGAATTACAAAATATTATCAATCAGAAGCCCATAACTGACATCAGTTCAAATAAAATCAGCAAAACAATAAAACAAAGTGCAAAGTGGTTCTTCTTAAGAAAGCACATAAAAAATAAACATTTCAGTCATTATTTCTTCATAATCTCAAACAACTGGGTGGTCTATGAAAACCTGGACACACATTTTAATTTGTACTTTACACCATGTCTAAAGTTTATCCTGAACCTGCAGCCTGCACATAGATATCAGTGCTAATGCAGGGACTTTTCTACAAGCTGAACCGCTGCAGAAAGAACAACGAAATCTCGCGAGATCTCACTGGTCTCTTACAAAATCTCGCGAGATTTCATAAAAATATCGATACAGCTTTTTAAAATATCGATATGATATCGCAACACAAAATATCCCGATATTTCAGTGTATCGATATTTTGGCACACCCCTAATTTACACTGAAATCAGTTTATTCAGCCAAGCTCACTCATTTTTTGCACCGTTGACAAAAATAGATTTAATGGCTCTTCTGTACTGAATCTACTAGGAAGATAAGATGTGTCCCATCTTTTGACTGGTAGTTCATGAGTCAATAATTTCCTCATGTTTCCTGGGTGTAAATTCATCCTTCACCATGAAACCCAATGTAACCTGTTAAAACTTTGTGTTGAACAAAGTTTTACAAAAGTCTGAGAGGAAAAACTAAACTTACTTTCACACTTATCCATTTTCCTTTAGTTAGTTTCTTGTTTTATTTTTGGTTTTAAAGAAGAAGACTTACGTGACGCCAGGGTGAAGGTTGTATTTCCTTTTTCCGAGTCTGGTTTGCTGTGCAAAGAAATCATAACGCTCAGACTTCTTCCACATGTAATAAAAGGCCACACATTCTCCTACAGACCTAGTTCTCACCTGAAAGATTTAATTCAGCAGACATAAAATCAGCATTATTACCACTGGTCTGGAAAGGCAGTTTCAGTACAAATTCAAAGAAGACACGAATCAGATTAGAACCTCAACTTTTTCAAAATTCAAAATCATCTACAGACATTTCAACAGAACAAACAAAACAAAAAATAAGAGCAAAAAGAAGCTATTTTTTTCCACAATAAACACATTTAAACAAACATATTATGAAAAGATGTATGTCGTTAATATAAATTATTACAAATATAATGTAACACTTCTCTCACCTTGTTGGCCTGTATTAAATGAAAATCTTTCCCATAAGCTTTCAGTCCTTGTTCAAAATTTCTACATTCCTCTTCAGTCCAAACGGAAATCTCCTCTGTTGAAGAGATGAAGACGGTTAATGAATCTGACGTCAAATCATTTGAGAGGTCATGATACGTCGCCATATATCCAATCCACGCCAGTAGTTCCAATCATAAGTTTCTTCTTCATGTAACTTAAAATATAACCCTAACCCTGACCCTAACCACCCGACAACACCACACGCATCTGTTTGCAAGTCGCAGATAGAAACTATTAGCCGTGTTTAACTAACTTCCGCTTGAGACTTCCTGTATGGATTGGATGTATGACGACGCCCTTGTCAGTCATTGTAGCTGCAGTTAGGTTCTCTTGAATCATGTAGCAAAATCAAGCAATTATAAGATATACAACAACCACTGAGTGCACGTTTCACTCAGTGTGTGTGTGCAGTGGGCGAGTCTCAATTCAGCTGCCAGATGTGCTACAAAAGCACCTCATAAAATGTCTAACTGGGGGTGGGTGACATCATATATGCTCGATGTATTCTGAGTACTTCAGTGTGTGATATATAAAATGGCTGTATGGTAGAGATCAAACAGTGGCATGTGTTTTAAGCATCTACACGTGGTTTTCTTTAAAGGTGCCATGACATCAAATTTCACTTTTCTGGGGTTTCGGGGGTATAATATGATCTGTTGTGCACTGATGAGGCCATGTGAATGTCCAGAGTGAAAATCAAAGTTCCTGTTTATGGTCTGTCAGCTTTGTCTTTCTGTTCATAAACGGTTGAATCAGACAGCAGCTTATCATTCTACGTAATTCAATTGCTCCAATTAGAGCACACTATCAAGCCCCCACCCCACCCCCATCTTCTTTTCTAAATGCTGTCTTGTCTGATAAACATAGGTCACTGTCTGAAATGCCCATGTTGCTAACAGCCTTTAGCAAACTCCAACCGCAAGCTAGTTTCTCTAAATAAGGTTATAGCCAAATAAGGTGTAGCCAATCAAAATGAAGTCAACTTGCTGTGTGCCTTCCCTCATGGACATGCAGCTTTATGTCCACCAGAGCAGGAGAACTTCTCCAGTTTCTCCTTGCAGGAGAACGAGTGTTTACACAGCATTTAAAAATGCAGATTTAAGACTTGACTTAAATCTTACTGGTGACAGGTTGGTAAGAAGCTGTTACTGGTGTCTTTATGCATGATAATGTTTAAATCAATATAAAGGTTGAATTTAAGTATTAAGATACATATTGTACAACCAAAAAATATTGCTTTGTTTCTGTATAGTTCATATCAACGAGTCCAATGTCTAACTTTTTTTTCCCCCTCCAAGGACACAGAATATTGACTATATGTAAACAAACTCACTTGAAGTTGTTAACAGAAATTCTGGAAACATTCTAGACATTTTCTAGAGCCAATGGGAACAAATTTGTTTGCATCATTCTGTCCGGACTAGTTGTGAAAAATTTACTCACACTCCTGTAGTAAAATCAAATGTGTGTTATCTCATAAGAGTTGCTACTTCCTCTCATTTCTGCTAATCTGTATGCTGCTTTTCACTCATTCCTTGCCATGACTGAGTTTCATGTGACATCACAGCATGAAGTGGGGGTCAAACTCGCTCACTGTAGATCTAAGCAGGCTGTTGTTTCGCTGGAAAATGCCGCTTGTTTGCAGAGTAAAACTGATTTAAGTTACTTGTGAAGCCATAAAAAGTGACAGTGAGCCAAGGATTTTATGAAAAGATGGCGGGAAAAAGGGTTTTTGAACATGTAGTTGCACTCAAAAGGAGCCAAAGTTTGCAGTGATCCCTTCATTAAAAGTTTCTAAATCATTTTACTCTGGCTGGTTAGGGTCTTTCTCTGATAGCTTATTTAAATGATGGATAAATTGAAGCTGATGGGGTGAGAAAAAAACAGCAGGTACACAAAAAGAAGACACGAGTTGAGCTCATTTTAACATGCTTCATTCACCAGAGTGCCTGAACAATCTTCATGATGAAGATGACATGACTGGGCTCCTACAAAGAATCTAGTCCATGTTGGAGCAAAACAGTCACACATGGAGTTATTCCGGGCTTAAAAGCTTTTCCAGCTTTCATCTCGTCTGTGTAGAAGCTCATCTGAACTGAACAGATGAGCATTTCTCCAACCTAAAACTTCCATCTTTCTTGCATAACGTTTTAAGATCAATAACATAACATAGTTCAACCTTTTGAAAAAGGTATTTTGAGTCTGAACTTGGATCTAATCAATGAAAATAGCTGGAAAATGTCACATCTTCATTAGCCATCTTGCTTTGTTTGACCACCACTTCATCCTGTGAGCCTAACAGTAACTGAAACTGATATCAACGCGGCCAAGGGCCGTCACTACCACCTCAACGTGCTACAAAGAAACAATTTCCACAATATCATTTCCAGTTTTGCAAACAAAGTTTTAGCCTGATAAACTCAGTTTATTTTTGACTCGCTATAAAAATGCATCAGCAGCTGATTGTCATTAATACAACTTTGATCGTTTGAAAAAAATATTTAATGAAATAAAATCAAACTAATCTAATTCAGAGCTACCAAAGCCAGATTTAGACCACAAAGACGGGTTGTAACTGATTTACGAACATATCTACATTGGCAGGGTACTGAGACAACATGGACTACTCATCTATGTATCCGGGCTCTTTTTAAATAAATAAATTAGGGGTGAACAATAATCATCAGGCTGATAATAGGAAATTATAACGTCTTTCCAATAATTCTAATATCATGACGACTTGCTCCGATTTTTGTCAGCACGACAGTCCTCCACTCACATCATGAGAATGGAATTATGGTTGTTTAAAAATAAACTATCGATTGTGTTAACATTCAATAAATGTTTGAATCTAACTTGTCAGAGCAACATTTTCTATGGTTTTTAACTTCTCCATTGCACTTTTTAAGTTTGTAATCCCGATGCATGTATTTGCATCAGTTCAAGGACCTTTATTTTTCTATCAGTAAGAAAAGCACCTTATTTAAGTTGATGTGCATTTGAAACATCAAATAGTTTAGTTTGATATCTTTTAGAAAATGTTTAAGAGGCTTGATGATAGTTTTTTATGTGAAGAAATAAAAATGTCTTCATTTAAAGAGTGAAAAGTATTTCTAGTTTTGTTAATAGTATTAATGTTATGATTAGGTATGTACGGTCCAGGGGTCGCGTTAACCGAATATTTTCCGTCATTGACCGTTTTTTTTAAACGGTGACAGAAAAATCTGAAGGCCGTCAGTCATTTTGACAGATTGCAATTTACACTCCTGACCACTAGATGGCGAGTTAGCATATTGTCTCTCTTGATGCATGGCCTGTTGGGTTCACTCGGAAAAATGTCATGGCAGCTGAGTGTCTGAAGCTTCTTCAAAAAGCCCAATAATGAAGATAGTGTTGACAAAAGAGGTGAAAAAAGGAAGACAGATGCAGTGGAAGATGAGGGACAAAAAAGTAATCAGTCTTCGGCACCAACTGAGCAACCAAGCATTTAATGGAAAAATGCGACCAATTATGTCATTATTATATGCATATATTTTATTTAAAGTGACGGGTAAGAAATACATTATGACTGGATTTTTATGACCCCGTCAGTCAAAATGATGGACAACGAAAGTCTGGCGCAACCTCTGGTACGGTCATCCTCAAAATTATGCATACCCTCCAATGAAGGGGGAAAAAAATCAGCAGTCAGCGAAATAAGTTGAAATTGACAAAAGTAATTATAAAAACTCTACGAAAATCATGACATTGATTTTGATATATATGAATATGAAATATAAAAACACACGAAAAACTAGAAAAGCACTCAGAGAGCGCAGACCTCCACCAAGCAGTTTGACTCTCTTATTTTTGTGTATTCTGGATCATAGTAGAAGCTAGAAGTCTGTCCAACAGTCTCTCTCCTCGTGCTCAACCACAAATAAAACCTCATGCATACGTGTTGATGTGGTTTGTTGTCATTTGGAGGCGACCAGCCGCCTGCCGGCATTCTAATGAGTTGATGTTAGCTACCAACTAAAACGGAGGGATGCGGTAACGCAAATAAACTCCTAAAGGAGGGACGTGGAAACCATGTTACACTCATATTCAGCTAAACAGCACAAAGACGAGATGTAACACTGATAATTAGAATGATTTTTTTTTCTTTTTCCTGCATACGTGTCCAATACGCTTTTTATTTAAGTCTTCATAGCACTCCATACTTTCTAAAACTGATGTTGTAACAAGTTAAAATGAGAGGAAATTATTCTATTTCTGTTTGAATAGTAGTTTTTAGTGAGAACTGTCGGTGCTCTTATATACCTTCATTCTGGCAGCGGTGTACGGTGACGCTTCTCAACCAGACAGATGTAAATATCACTGAATGAAGGTTGGGGAGGGACGTGGCGATGTTTAATGGCTCGTATACAGCAGTCACTTCTCTATACGGGTCACAACTGTCCAACACTTCCAACTTATTTCTGACGGTTGATTTAAACAATTATTCTGTAGTCTGTCTGCTCAGAGTCGCTGTGCCTCGTCATCTTTTGCCCGCCAGGGCTCCCGGCAAGTCACGTGACTGAAAACTAGCAATTGCAGGGTATAGGCCTGGGACGATAATCAATAAATCAATTAATCGCACGATAAATGAAAATCAAGCTAATAACTTTCCCGGCCTCGATAAATCGCCACGTGCATGCGTGTATCTGTTTTCCTCGTCTCTCGTCGTCGCCTCCAAACACGCTGGATGACAAGAGGGTTCACTCTGTGCTTCGGTCTCAGCACCTGGACGTGTTCGTGGCTTAGCAGAATGAAATGAAGGGAGTGAGACATCCTGTCAATCGTTCAGGATCTTTGTATCTGTGTGAGCAGGCGGAGCCGCAAGCACACCTACAGACAGACCTGATGCAGGTGAGCTTCGAGGAGCATGGAAACGCAAAGCCGAATGCTCCAGTTCCAGTGTGGAAATATTTTGGCTTCAAGCCTAATGAATGAGGTGAGACCATCAATACAGACAAGCTAGTACGCCGACTCTGTTTAAAAACTGTAGCGACAATAAAAGGCGCCACAACGAACTTGCACGGCCACTTCAAACACAATCACTTGGTTGAGGGAAAAAAACAAAAAAACTGCACCCCACAGCTTTTATTATGATTATTATTATTACTGAAGTGCGGTTTTGTTTGTTGAGACTAAATAGGCCATTGTATTTATTGTTTTGGAGAAATGAGTTCTATTTTATTGTTTTTTGGTGCAATTTTTTCTAACAGAGGTGGAGTCCTTTTTAAATTTTATCTTTATTGATTTTTCTTTCTTTATTAAAGACGCACAACGGAACTTTTAGCAGTTTTCTCAGTGATGCGCCCCCTATCGGCGACTAAACTAGCAACTATCTTGTATCATACCTGCACCGTGATTCACTCCAGCCAGTAAAAGACCGTCTTATCTTGACTCTTGTTCTGTCCCTTCCTCTCTTCCTTTTCCTCTCTTCCTCCTGTAATGTTTCCTTGCAGAATCCGACATGATGTGCGTTCAAAACACTCGCGGGGTTGATCCCTGGTTTACATCCGGTTGCTAGTGAGTGACGCGGTGCTGCAGCCAATAGTCGGCTGCAACGTCACAGTCGCGTCCCGGATGGGAATCTTACATAGTGCTGTTTCTGAGCCCCGGGACGCCTCTGGGTAGTGACGGCTCGAAAATGCGCAAAATGAATGTTGGTGTGCCATCAAAACGAGTCAGAAACACAGATTTTTAAGGTCTAAAAGTTACGTTGTTTGTCTTTAAGGATATTTAAAAGCTCTGGTTCTGGACATTCCAATGTGAAATTAAAGTTTAATTGTTGCATTTGAAAGGATGTACTTGCATTATTTTGATATATTAACATTACATAAGAGGTTATTTTGGTCACAGTAAAGTTGACAATAATATTGTTTATCGTCAATAATATGTGGGACAATATATCGTCCAGCAAAATTTGTTATCGTCTCAGGCCTAGGAGGGTATGAATAATTTTTCGGACGGCTGTATGTGTGTTATCGGTTATCAGTTATCGGTATTGGCCTTTAGGAGCTGAAATTTATTTGTTATTGGTATCGTTTTTTGAAAAGAAGTTATCGTGCATCCCTAAAAGGAATATTTAAAAAAATAACCCATGAAGTCAGTTTAACATTTGATTTATGGACAGTAACAGTATTATGTGCAAACGTATGTGAAGTTGATATAGATAAAAATAGTGGTTATGTAACATTAAAAATCAGCTGCAACTTTAACTGTGTGTCAATTAGGAGCCACAGTAGATAAATACCCCTACACCCTCTTCAGATCACCTACTACAACATTGTAAGAGCAGCAAAAGCTTAAAACCACCATTGTGTTGTCAAACTAAAGATTAACATCTGAATGTCAGAAATACATATTTCTGTATTTTTGTTTGTTTGGTTACATTAAAGCACGGTTTGATTAGTTATGCTTGACACAGACAGCATGAAGGAAACATGATCCACCTTTGTAAACTACAGCAAAATGTGTTTACCTCTGGCAGCTTTCACATTAAACCTCAGCCTTCTCAGAGCTTCCTCTGTGTCAAAATCACATTTCACCAGCTCATACAACGCCTGCAGGGAGACAATATCATTTTGATTATTTCACATGAACGATAACAGATCAGTGTGAAGTTTGTGTGATTCCTAACGAGCTGCAGGTGTGTTGCTGTCACCTGTTCGTTGTCTTTGATATGGGATCCCTCTGGGATCGCATCGACTCCCTTTTCGTCTCCCGTCCGCCTTGACGCCTCCGTCAAAAACTCCACGACTTTGCCCTCAGGAAGACATTCAGGGTTCCACAACAACTGGTCGTCATTTTCATAAACTACAGGACCAAAACAGAACAATGAGAAGGAGAACTTTCATCTACAAGACAGATGGGAGGTGATTCTGAGAACCGCTCTCACCTTTCTCATTGTCTTTATATTTACACAGGCCCATGGGAGTCTCCGCCTGATACATGGAGCCCACCATAATCTCCTGTTGGGGGAAAACACAAAATTTGTCCAGAGAAATAACTTTTTAATTGAAGACAAATGAAGAACCTGCTTACAGAACAAAACATCAACGGGTTCAGTTTCTATTCTAACTAGACAGCTGTGTATTTCTAGAAAAATCTAAGACCAAAAACTAAATAAATTCGACAAGTAATAACACACCTTTTTCCAGTCTTCAGACGGGACATAGTCCTCATCTTCATCCGACTCCTCCTCCACATCATTATTACCTAAAGTGACCATCAGTTAGTCAAAACTCAAAGCAGGACCTTCACATACAGATCTGAATAGGGATGTCCGATATTATTGGCCGATATTGGCATTAAAATGTGATATTGGAAATATCAGTATCGGTTTTTTGGGCTGATATTTTGAAAAAATGAAATCTCGCGAGATTCTGTTGCGCCATAACGAAATTTTGCGAGATCTTGTTCCATTAGCAGAGGTCCAGCATGTATAAAAGTCTCTGTTACCTTGGAAGAACTTCATATCCCAGCATTCCTTTCAGTCATGTGACTACAGTGCAGCTGCTGCTGCTACAGACTGACTTGCTTTGAAGCTGCTTATAATATGTCTGGTTTCAAGTTGTCGGTTGAGTTACCAAGTTGTCAGAAGCATTATAATTAGCCACATGTTGGCTAATACCTGCTAGTATCTGATATCTGGCAGCCAGACATTCAAAATGAACTCCGCTGGTTGAGTTAAGAAGATTTGGGATCTTTGCTCTCAGAGCAGAATATAGTTGTATTTCTCAAAATATGAGAGATACAACCTCACAGTTTTCAGCATATATCGGTATCGGTTTATATCGGACATTGGAGTTTAAGAGTTGGACAATATCGGTATATCAGATATCGGTTAAAAAAAAAGCCTATATCAAACATCCCTATATCTGAATAAAGCTCGAACACCACGAAACATTTTGAAAGCACATACTTTCAAAGTACTTGAGCTTCTGAGGGCGAATAAGTTCTGCTGTGCCAAGTGACCTGACTGAGCGTGTGCGGACTTCAGACGTGACCTGGGCCTCCCTTCCTGGTCCTGATGAGGTCTTAAAATCTTCGCCCTGGAAACACACATACAAAAACTACATTAAAAAGGGGGAGACCATTTAAATACAAACATGGGCAACATAAAATTCTCCCCATCGAGAAAAACTTCCACAGGAATTCATTACTGCCTTTGCATCCTTAAACAGTCAATAACAATTTCCCTCATAATACTCCCCTTGTTCATTTATTGCATTTGAGAGTTTTTTAACCTGATTTTACCGCAAGTGTGTGGATGTTTTGTGTACTATTGTTAATTTGTCTTATTTTAACATTCAAACCACATCGAAGCTAAATTTTCTCAGTCAAAATTAAGTTATTCTGATTCTGATATATTGTTTTACGTTACTAAAGTACAAACTGCCCATGAGTCTTTAATGTCTTAGATACTCAGAGTTAAACCTTGAGCTCTCTGGAGTTTTTGTATTTTCAGGAATTTGCGATGTAGAATTTACAAGTGCTGATGCAAATCCTTGGGAATTCTGCATGTCCTTGTTTCCATGTTTCTAAAAAACATGGAAACAGGTGAGAGAAATGTGTGCATAAAATTGCCACCCAAGACCATGCACACACATTTCTAAAGTTCTGTATCAGGTTAGCCGTTTTGTGCTGTTGTGTGACAGTCAAACATTTTTCTAGCACAAAACATTGCTGCAAAATGTCTGAAATGTGCAAACAGATGAGACAAATCACCATGATTCAGCTTATTAAAATATTATTATTGAACTTCCTTTCTAAGATGAAGTATTTTTCATTTCTGATAACATGTAGATCTGCAGCAAACACTGAAAGATTTACAGTAGGTCTCTTTTCTTTTGAAACAATTAGTTGCAGCTTTAGGAGCGCTCTGCCAAATGGTATTTAAAGTTTCACAGAAATACTCTCCCAGTGTGCCCATTAGGGCTGGGCCATATCATACCTTTCACGGTAATGAGAAGTTGAAATACCGCAATAGAAATTGGGTGAAACGTGCTTGCAAAACACAGATGTTTTCATCTGGTCAAACACAGATGAAGTGAAAAGCATGACTGAGATGGAGCGATGAGGAGCGCATTGACTGAAAGATGAACCAGAATGGAGCTCACTGCTGTGATGTTTGGCCCAAAACAAACTACCCAGGATGGACCAAGCACAGTAAGAATGTGTGGAACGTTAAGAGAAAATCTTAACAAAAATGCAAATAGGGATATACTGAGAAAATATGTGGAGCTGAAGGGCTGGACCCTTAAGAACACAACAAGTGGATGTTTGACGTTAATTTGCAGCCAGAACTCCTCACAGAAATGTGAATTACCAACAATACTAACATCTAGGGCTGTCCTGATCTGATACCAGTATTGAATGAGTCAAAATTTGCCGACATATTATAATGTTTGTATGTTTAAAATTCATCATGCCCACTGTTAAATAATAAATGGTTCAATTTTTCCTCATAGTTCCTGTTATGAATTTCTTTCATTAACCTGTTAAACCAGATGAGGTCCCACAAAACAGACATACCCTAACATAAACCAGAAAAAGATCAATTATCAGATTAATATGCACATTTTTTGGCCCAAAACAAAGCATCTATATTGGGCATTGGCTGATACTCGACATGTGGTACTGGTATCTCTATTGGAAGTGAAAAAGTGGGATCTGGACAGCTCTGCATTAGCGGCTACTTGTGCAAGCCCAGGTAACTTCATCAAATCAACTGCAGGTGGAAATCAATGTTTGCTTTCATCCTAAGTTTGATTCACCCAGGTGTTGTTTCTGTAATAAATGGTGCACGGTTTAATGTAAACCACGTAAAGCAGGAATCTCTCCGAAGCGTTACTCTCAGCTCTTTACACAAAGCGTTTGCAGTTGTGTTGTGATCCACTGCTGCAGCTACAACACATCTCAATCGTCCCGTCACCACATCATCTCTTTACTTGATGCATGTTTATTTTGATACAAAATTAAAGGTGTAACGCACATCAAAAACAGCTGCTTATAAAAATGAAAATAAATTGTTTTTTTTTCATTTGCACTAATGTGCAGTTTTTAAATGTTTTGTTTTAGTGTCAGTCACAACACCAGTTATATCCTGATCACAAATTTTAAAACATATCGCGATAAATATTTTTGCCCATATCGACCTGCCCTAGTGCCTATCATAATAAAGAAAGTTTAAATATTAAGAATTTGCATTTTAGAGAATTATTTACATACATCTTAGCATATTTCTGGTGCTTCTTACTAAAGGAAAAAAAGAAAAACAAATGGAAAAAATAACTTTTTTTTGGCAACTTTTCACAAAAAGCTACCGTAAAAATCAGGCATTTTAGCGGCAGCAATCACAAAAAAATACATAAAAATAAACTAAGTAGCAAAATAAAATCCCAGAGGGACAGGTGATGGAACTATTTGCATTTGTTATTAGGAAGGATGGGAAAACCCATCTTAAGTCCTTTTCTTTTATAGTTTTCTTGACTCTCTGGTATCACTATGACCAAGTGGGTGTGATGTTTATGCTTCAGTTATGTTGCTATAAATTTACAAGACATGAAGATAAATCATTTTATAACATAAATACACAGTCTTTGGACAGAGTGTCTGAGCAAGGTTATTATAGTTAACTAAAACTAATGAAAAAACGAAAACTAAAAATGAAAAAAATTTTGTTAATTGAAATAAAATAAAAATGACAAAAAAAAAAAGTTAACTAAATAAAAATGACAGTTTTTTTTTAAAAAAAACAACTAAAACCGCTTTCAGACTTGCACTGCGGAACATGAGCGGTAAAGTCCATCTACTCTTTAAACGGACTCGTCTTTTCAAACATGCTGCTTCTTTGTGGACTTATGCGTCCCGGACGCTTTCTGACATCAGGGAATGTTGTGGATAAATCAGCAAAGCCACATTCTGCACTTCTGTCCGGAACATTTTCTATTACGTTCGGCCAAAATCCCGTGCCACATGACATGAGGTCCAGCTGGTACATGTCCGCTACATCTCAGAGGTAAAAGACCGGAACGCATGTCTGAATGCAGGACAGAGTCTGCAATATTACCGCCTTCCAGCACAAGTCTGAAAGGGGTTCAACTGAAACTGTATTGTGTCTTTACAAAACTAAATAAAATTGTTGCAAAAAACATCCTAAGTTTTAGTCTTTGTCAATTTATTTAATACATAAGCCTTTTGAGTTGATATGAAATCCATTTCTATGTAATCTATTTACTTTGCTCCACCGGTTTCAGTCTGAGTGACTTTCTAATGATTTTGAATGTCACACCAGACAAATACCTATATTTTACGAAAACAATCAAATACTGTAAAATAAAATAAAATAAAACTAACTCTGAAACTAATAAAAACTAAACTAAAACTAAGCATTTTAAAAAAAAAATAAAAACTAATAAAAACTAGAAAACCTGCTTAAAAAACTAGATTGAAAAACAAAAAGTCAAAACTAAATAAAAACTGAAACTACTTAAAAATTCAAAACTATCATAACCTTCCGTCTTTATGGTCCCTCATCAATCAATATAACGGCACAAAATGAAAATACCTCAATTCTTTTCAGCTCGCCAGTACTTCTGCTGCTTTCATCATTATCAAGGTCCTCTTCCTCATCCTCTTCCTCATCATCCTCTTCCTCAGGTTCCTCATCTTCCTCCTCCTCCTCCTCAGTTGGTGATCTGCCCCCATAACCATAAAGACTCAGCAGTTCATGTATGGGCATCTCACCTTCCTATAAAGAGAAAAATTACTTTGTTTTACCAAAATGATCAATGATGAATTTGAATAGAAGTCATTCTTCATTTCAATGAAAAACGTACCCTTAAAAGGAAAAACAACATTTCACGGTTTCAAATTGTTGGTTTGTCAGTCAACCAGTCTGAAACCAAACATCTTTTTTTTTTTTTAGATCAAACACCATAATCATCACTATCATCATTGCTATAATTATCATCATCATCATTACAATTAATATTATCAACTGATGGATAAAGCTAGCAGTTCTTGGAAAAACAGAAAATACAAATACAATTTCCTGCCATTTGATTCCAAATTTATACCTAAATTCAGCTAATAAGTCTGCTGAAACACACTTAAGCGCACGTGTACAGTTTATTTGAACAAAGGCCTGACACAAACCCGCGCAAGATCTTCAATTTCATTGGCATTGGTCTCATCTGCAGCTTCCAACATCTCCTCTTCTTCAAGGGTACGTTCATCATCGAAGTCGTGAACAAGCATGTCAGCTGATGGATCGAAATCATGGTCGTCGGAACCTGCCGAACCTCCTGAAGATGCAACAAAAAGATTAAAAGATCTTTAAGATTAGAAATGTGGGGGAAGGGGGATATCTATATTTGTGAATATGCCTCAGTTATAACAATTATTATTTGTAGTGGTAGTAGTAAGTACCAAAGGTAGAATAAATACCATATTTTATTAGTTTTATTTGAATAGGATGGCATAAGAAAAACAGCTGAAGTTCTTTGTAATAATTATTTAATATTCAAATTCAAGAAAAACTTTTTTTTTAAATGGAGAATTAAACAGAAACACTGTTTTGAACTTTAAAATTCCATCTCTGTACTTTTCATTTAAACACATGACTAATTAAGTATGACATGCCAATAGAGATGCACCGATCCAGTTCTTTTCCAATCCAATCCCCAAACCTGGGATGAGAGTACTGGCCGATACAAATACCGATCCAATACTACTGTTGAATGAATGAACCGTATACCTTGCCACGGGAGTGAAGGCATCATGCTTGACGTAAACATTTAGCCTTGTTAAAAAAGGTAACAAATCAACACGTCCTCAACATTATTCATACCCTCCGATTAAAAAGGGAAAGAAATCAGCTGTCAGTTAAATAAGTTGAAATTGACAAATGTAATAATAGATAAAAAAAAAAAAATTCTATGAAAATCATGACAATGATTTTAAATTGTGGTTCGAAAGAAATATTAAAAACAAACACAAAAAATAAAACAAGTAAACAAGCATGATGGGGCTCTGAAGCTAAAATGTTGTTGAGCAACACTTTGAGGCAATCACTGCAATCAGGTGTTTTCTCTAATGTTCATGCAGGTACTTTGGTCCACTGTTCATTGAAAAGTGCTCTAATTTGTCTGCAACAGCTTTGCTTGTTTGTTTACTATTATTATTATTTCCTACCACAATTCAGAAACAATATTTCATTTAATTAAATTACAATTTTGTAAATTTTTATTCATTATTATTTTTAAAAAAAAATGTTTTTAGTTTCTTGTTATTTGAATTACAACTGTGAATTTAGTCTTTTCTTAAACTGGAGGGTATGAATCATTTTGAGGACGACTGTAAACATACTTAATATTATTTATTGTCACAAAGTGTACATTTATTATTACATTAACTGAAAAAAACAATAACTAGATCGGAATGCTGGATCAGCCTCATTCTTGCGATCTCTGATATATCTAATTAGTCAATATCTGAGCCTATATCCAATCCAGGTATCAGATTGGTGTATCTCCACATGTCAATTTAAATAACAGACTTGAAACTTGTACCATTAAATAAAAAGTAAAAAGCACTGAGTCACCTGGGCTCGAATTCCCGATGGAGGGCTGTAAGAGAGAAATATATATTTTTTTTAAAAAAAAACAAGCATTTAATAAGGTACAGAGATAGCTTCAGATGCCAACATCACATCATAAATGGACGTACAGCTGCTCATGGCTGTGCAGCCTCACGTTTATGTTCCTACTGGACTGCAGGGAGACGTAAATATGAACTGAGAAAAAAGCGCGCAGGACGCGGTGCGTTATCCGAGAACAAACAAAGAGTGCTGTCATCGCTTCCACAGAAAAATATAGTCTACCGATGTAGGATCGGTGTAAATATTACAAATATATACATGTATACAAACTGAATTCAACCACAGTTAAAGAGTCAAGAACTTTCTGGAAATATTTCCTCAACTCGCTAACTTAAATGACAAGTTCCAGGCTAGTTAATCCCCCTTTATTAATGTCGCTAAAGCGTCCAAGTTTAACTTCATATCAGCAGCCTGCAAATAATAATCATAATACCAGAACATTCCATGTTCCGAATTGGGAAACTTCCTTTACGTTGTTTGTTAAAAACATTAACAAGCGTGGGTGAGCAGCCTTAAACAAAAGTAATATTGCTTTAGCCGCAGCTACCTCCCGTCGGGGCTAACGCTGCTAACGCTAGCTAAATCCGAAGTTTACTAAACACGCTTGAGTCAAGAAATGGTGACCGTTTAGCAATGCAAACACATGACACGTAATTTTGTGTATAAAAGTTGTAATACATCAATGATGTGCGCGTCCAGCTGAACCAAGTATCTGATAGTAGAAATCAAAATTTTCCGAATATTTATTTCACTTTCTTACCTCCGCCATGTTTGCAGCCTGCAGGGTCACGTCAGGGGTTAGCGTCAGTACCCGTATGTAGAGCCCCGCCCACCTGCGGTATCAACAATGTGACGCTGCCACAGTACAGCCACTGTACATACGATTTATATTAATTATCATTAAATAAGTTCTTTTTATTGCGTCCAAATGATTAAAATTCAACAAATGTGTTCACCATAGATGGATAGGCCTCAATATTTGTAAGGATTACTTAAATATGACGTGTACATAGTTCTCTTACTGTAATTCAATATGAAAAGGATTGCACTGATACAGGTTTTGCGATTACTATAAACATATCAATGGATACCCCATTTCAAACCGAAAATCACAAGTCCGTTTATTGATACAAGTACAGTTTACTGTTACAAAGTCTGGAAAAGATCTGTTTGAGAAATGACTTGATCAATCGTGTCCATTTTGAATTAATTTTAAAGTCCAGGGATTCTTCAAACTTATCCAGATAAAACTGACATACTTAACTGTGCAACAAAACCCAATGACACTAGTAAAGCAGAAAGAAAGAATTAGTTGGCAATGGGTGGCTCTGACTGAAATTGCCCAAATTAAGGCTCTCAAATGGACCAACACACCCAAATATTTACACTCAACATGGCTCAAATGGGTCTAGGTGGGTTGCACAAACTCCAAAATTCCATGTTGTTTAAACTTATTGTATATATATTAAAAAAATGTAAATGTCTAAATATGATTGCAATGATTTTCAATAATGAGCCAATATATTTTTGAGCTCTTCAAAGAAAGATGATAGGTACATGTAGCTAATTTATGCAACAGTATGCATTCAAAAGACTAACATTTTTATATCAATATCTGAAACTGCAAAACATAACACATTTATATACTGACACCTATTACAGCACAATAAGAAAAACAATTGTTATATATTTACAGATTAGCATGTATAAAGTAAGGTCAGTACTCACAGTCCTGCTGGTACTTTTGTAATTCATAAAGTGGACCAAAAATAAACAAAAAAAACCCCCAAAACAACCATTTAATCCAGCTTCTAAAGGAAGGGCAAGGGAAACAGAGGGCACTTCATGTCATTGTAAGGAGAGAAAGAAAAAGCAGAAGTCTGAACTTTAAGAGTATACAACCTCTTCCTGGATAAATCTTCAGTGCTGCTCAGTCCTGAGTTTAACAAATCTCAATTAGATGTTTATGACATTTGTCACCTTTTGTCTAAGGTTTCTCATATTTTGACATTCCTGATAATATATATACATACACACAGTTGTCCTCAAAATTATTCATACCCTCCAAGAAAAGGCTAAATTCACAATAGTAATTCAAATAACAAGAAACCGAAGAAACTAATAATAAATAAAAATTTAGAAAATCATAATTTAGTGAAATTAAACAGTGATTTTGAATTGTGGTTAGCCATAATAATTTAAAACAAAAAAGTCCCAGACACATTAGAGCTCCTTTCCCATGAACAGTAGGGATGGACGATATGAACTAAAAAATGTATCACGATAATTTATGTTCTTTATCATGGCAACGATAAGAGACGATTAAAAAATATCAGTCTAATTATTCGTATTATAAAACTCACTACATCCTGTCTTGAGAGCCCTGAAATAATAATAAAAGGCACTAAACTACATCAACTAAGTTCAAGTAGTACACCTGTATTATAAAACTGTAGAGACACCAAACAAACGTATGAAATATGAGAACAAATTTAACATTTATCTAAAGAGTGAAAACAGTAAACTATGTATAAATTTTAAAAAGCAACTATTCATAAATAACTGTAAATACAACCTGATAAAATGAATTTAGCGTTTTAATCCTGAGATGACAAATTATTACCATGAGGAATTTCCTTGACGATATATCGCACACGATAACATATCGCCCATCCCTAATGAGCAGCGGACAAAAATACCTGTCAACAGGTGCAGAAGTCTTTTTGAACATTACAGAAAACACCTGATCGCAGTGATTGCCTCAAAATGTTGCTCAACAACATTTTAGCTTCAGAGCACCATCATGCTTGTTAACTTGTTTTATTTTTTTTGTGTTTGTTTTTAATATTTCTTTCACACCATAATTCAAAGTCAATGTCATGATTTTCATCGAATTTTTATTTATTATGACTTTAGGCAATTTCAACTGATGTCACTGGCAGCATTTTTTTTCCTTCCTCCTTTAATTGAAGGGTATGAATAATTTTAGGGACAACTGTATATAAATACATACATATACTACATGAGAGCAGTGAGCAGCCAATTGCAGCACCCAGGGAGCAGTTGGTGGGAGTTAAGGACCTTGCTCAAGGGTCCATAGTGGTTCACCTGAGTGCCGTGTCAGGGACTCGGGTGAATTAGGTGTTTTTTGTGGACAATTAAAAATACATTTTGGTGTAACTTTTAAATTATGCATGAGTTCACTTTCCATGCTGACATGCTTGAGCATAATTTGTCTTGTCTAAAGCTTTTATTTCCTAATACTTAGTAGTATTCAGCACCTATAAAGAAGTTAACACTCATCATCTTCTTTTTATCGGTGCATTCATTGTGGATGTTTCACTCAAAGTACACAGCGTACACAATTGCAACGCAGAACAAAGACCTGTTCTTGAAGGAGTACGATGCAAAGGTGTCGTTAGACGCGTCCCACAGACAGCGGCTGCTGATCTGCATGCTCTGCCCATTGAGCTGGCCGATGTGAATCAGGACAATAATCCTGTATCTGGGGATCATGAGTTCCTTCACACGGCTTCTTATTATCTTGGAGAAAGAGTAAATAATTATCAATAATAATTATAATCAAAGATGTAAACAGATTGAGGAAAAGATCAGTTTGTTCATACTTACTGCAGACAGAGTTCGGGTCAGTTCTCGAGAACGTTGTACTTCATATCTCTCCTCTTGAAGGTGGTTGGTCAGAACATCCATCAGTATGTCTGAGGCAGTGGTGACGAGGAAGCGTTTATTAGGTCCTGTGATACAAAAACCCCAATAATTTCATCAATAACAAAACTGATCTTTGATTTTATGCTTTATTAGTTAGACTTAGGCTAAATTTACACTGAAACTAAATCTTATTATTGGAGTCAAGGTAAGATTTATTCTATTCAAATCAGTCAACACCACCCCTGAACAGAAATGATCTATTCTTGAATTAGCTTACATAAACACATGATATAAAACGTAAATTATATAGCTGATTTGTTGTAACTGGATTAAAACAGGACTACAATGAGTTGGATTAAATTGGACTGTATTTCTGAAGTAGATTGAGATGACTGTGGTTAATTGTGACTATGTGTAAAATGTGCTGAAGGAGTTTTATTGCACCCAGCTGGTAGGTATTCTCCAAAGTTGAAACTCTCTGAACGTTGTCGTCCTGGTGTCCCAGTTCATCCATGTATGACACGGTACTCACAGAGCTGGGGGGCAAAAATAACAGTAAGACAGAGAAAATGCCAGAAGGAAACCAATACAGGCTGCTTTTGACTGATCTCCAAACAAACATTACTTGCAGAGATTACTCACTCCTTCGTCCTGCCAGTTTCTTTTCCTCTGGTTCCGTGGCTTCCATCAACAGGCGGCTTGCCTGTCTTCTTGTCTTTTCTTTGGAGTTTTTCTTTAATTTGATCAGTCATCCCACTATCTACAGTCTTACTTTGTCTTTGCTTAAATTTTGCCGAGTTAATGGCTACAATGTTGTGCTCTAAGGGGAAAAAAATAGCACTTAGAATGAACTGAGGCGTTCAAGTACCATCTCTCCTAGCTTAATCTACTGACGTTAGCTCTTAAGGATAAATAACAAAACAAAAACTAACCTTGTTGATCCAAACTGGGTTTATCGTAAACATTAATTAATTTTTTTAATGTTTTTGTACTGAAATCGGTTTCAGAGCCTCCTGAACTACGTCCAACACCGTAATCAGTTTGGCGTTGCCGTGGCAACGGTTACTAGCCAGACGAGCCGGAAGGTGGAGCGTTTCAACCACTGAGGTGCATTCACTGAAAAAGTTAGTGACAAAAGTTAGCTACTTTGTAGATAGATAGATAGATAGATAGATAGATAGATAGATAGATAGATAGATAGATAGATAGATAGATAGATAGATAGATAGATAGATAGATAGATAGATAGATAGATAGATAGATAGATAGATAGATAGATAGATAGATAGATAGATAGGATTGAATGCTTGATCATTTAAATATTAACTTACATAACAAAACAATTTAAATTTTGAGCACAGTCAGACATTTAAGTGGAAAAAAAATAAGATTTTTAACAAAAAACACTATCACATCCTACCTTGAGCTTTCAAATATCGACTCAATAGAAAAGTAAACTAAATTGGGCCCTTCAGTACCAACATACCACCACAGCCTACCCGAGTATTGTTGCTGACCATGTCCATCCCTTTATGACCACAGTGTATCATCTTTTGATGGCTGCTTCCAGCAGGATAATGCACCATGTCACAAAGCTCAGATCATCTCCAACTGCTTTCTGGAACATGACGATGAGTTCACTGTCCTCCAATGGCCTCCACAGTCACCAGATCTCAGTCCAGTAGAGCAGCTTTGTGATATGGTGGAACGGGAGATTCTCATCATGGATGTGCAGCCGACGAATCCGCTGCAACTGTGTGATGCTGTCACGTCAGTATGGAGCAAAATCTCCGAGGAATGTTTCCAACAACTCGTTGAATCTATGATACCAAGAATTAAGACAGTTCTGAAGGTACTTGCAGGTGGACCCAATAGTTTCCAGTGAGTGGATAAATAACAAAACTACATATGAGAGAGAAACATATGCCTCATATTTTCTCTTCTTTATTACAATTAAAACAGGAATTACATTATATAGATTTTTTTTCCATATATTTACTTTCAAAATCTTTAGATGAGATATTTACAGGAAATGTTTGCATATTCTGATTCTAACGCAGTGAAAGATTACAACCAAAAAGTTGTAGAAGAAATAAACTGACAGAACACATCAGATATCAGAATCTAAATGTGTCCAAAAAATAAGGCAAACAAATATATATAAGCATTACTAACAGGCGGGGAAAAAGTCAATTTTCTTTTTTTCATTTGAAAGAGTCATCTTTCTTTTGTTTTCTTCCAAAGAATTAAATAAAATCTTATTCCTGCACCCAAACTGTGAGTCAACACATTAAAACATTCCCTAAAACGTGATGTTCAAACACAAAAACGTGTCAAATGTCGTATGGTGTGATGAGTCATTTCACCGATTAAACTGAGATTGTTGTTTTGTGTGCACGTCAAACACAGGGGAATTTAAACACCTATAATATTGCGTGGAATAGAGATATAAATGACAAGCCAAATTCAATGACAATACGTTTCTGAAGGTGCATTAACAGCAGAACAGTGAGTAGAGGCTAAAAGTGGAGGTAAAAGTTCTCCCCACGTATCATAGCACACTTACAACAGCAAACGCATCGTGACCTTAATGAAATGAACAAACAGGTGATGGACAAAATGCAGCTTCCATGCAGCACCACCTGGATTAATCAACAGGAATACTCTTCTTTTCTTTTTTTTTGTACAAGAAAATCCGCATGTAAAACACCAGATGAGAGCATCGTGTATCATCACAAAGAACCAAATGCAGATCATGAGTGCTGACATCAACAAACGGGGACAATCACTGACATAAAACATAGCTTTCTATGTACACTTTTTACACTTAAGTTTCTAAATATTGCTATTGGAAAATGATAAAACATTTTTTAATAGGGTGGAAAAGGAAGAAAATATGACAAGGAGTTGAATAGTGACTTTTTCTTTATCCTACTCAATACCTTCATCAAGAACATTGCCAAAGAAATTTGGCCAAGTTCTTAAGCAGCATCAAAGACAGAAATCATCAGCCCAGGTCCTTTCTGCATCTTCCTGGAAACTTAAAGGTCCCCATCAACATATGGCACTCACAAATCCGACTCTGTATGGGTCTCATATTTGGGAATCTCCAATCAGATACCCAAACAGCTCCAGTGAAAGTAGCAGCTTCTTATTCACCCGAATCACCTTCTTTTAACGCAACTTTATGGACAAAACACCAGCAGGAATGCCATTTAAGCTCCATCTTAAAAGAAGGAGCGTTTCCAGAAAACTTGGAAAAAAGTTCTTTAAATCAATCGGATCTTTAATCTATAATTTATTTATTTGTTTGAAGCTTTAGTTATCAGACACAAGTTCAAATAAGTGATTTCTAGAGTTTTCACGGAGCAATTTCATGTGAAAAATGAAATCAATTTTGAAAATGTGATGCCTGAAACACAGAAAAATTTTGCTATAGAGGCAATACAAAAAAGGGGGAGAAATAAGTGAAAGTTTCTGAGAGATTCCACAATCAGTAACTAGTAAAAGGTAAGGGTGCCATGATTGGGTATAAAAGGAGGATAGCCAAAGGTTAAGTCTTTCCAAGAAAACACTGTGAATTATCATCATTTTCTTCTTTCTTTTTTCTGCCAAACTCTGTTAGAGACTCATCAGTAAGATAATGAAAACCATTTCTCAGTGCAAGATTGTAAGACACAACAAGAAAACAAGACACCTCTCAAAACTACCTTCATCAACACTGTGGCAGAAATTTTTTTGTTTTTTTATTACAAGCAAAAAAAAAAAAAATCTTTTTTTTTTTTTTTTTTTACTTATTTTAAAAATGGCCAAGATTTTTTTTTTTTTTTTTTTTTTTTTTTTGCTTGTAATAAGCAAAAAATTCTGCCAATGGGATTAGCAAAACTTTCTTGATAAGAGTTCTTGAAATAAGATGCATCGTCTTAAAACAAGTTCCTATATCTCACTGAAATGTTTCTCTTTAAGTAATTTTTGTCTTATTTTAAGTGTGATGAGATATTTTGACTAGAAATAAGAAAAACATACTTGGGAAGATTTGAGTTTTTGCAGTGTGGACACATGGACTATGATCAGATGAGTCCACGTTTCATCTGGTTTTATGTGTCCACGAGGAGAAAAGCCATCCAGACTGTTAGCGGAAAAAGATGAAAAAGCCAGAGTCTGTGATGATACAGGGATTCATTGTATACTGATGCAGAGATGCTATGATGGCATTTTCCAGTCAGACGTTACAATTAAGAAAATGCCTTTTTCAGGGAGGTAAGTGGACTTATGACAGTGTGACCTGTGAAGACATTAAAAACTTCTCTTTTGGATTTGTGTCTGTTAAATAAAGTTTCAAATTAATTAAAGGTACAGTATGTAAGAATTACTGACATCAAGTGGTAAAGATGGGTATTTGAAAGAAAAGATGTTTTGTCTTAAATGACTTCATATTCTAAGCACTGTTATGAATGTACGGTGGCTCTTAGTGGCCAAAATTCTCCCAGACATAAAGATGTTTTCATCTGTGAGTGGATCCAGTCTCAGGTGTAGCTATGATTGTACTATGAGTAACTACCTTTTATGTCTTTTAAGGCATACTTATCCCAAACAGTGCTCTAACTCCCAATAAACAAAGCTGGTACAGCAGTTTTAAAGTTCAGAGGGTTCTTACTTTACTCACCTTGTTTTGTCCATTCAGGGACACCGTATTAAAAATGGCAGAACAGATATGGCAGCCATGTATGTGCACCTCCAGCAAGTAGATATAAATGAGTCATTCTCAGAAAATAAACATATAACAGCTATTCTAGGGAAGCAATTATCAATATAAAACAAATTTTTGAATTACATATCACATTTTCTGCCATTTATCTTTGATTTAGTTACACACTGTACCTTTAAAACATAACAGATTAGAACATTTCCCAGCTTTGATGGAAGCAGGTTTTATATGCAGTTTCTGCAGTTGTGAACAGTAGTAATATACAGATTTAGTTAAGAACTAAGTCAGTATATTACTACTGTTCAGATATTGATTTAATTCTTTACTAAGTCAAACCACTGTAACTGATTTACTGCCACTGGTGGCTCCCTGCTGACATTATTGATTAACAGTAAAAAGCTATCTGCTGTTAAAGGCTGCATGGGTTTCTATGGCCATTGTGTATCTGCCAATTTTGATCACTATGAAATTTTTTGCACATAAATTCATATGTGTACAAAAATTATTCACTTTCCCCCTCACTTGTATTCTTTCTAATATTTCTTAACCTGTTATTAAATTTTTGGTTCACTCCAATTACAAATCTTGCCCTATTTTTTTTCTAATGCTATTCAAGTGCTAGTAGATGATAATCTTGACCCCCTTTTAAAATGTTCAATGCTTAAATGTGAAACCGCACAATGATTCTGTATGAAAAGCATCTTGATTTTCAAGGTGCTAACCTTCACCCAGTTTTTCAGGTTATTTTTAAAATCACTGAACTGACGAGGTATCACATTTAAAATAAAGCTTTCTGAGCAAAACAGACACTCAATAGTGGAAATTGTAATTTGAGGTGGCAGCATTAATCAGATATTATCATGTTACCCACAAATGATCAATATACAGTAGCAAATAAATCCTATGCAATACTTTTTTACCCCTTTTTCCACCTCATTAAGGATTATTCTAATATCATAGGTCTATTCACATTATCCCTAACAGTGCATTTCCAGTGGCAACCAGTTAGACAAAATAAACTCAAATAAGACTGGATCACTGCATTAAATCCACAATTAAATTTTACAGCTCACAAGAACAAAGAATCAGAGTTTCTCAATATTTTACTCCACATAAGCTCTTAAGTGTCCCAAGTGCACAGAACTAATGATTTGTTTTCACTTGCATAAACTCAGCAGGAGTCTTTCTAGTGAACATGACGTTAGAAAGTCAAATATCATTTGTTCTTCCAATTCTCAACCATTAATTCAAGTGGTCCTCTAGAGACAAATTCTCAAGCCGAGAATTTGGGATGGATTCAAAGTCTTCACAGTCAAAAGCCACCGATTTCTTGGTCCTGTTCGAAAACAAGTCCGCTAATTATCCGCCAAATATTTCCCTGTGAGACAAAAAGAAAAGATGTCAGTGATGTTCAGCCTCCAGCAGAAGATAGCCGGCCGCTGCTGCCGGTACTCGAACTGACCTGCAGCAAATCGCTTCTTCACCAGCGATAACCGGTAGCCGGTCCCCACCAGCTGGATGTCGCAGCCCGACAGAGTGCTCCCCTCGCTGGTGAACTGGACTGCCAGCTGGGAGGGTTTACACGGACCCTGTACCATCTGGAAGCGGCCCAGGAGAGCCCCCACTCCTACGCAACACGTTTTACCATAAGTTTGTTTGATAGACTCGTATAACAAATGATAAAGAAAGTTTGAAGCTAAAAAAAGAAAACTTGCCTCCATTTTCAGACCGATGAGACAGGCTGGAGATTTTCCACTGTATGGTTTGCTGCTCTGGATTCCTTAATGAGAAAATAATTCCAGGTTAAGGAACAAATATTGCTGTCTGTCCTATAGAATAGGGGTGGGTAAAAATATTGATTAACCGATGCATCGCAATACTTCCCTGTGCAATTTAATATCGAATCAAATTTTTGAAAATATAAATAAAAAAGGAAAAATATAATTAAAAAGTAAAAATAAGTAAGTAGTAAGTAAAAATAATTTTAAAAAATAACATTGACTTGACAAATCTTCTAAATTAATTGACCTGTGAGGGGAGCTGTGCGTGTTATCTATGTTTCATGGACAAAGGCCACGTTAGATCCTATAAACACCAAAATGCCAACTGTTTTTTTATTTTCAGATGTTTTATTGCTCAAAAATATAAGGCGACGCACTACATATGTTCACATGGGCATGATAATATATACATTCGAAAAATCTAAATCGGCATTGACGCATTTAAATCAATATTAAATCGAATCGCAACCCAAAGAATCATAATTGAACTAAGTAAATACTTAAAATAACACAATAATAAAAAGAACAGTGAGACAGTAAGTAAGCAATTTTCCATTTCACATGTAAAACCACAAAGTATAATCGGTAGCTCTTACAAAGGGTAAATAAAGCACCAAAGTACAAGTTTCTTCTCTTATGTTACAGTTTCCAAGAAAAAAAAAAGTTCAATGTTTCTGATTTTTGTCCATTTCTAACTGAGGAATGTAGTTTTCCAGATGTTCTTGGCGGTATCTCATTGTTGATGACTTATCCTGAACTGGACATATACTCATTTTGTATCCATCTAAACATTTGTTTGTTGTTTCCTCCTCCTCAGGCCAATCATCCTTAGAAGATGCTAATTAACATTTTCAGTGATAATGGGACAAATGAACTTCTAAAACTTGTATATTTGCATATTTGGAATTTCTGCCAGCTAGTACTCAGTATGCAACTCTGTGCCTGTCTGAGAATGCTTATAGATGGACTGAAGGAGCTGTCAGTATGACTATGACCTTCATGGCAGACGGTACCAGATGATGGAGCTTGGATTTGGCCTGAAAAGAAAGTCCTGAAACTGCTTGATTCAAAAATGCCTTTCATGTATTTGAAGGACTAAAACTGCCAAATTTGAAAATGAATCCAGAAATATAAAAATGTCTCAACAGAAGAAAATGAGAGATTGGAAATAATGGAGAGATACTGTATATCACAGAATTTTTTTTAAAAAAAGTGTCAATACATGAAATGTCAAATAAAGGCAAAATATAGAAATAAATAATTTTGGGGACAAACACAGAGGAAGAATATGTAAAAGGAAAATAATCCAAATATTTTAAAAAAGGGATTATAATAACAGAAAAAAATACAACTAAATAAATTGATACAAAAAAAAATAAATGGTAAACTTGAATTAAAACATTTATAAAGCACAACAGAAATATCTATATATGACCCATTTCATATATGTGGAAATGTCTACAGTAGGCTATATGTTAATATTACATATGAAATATATGTCCCATTTGACCACTTAATGGAAAAACTTCTTTTTTTCTATTTTTTTTGCTGCAATATATCGTTACATTCATTAGTTTATTGAGGAATTATCATATATTTTCATTAATTTATTTTACTTTTGGCAGTTTCGGTCCTCCATACATGACTTCAAGTATTAAATACTATATAAGGAATTTCTATCAGATGGTGGGTGGGAATTGTGAGGAATTCTCACCAGGCAGCCGGCGGGATCATTGCCTGCAGTTTGGATACACCTCCATCCACAGGAACCAAGAAGTGGATATTGTGAAGCGGAACTGGTGCAGCCATGGCCTCCGTGTTGTATTTATAATCTATTCGTAGGTCTGTGTTGATGGCATCACCTCTCCAGCTCACTGCCAAGTTCAGAGGAGTGGACTGAATTCCCTCGGCTGACACCTGGAGAGAAAAGACCGTGAACAGACTTTGATGTACAGATGCAAGGATACATTAGATGGTTTAATCAAAACGAAACATTTGGACCTTATTACTTCATACCTGATATTTGATCATATCCACGTTATAGTATGTCGCCTGAGGCTTCTGTTCAGCCACTTTCTTCAGATGGCTCATCAGGTTTGGCATATTTACCCAGAACTCCTTGCTGTCTACACCCCCTGTTACTGAATCACTGCAATCATGGCGACAAAAACACGTCATTTCGGCAACCTCAACATAAAAGCCCTGAACTTGACAGAGTCATCACCGAATGGTGCATAATTAAAACGTCTGCTTGTTTGTGGATGTCAGCCTTACCAGCAAAGCAGCTGTGGGTTGGGGAGGACCTGCTCCAGTCGGTCGTAGTTGCTGATGCTAAAGGTGAGGACAGGTTGTGTTGGGTGACTGGCAAAATGTCTGGTTATACCCGCAGGGAAGGAGAGCACCATCTCTCCTGTGATCTTCACCACACATCTGGAACAAAGTCATAACTTTTATTAGCAGAACATTAAGTGTAACATAAAGTTTGCATTCACCTGATTCATGTTTTATCTTAAAGGTACAGTATGTAAAAAATTAAAGGTCAGTGGCAGAGAAATATGAGATATATTTTAAAACTGTTTTTCTATTAATGTGTAACCGCTGCACTAGAACAGCTGTTACATGTTTATTTTCTTAGAATGAGTAATTTATATCTACTTGCTACGGTGCACATACATGGAGGCTGCCATATTTGTTCCACCATTTTTACTACGGTGTCCCTGAATGGACAAAACTATGTGAGTGAAGTGAGAACCCTCTGAACTTTAAAACTGCTGTACCAGCTTTGTTTAATGGGAGTTAGAGACAATTTGGGATCAGTGATGCCTTAAAAGACATCAAAAGTAGTTACTCATAGTACAGTCATAGCTACACCTGAGACCACTGGATCCTAGCTTTGTGAGACCATCCTGATCTCGCGAGCTTCAGGTTTTCACTTGCAGATCAGTCTGGCTACTTTCTGTTGAAGAGAATTTGGAGCAGTTCACCAAACGAACGTCCAATCAGCGTTGGCTTTTAGGCGGGTTGAGGTGTGACGCAACGAGAAGCGACAGTTCAGTCTAAACAACATGGCGGTTTCAGCGGATGAAGCTAGCATCAGCGTGGCTATCGCTCAAGTTTTATCGGATTTACTGCCGACATGTTTCTTGTTTGCTGAGATAATGAGCCATTCCCGGCAGCAGCAAGAGTAGCCTGGCTTGTGGTTGTGTTTTCGTCATCACTCTGATCTGATTGGTTGATTTGGCCCGTCTATCACCAACATAGGTGGTGAGAGACAGATGCCTTATCCAATCAGTTAACCAGTATTTCTGCCCCTTCCCAAAACTACTTCAACGGAAGATTCCCAGATGGATGTGTGGGAGCAAATCCATCTGGCGGAGTCAGGTTATCTGGATCCACTCACAGATGAAAACATCTTTATGTCTGGGAGAATTTTGGCCACTAATGGCCACCGTACATTCACAACAGTGCGTGGAATATGAAGTCATTTGAAAGAAAACATCTTTTTTTCAAATACCCATCTTTACCACTAGATGTCAGTAATTCTTGCATACTGTACCTTTAAAGGTACCTATTATACCTATTGGCCCTCGTCCTGCAGGTTTTCCATGTGTCCCTGCTCCTACACACCTGATTCAAATGAATGAGTCACCGTGCAAAACGTGACAGGGCAGATCCATTTGATTTCATTCAGGTGTACTGGAGTGGGGGCACATAGAAAACCTGCAGGACTGCAGTCCTCAAGGAGCTTAAAGCTTGTTGTAAATGTACGGTGGCCGTTAGAGGCCAAAATTCTCCCAGACATAAAGATGTCTTCATCTGTGAGTGGATCCAGTGGTCTCAGGTGTAGCTATGACTGTACTATGAGGAACTATCTTTAATGTCTTGTAAGGCATTACTGATAAGAAACAGTGCTGTAACTCCCATTAAACAAAGCTGGTACAGCAGTTTTAAAGTTCAGAGGGTTCTTACTTCACACATAATATTTTGTCCATTTAGGGACACCATAGTGTGGCACAAATATGGCAGCCTCCATGTATGTGCACCTCCAGCAAGTAGATATAAATGAATCACTTAGAAAATAAACATATGACAGCTATTCTAGTGAAGCAATTACACATCAATATAAACAGCTTTGAATTTTATAATAATTTTTTCTGCCACTGACTTTTGGTTTTTTACATACTGTACCTTTAAAAGAAAAACTCCCCAGTAAACCCCAACATTTTCTCTAACTGTTAGCATTAGCAACAATACAGTATATGAGCTTGATAGTTGGGGCCTGTTTTATAAAGTTTTGATGTTTGTGCATCAGTCTGTGCTGTGCCTACTTGCTGGGATCAGCGCCTTTAAAGTAGGCATTGATGGTTTCTGTGAAGGCAGCTGCGACTGGGAGGGTGTCCTGCGGTCCCATGGTGAGTGGACTGGGTCCTCTGGAGCATCCTGAAAAACACATTTAAACAAAAGATGCCAATAAAACATTTATTGTGCCTGAAAATAATGTCCTTACACACAAAGCAAAGACAAAAACGAAAGGTGGATTTTCAAACAGAGCCATTCATCATGAGTCTGAGTACTAGGTGACAACAACATGGGATGGGCAGCAATTAAAGAAAGACCTGTAGGGGATTTTAGTCCATGCAGCAACAGCACTACAAACACTTTGGCTCAACTCACCTTCGAAAGCTAAATAAAACCTGCCGTGGTCAAACCACACCAGAGGCTGCGGGGCCTCTGAGCAAGCAGAGACATGAGGAGAATCATGGAGAGGGACAGAACTGTGAGGTGAGGACAAGATGACGAGCGACAGACAACACATGGACTGAAACTGTGACCAAACAGTGAAGAACGCGGGAACGTGCAGGTTTTCTACCTGTGGTGGGCATGTTAAGGTCTCTCCCTAATGTTGGTGTGGACGCTGCGCTGTGTGAGGTGATGGAGGAGATGGAGGAGGAGCTCTCTGCACGGGCCAGGGGGGCAAAGGGCAGGGGGCTGCCTGAAACAGGTGGACTGAACGGGCGGTTCTGGAGACAAGACCAGAGTAAAATCACAAGAGAGAACATCTAAATGCAGTCATCGGTTTTACATTGTTTTATGTAGAAGTCAGAAAACTGACCAGGTCTGTGATTGGTTTCCCCGGGGGTAGCTTTGGTCGTGAAGACGGACGTGGAGGAGGAGGAGGAGGGACCGGGCTGCCTCGAGACTGAGGCGTGGCAGGACGAGCTGGAGACGAGGGACCTGCAGGACAGGTGTCATAATTAGTGGCACGATTTTAGCCAATGTCTTTTTTAAAACATAAGTCTGATGTGATCAATTTTGAGTCACCACTGACCAACACTTGAAGAAAAATCAGTTTTGTGCAAACATTTTTTCCCTGAATTGAAAGTCTTTGAATTTTCATGTGCAGCATAAAGGAATTTTTTAAAGTTTTATTTTCATTACAATAATTTGTAAACATACAGAGTGGTGCAGCAAGGGGCAACATAGTGAATCAAATAATATGTCAAAGACAACACACACATACCAATAATAATAATAGTAATAATAAAAAGAGGGGAAAAAACAGAGTATAATATACAATGCCTGGACAAAATAAAAGTTGCCACCTGGATTACATCAAACAAACAGGTAAGAGCCTCCTAGTGGATAAGTACTGCATGGGCGATTATATTTCAGCGGACAAGTTATTTAACCCCAACTGGTGCAATGAATTGCTTCTCATTTCCTAAACAACCATGTGGACAGACTCATCCGTGGTCGTGGAAAAGATGTTAGTCTGTCTGAGAAGGGTCAGATCATTGGCATCAAGCAGAGAAAACATCTAAGGAGATTGTAAAAAGACTTAAACTGGGTTAAGAACTGTCCAACACAATACTAAAAACTGGAAGGATAATGGGGACCCATCGTCGTCCTGTAGAAATATGGTCAGAAAAACCATCTCGAATGATCATGATCCATTATTACTTTAACATTTGGTGAGATCAAATGGAAGAAAAACAACAGTAGAACTCCAGGCTATGTTTAATAGTGAAAGCAAGAGCATTTCCGCATGCACAATGCAAAGGGAACTCAAGGGATTGGGACTGAACAGCTGTGTAGCCGTAAGAAAACCACTAATCAGTGAGGCTAACAGGAAAAAAGGCTTCAATTTGCAAGGGAGCTTAAAGATTGGACACTAGAGCAATGGAAGGTCATGTGATCTGATGAGTCCAGATTTACCCTGTTCCAGAGTGATGGGTAAGAAGAGAGGCAGATGAAGTGATGCAGCAGCGGTCAGACTCTACCTTCATCAATGCAAGATCCTGAAAAATTAAAGCAACACTGGATGGAAATAAAGCTTGTGACATTGCAGAAGCTTATAGAAACAATTCCACAGCCAATGCTGCCTTAATCAAAGCTAAAGGCGGTCCAACGAAACATTAGAGAGTATGACCTCTCTTTGGGCATGATGGGTTTTTTTGGCCAGGCAGTGTACAGTAGATCGATTCTTGGGGATACAAGAAGTCAAGAACAAAACCTTCTTAACAAAAAGGAGATAGAGCATAAAGGAAATCTTGTTGGAGTTTGAAATAAAGGTTTAAAAGAAAGTTCGAGAATCTTTCAGAGAAGTTGTTCCTTAATTTAAAGGGACACTTTTGACCCAAACATTAACCTAATGTAAGTAATAATAGATGATTTCTAGGGTCAATATACAGCACTTGACACATGTCACCGCTTCAAGGGGGCTGCCCCCTCAAAAACCAGACATTCTAACTTTGCAGGAGCGGATCCGTCTCTCATTAGATCATGTAACTTTGAGCACTTTGCTTTTGCTCGTTGACTTTTCCATCAGCTGATCAAAGTGGTCTGCAAACATGATTCCAAATTATGGTTATACTGTTTAATTTTGTGACAGTTGTGTGGCCTGTGGGAAGTTAAAAGTTTAGTGCCCTTAGTGGCCAAAAGTTATACGGTATCCGTTTACGAACACAGTTCATCTCATAAAATACGATGGGCAACTCTGGCCCTCAAATGCCACCGACTTGCAGGTATTAGATATTTCCCTGTTTCAACACACCTGATTCAAATTAATGGGTCACTGAAGAACTTGAAGAAGCTGAATTCATTTCACTTCGATCGGGTGTGTTGGAGCGGGGAAACATCTAAAACCTGCAGAACTGCAGCTCTCAAGGACCAGGGTTCCCCATCGCTGCTCTAAAGAAAGACCGAAAAGTCAATGGAATGTTGTCCACTGCTGATGAGTCCAGTTCAGTGATACTTTACTAATTACCTCAGCATATGAATATGCTTCCGTTGGAAAACAAATCTTATTTTATTGCTGTTGCTGCATTCTTGTCTTTATATTTCTTGCTTTGAAGACCTGGAATAACCCAGCTGTGATTAGGGGTGTGCATTGACAAGAATCTGACGGTATGATGTGTCTTGCGATACATGAGCAGCGATACGATATATTGCAAAACTATAAGCAAGACGATATATTGTGATATTGTGTTTACAGCATAGAAACACAGATGTGATGAAACTGTTTGAGATTCTCAGACATTTTCCAATGACATATATAATATTTGACCATTTCCCTGACAAAAAATAAATCGTGTGTATATTCTTTGACTCGTGTGCAGCAGGGTTTTCTGTAACGTCCAATCCAGTGGCGGTTCTACACTGAATTACTCCCTGGGCAAGACACCCTCCAACGTGTGACTTACTTACTTACTTACTTACTTACTTACTTACTTACTTAGCCACTTTATACAGTGGGTCCAGCTGACCCATATAAAAAAAATGTAAAATAGGCTCAGTTTTTATTAGAACCATAATATTAGTTGGGCTATATGACAAAAGAATAAGCCTATAAGAAATATGTTTAGCCTATATTTGAAAAAGAATCGCACTTTTAAAAGTAGACAAATGTACTCAAATTTCGCCACAACTAAATTAACAACTGAAAACCCTGAGATGACAACAACAACAACAACAAAAACCAGCATCTTGCTTGCTATGCATTAATACTGTGATGGTTCCATTGTCCTGATGGTTGGTTGTTCTGTGGGTGTGGGAGGTAAAGGGGGGCGCACAAGTGCGGGGTAAAAGACAAGCGTGATATTTTTGAAGATCGTGAGTTATGGTTGAGACAGCAGTTCTGTTGTACGCTAGAGTAGGAGAAGAAAAATGCACGAGGAGCGCTGGGCCGCTACGTCTGCATGTACTGCCAGAGTTTAAATAAAGACCTTAAAAGAGACTGATGGTCTCCCATAGAGTTTTCCCCGGTAGTGGGTAGTCAGTAGCAAGTTGAGGTGAAAATGAGGGCGCCCCAGCACCGACTCCACGAATGGAAAAGAGCGGTGGTAGTCTGGCAAGTTTTTGTTTTTTCTTTTCTGATGGTGCCGTCATCACAGATGCGCCCTGGGCAGTTGCTACATTGCCCATCGCAAAAACCGCCCAATGTTACAATCAGACCTGTTGATTGGTATTTTGATCCACTGTCCAAGAGCAAGGTGTTTTAATTTGTCTGGGACAGTTTTATTTTTTTTACATAGTTTTGTTAACCAAAATTCAAACTCAATATTTTGTTTAGTAAAATTATAATTTAGTAATTTTTTATTTATTATTACTTTAGTCAGTTTCTTGTTTTTTGAATTGCTATTGTGAATTTAGCCTTTTCTTCGATGGGAGGGTATGTAAAATTTCAAGCACTGTACGTGTATATATATATATATATATATATATATATATATATATATATATGATGGTGTTTTAGGTCATATTTATGTAGAAATCTAGATATTTCTTAAAGGTTTGCTTACTTTAAAAAAGTTTTGAATGATTTTAACTGATTAATGTCAACACTAGATGTCAGTAAAAGTCACTTTTATTTAAAACGCACAACACAGACGTAAACTACTGTGAAAGTAAATCATTTTCTTGCACTCTGGTTTTCATTATTGTGCCTCCGTTGAAAGCATCATTCCCATTTTCTCCAAAGTAGAACAAAATAAAAGATGCTGCAAAGTAAGGACAGACTAACACATCAGCCGGCCAATATTTTAGGCTGATATTTGAATTTTAAGCTGGTATCAGCATCAGCTGATACGTCAGGTGTGTTGGCCGATCCCCCCAGCATAATTTACAGACATGCATCTATACAGGCAGCAGTATATATATATATATATATATATATATATATATATATATATATATATATATATGTATGTTACAAGTTTAATGTTTCTTTTTGATATTATTACTAGTGCACAGTTTCTATTTTATATATTCATTTCAAGTTTAAAGTTTCTATTCAACATTTATTTACAAGTGCACTGTTTCACTTCTATATATTTATTTGAAGTGCTTTGTTTCTTTTATTTTACCTTAAAAGAGTTTTCAAAATGAGCTTTTATTGTGTCCTTCATTCAGGGGTGGAAAAACCTGGTTCAGAAAGTAAAAACCCTGCCATGTTTTTGGATCTGCCTGCATATTTACAACAGGTGTTTTCACTAATGATCTCATCTACCTGCAGAAGAGCTTTGTTAATTAAATTCAGTGGATTTTTAATGAGGGCTGGAACAACTGCTGGACAGGAGTTTTACTTTCTGGACCAGGTTTTTCCACCTCTGCCTTTATTAATGAAACATTAGCGCCAGATATCGGCCATCGGCTGATGAGAATATCTTGGTAATGGTATCGCCCCTAAACAAATTTGTATCAGTTGATCCCTAATACAGAGTACAAACACCTAAATTAGATCACACTGCGTGCCCAATTTGCCATCATGTGTTTATAAACAAGCAGAGTACTTACCGCTGCCTGAATGTGGCCCCGGGGAAGACATGATGGTCCTGTAGGTGGTTGGAGGAAGAGGAGGTGGCGTGCCTCTGAAGCTGGGTGTCAGCTCTTTGGGAGATCCTGTGACTTCATCTCTCTGGTATATCCCCTCTGGAGTCCTCTTGCCCCCCACGCCCATCTGCACAAGAGGCGATACGACCCCCGGTCGAGGGGACCTCCGCTCAGCTGGCAGTGGGGGGACGGGGCTGAGGGGAGCCGGGGAGGAAGCATACTCGGCAAACTGCAGCACCTCCTCATCAATTGCGTCCTCGTCAGGGAACATGGGGGGTGAAATAGAGGGGGAGAAATCAGGGGGCAGTGGAGGCGCCGGCTCATCTGGAGGAGGGGGTCCAAGCACGATAGAGGGGGGTGAGTCAAGTGGTGTAAAAGAAAGAGGTGACCCTGGAGAAAATGGTGGAGGTGAAGGCGGGGGGTCATCTGGCGGCGGTCCAGGAGAGACGCAAGGGGAAGAGGGGGTGGATGATGGAGTGTCTGGAGGGGGGGAATCTGGTGGTGGAGGGGGGGCGGGTTCATCAGGCGGAGGAGGCCTGTTGTCCATGAAAGTAACCCATCTGGGGGACGCCGTGTCCTCACTTGTCCGCGGGCTGTCCACGGAGCTGAACACATCGTCCAAGTCGGGGGCCGGGGAGCCTCGGTACGAAGCCGGGGAGAGAACGCTCAGGTAGATGGGGGCAGAGCTGCAAGTTGCCCTTCCATTGGGGAGGTCGACTGGAGGGAGATGGGTTGGAGATCAGACATCAGAGTCGGCTTCAAAGGGGAATTTCGGTTTCTTTGAACCTGGGGTCTGTTTTCATGTCCTTTCATATATGTGAGTGATGGAGAAAGGAATTTTCTAGATAGCTCCAATATTTAGTCGGGCAGGCAGCCTGGCAGCCCAGCGAATGATAAGTAGCCTATGGGGCAACTGGCTGCCGCGTTTGAGTTCGCGTCTGCCACTATCTGAGGCAGATAGCGGAATCCCCCACCAGTGTTTTGATGGGAGTTATCGCGGAATGAGATTTGATTTCAGCAAAGAAATGACACCAAAACAAATAGTGATCACCAGGTAATGTTGATACTTTCAATCATTTATCCTCTCTAGTATGTTGTCAGACACTCATTGAGACTATCCGAGTCCTTCAGCGTGGAAAAAAAGCACGTTTTTAGGGCAAACTTAGACACGGCGGCCAGTTGCCCCATACTTATCATTAGCTGGGCTGTTAGGCTGCCTGCCCAGGGGTCTGTTGCACGAAGCAGGTTCAACAAACTCCGAGAGTAACTCTGAACTCTGAGTTGACCTACTCGGAGATTGGAAACTCTGAGTTTTCAGTCCCATAACAGCTGATTTGAGTTGGTTTAATCAACTCAGAGTAGTTCGACCCGGGGTTTTCACCCGGCGCTACCAAGATAAAAAGCCAACATCAATTGAGCACCGATTCGACGAGTCACCATGGTAACATAGACGCGAGGGCGGGGCTGCGCTCGCCATTGAATGGAGATATAACTTTTAAAGCCTCATATGACGAGTTTGAACTGCTGCCGCTGCTGCAAGCAAAAAAATAAAAAAAGAAAGAAAGAAAGACGGCATGGGAGAAGATTTAAGTTCAAATGCTGTCCTTTACAATCACAACGATGTTATAGAGTAGAACTGTTTAATGGTAACGCGACAGTCTCGTATAATTTCACTACGGTTCCAGCTGACTGAATATGAATATCTGGTTGGTCTAATGGTCTGCGCGTTTGCCTGCTACTTGAAGGGGTGCGGGCGGGGGGGGGGGGTGTTCGAATCCAGCTTTGTACTTTTACCACAGTATTTTTATTTATTTAACTTGAGTGAAATCCCTCAGGGAGAAGCGCTCTTGTCGGCAGCATTAAGATTAAATATAACCGTCGCATTTCTCAAATGCCCTGCATCTACAATGAAAGAAATAAAAAATCTATTTGCGAAAAAATGCAGGGTAATAGACAATATGCTTCGAGAGAAAAGCGTATGGCAACAGAAAAAAAAGCCACAACAAGAATTGAACCGCAGCTGCCTGCGTAGCAAACGAACACTTTGTCCATTTAGCCAGAACCAGAGACAGCTGGATGGTCAAATGATCATGTTAAAGCATCTCTTGTAAACGGAGAGACAGGACCTCCAACTATCACGTATGGCTGGTGATATTATAAATGTACGGACGGATCAGCTCGTGTATGTAGATAACTGACCGTGATGTGTAACTGTAACGTCAGAAATGACAACTGTCGGGAAATTAAACTTCTATCCGTGGTCTGATAATGATCTCTGAATATTTAACCCTTCATGCAGCATCTTAATCCATAAAATCCTTATCAAAAGATAAGGATGTAACATACCGACTCTGATTTATTTTTTAACATGTTTTATTTAAGACGGCAGCAGCCAAAACTCACCGCTGACTTAATGAATGAATGAGGAAAGGAAACGGCGAGTGTGACTAAAAGTGGGTGGAGACAGCGAGAAACTCAAGGTTTCTCCACACGAACCTGCTCCCGACCAGGTTAGTTTCAGAGAGTCTGTTACCATGGTAACTGACCAAGGGTTTAAGTTACCCCTCTCCATGCAACAGGCTAGAGTTACTCCTCTTTCCCTGGGTTGAGTTACCTACCTTTGTGTTACGAAAAACTCAGAGTTTCCCGAATTTCGGGGTAAAACAACTCAGGGTTTTCATTAAACCTGCTTCGTGCAACAGACCCCTGATATATACTGGAGCTATCTGGAAAATTCCTTTCTTCATAGCCGTGTCTCAAACCGCGAACTTTCCCAAGTGCACTGGAATTCAGTGCGTAGGGCACACTGTGTACTTTGTCTGTAGTGCGAACTATTGTCGCTAAATGCTGATTTGAATAGAGCACTGCACCTGCAGGAAGTGACGGACTAGCATTGCCCGCTCACGTGGGCTAATGCTGCGTTCCATTTTCCTTGGAACTGGGAAGTGGGAACTGGGGGGTGACGTCACACCCGACTGACTTGCATTCCACCTCACTGGTCGGAAAACCAGTTAGCAGCCTAGCAAAATAACGTGTTTGCTAAGGCTATTGTTATTAGCGGTTGTTGGCACAGCTGGCGTCGTAGTTCACATATACCACATAAAAAATGTGAATTACACTACAGCAGCTTCCCCCTACATCTGTATAAACCAATACTATGTGTACGACTGATTTATGCAACAAAATATAAGTAAGAAGTGTAAATAAATGTAACATTACAGAAGCTTCTAAAACTGCTAACACAGGGCGCGGCCATCTTTAAATCTGAACTCGGAGCTGCGAGAGTTGTCTGACTTTACGAGTGGGAAATCCGACTTCAGGGGGGCGTTCCAGTTGAAACTTCCTACTCGGAACTGGGAATTTCCGACTTCCGAGTTGAAATGGAACGCAGCATAACTCTACTGAGCTGGTATAACCGCGGCCTCAAACAAATGACCCCAACCCCATCACTCACATATATGAAAAGACATAGACCCCAGGCTCAAAAAAAGCTAAATTCCCCTTTAAGTTTTACTTTATGGTTGAATTATATTTTCCCACAGAAACGAACCTGCTGAGTCGGAGGGATAACCATAGCGACCTCTTGAAGGAATGTTTTTAGGAGGAAGTGGAGGAGGAGCTGCATCAGGAGGCAACAGTTCAGCAACAATGCAAATATACACAAATCCTCTATGTAGCTAATATATATGAGGTTCATGTCATCCCACCTCCTGTTGGGAAACTTCTGCTCAGCTGTGACTCTGACCGCGGTCTTGAGTCTCCCCACGCATCACCAGGGACAACTGCCATTTAGAAAACGGAATAAAGGAAAGAATCAGTGTAGCTGCAGTAAATTCAGAGCTTTCTTTTATGTGAACTAATCTGTAGCTGACAAACCATCATATCTGGTATATCTGCTCTCTGAGGGCAGCCCGAATAAGGCAGGGACTTTCTGCGACAGCGAGTCACTGCAAGAGACATTTCATCATCACAAACAATAAAAACCATCTGCAGATGTCCTAGGTTCTGTTCAGATCTGGTACTGTCACGTGTGCTGGATCATTTTTCTGTATTTTGGACAGTTGTTCAGTAAAGCAAGGCCCTCATTTATCAATCTCGAAACTTTCCACCTTAAAAATACGCGTTTCTGGCTGGTTTTGATGACACACCAACATTCATTGTGCACATTTCTCAAGCCATCACTGTCCAGCGGCGTCCCAAAGCTGAGAAACCGCACTGTGCAACTTTTCCCAACTGGGACGCTACAGCCAAGTATTGGTTGCATCACGTTGCATCACAGTAGGCATGTGCCAGTATGAAATTCTGACGGTATGATAACCTTGAGCTAAAACATCACGGTTTCACAGTATACCATGGTATCATGACTACGCTCTTAAATATTGTTTTTAAGTGTCTGGGTAAATAAAAACAACTTAATTTGGCTGAACAATGCCCTTTACTAGAACATCTGTACTTCTTCCTGTGATGTTTAATGGCATTGGCAAGCGACAGGAATTTACCGCCACCAACTGGGAATGTGCGTCAGGACAGGTGGTATACTCTGCACATTGTATAGATTGTACCATAGGACCATAACCACCACCTAAATGAGTTTATTGTTAAGGATCAAACTTTCAAATCGTAGACTATAACTTTAAAAGAGCTGTCAAGAATCACCCCTAGATTCTTTGCAGGAGATCAGATGCAAGGGGGCCTAGAGAACTGGTAAGACTTTCGACCCAATCATCATGACCAGACAGAATAATCTCTGTTTTGTTGTCATTGAGAGCCAGAAGTTTGAATCCATCTATGTGTGGCAAGGTACGCAACAGAGGGCCTGGGCGGGATTCAATCCCCGGACTCCTGGGTGAGAGTCATGCATGCCGACCATTCAGCCAAAGGGACATCCCTGTGGTCAAGTAGCCAGGGCCCATGATCAATCGGAGGCATAGTGACAGGACGCCACACTGTCACATCTCTCCCCCTCTTTCCACAAGCATGTTCTTGTGCTCTGCGCAGGGTGCCACCACTTATGAATCCATGGACTGTTTACCAGTGTCACAACGACAACGCCAGAATGTGGCAAGGTACCCAACAGAGGGCCCTGGTGGGATTCGATTTCCAGACTCCTGGGTGAGAGTCATGCGCGCTGACCATTCAGCCAAAGGGACATCCCTGAGGTCAAGTAGCCAGGGCGCATGATCAATCAGCGGCATAGTGACAGGACCCCACACTGTCACACATGCTTTAATTTTGCTCAGACAGTTTAACAGAGTTTGAAGGGCTACCACTGAGAGAGCCCTGTCACTCCTAGGGCGCATTCACAAAGCTTTTTTGATTCAAATCAGAGTCCGTTTGTTTGGAAAGTCCGCTTCATTAGGGGAGTTGTGAATGCGCAATCGGACTCTGATCCGGAACAAACAACCAGACTCGGTCCGCCTGCAAACGCAGGTCTCGGTCCGATTCAAGTGAACCAAAGACAGGAAGTGGACTACAAATTACATTGGCATTGTGGGTCAAACGTTGGACAACGTGGGTAAACACCACGACAATAAACACATGTGAGGGACTGCAGTACTTATAAAGATGACTCGTGGTCAGACGTGGAGTTACGAGGAAGTAAAAGCTTTAATCGATATTTGATCTGATGAAAGCTTATCCAGCTCCTCGTACAAAAATAATGTCGCTTTGTGGAGGAAACAGAAGTTCTGAGTACCTTCTTGTGCGTGCATCTTATCTTCGCCAACAGTGAATCCGAAAGCAGTGGCACCTGAGATTCTCATTCTTGGCCCGCTTGGCTCGTTTGGCAATAGTGTAACATGAATGCGATCTCGGTCCGGAAGACCACCCCCACCCCCAAACGAACCGGGTCCCAAACGGACCGAGACTCGCGGACTCTGCTTTCTGAATGCGCCCCTAGTTACTGTATCAGTTTAGGGAACCACCAGGGCCATTTCACTTGCTGACCTTAGGGTTCTTTAGGGTTTGTATAACTGAAACAGTCAAGCTAAGGCTGTCTTTTAATGGCTGGAGAGATCTCACAGAACCGGTAGGAAACAAAATGAATGCAGAATTAGCCGTTGATGAAGAGCGCATCACTGAGAAAATTGCAAAAGTTCTGTTGTGTGTCCTTGAATAATATTTACTACACCACTGCTGTCTGGGTTTTCTCTACCAAATACTAACTTCCCCTATTACTACCATGTTTATACCCTACAAAATCAGCAACTTTATCTGGTTGGAGTTCTCTAATGCACTCCATAGAAGAATCCTCTGCTAACAGTGTACTACAGTGAGTAAGTGAGCAATTGTGCTCACAACAGAGCCAGCTGCTTTAGCAAGCGTGAGGTTAAACAGCAAGTACATTTTTGGCCTAAAGAGAAAATTTGCAGCTCAGCTCCAAACATTTTAGTTCAGGCCTGGTAAAGACATCTCTAAGGTCCACTTTGTTCACTGCCAACGCAGAAATCAACATACAAGTTGAGTTTGGATGGGCAGGTTGGATGAATTTGTCTGACTGTGTCTACTCCAGAGCGCATGCTGGTATCAGATCTGAGCAGGTGGTGTGCAGCGCAGCTAGAAGAATGACAGACCTCTGAGTCTCCGGGGCAGGAGTTGGTGTCGGGGTGGATCGTCTGGGTCGAGCAATTTCCTCACCTATAAGCAATAACAAAAAGTCAGCAGCGCTGCAGGACTAAATTCATGAGAAACATGAAAAGCATTTCACTTCTTAAAAATAAGCGCGTTAGAACTGTTGCATTGGTTTAAAAAAAAAAGTGGTACTTACAGGACAAATTTCTTTTTATCTGTCCCTGCAAAAAAATGGAACGCAAACAATACAACAATAAATAAAACAGATCATATCGTCGCCATCTTTCTCTTAATCTAAATTTTAAATATGGTGAGTCATTTTACTTATTTATGCATCAACACACATTTCTTTCTACAGTTTTGGAAAATGGAAAACTGAAAAATGGAACAATTCAGCTGTCATCAAATAACTTTTTGTAGTTTTTAAGAATTTGAATTTTTAGAAAATATTTTTATATTCTTTTAACTAATTATTTTCCATTTAAAATTTTATATTTTTTTCTATTTTTAAAGCTTTTTCATTTTAATTTAGATTTTTAATAATTTCTTAAATAGTTTTAATTATTTATTATTTACAGACATTTGTAAGAAATTTAATTTCTTCATTCAAAATAACACTTTACAAAGCTGGATTCTCATTATTTCTTTAGCATCCTTTAAGATGGTGTTTGTCAATCCAGGTCCTCAACAACCACCGCCCTGTCTGAGTGTTTCTGCACCTTGGCAGACCTGGCTGAAATGACTGATATTAATATTAATCATCTAATCATTGATATATCAATGATTAGATGATTTACAGGCTTGCAAAAAACTTGCTCCATAAGAGATTCATAAATCTGAATCAGGTGTGCGGTAATAGGAAAACATCTAAAACTTGCATGGCAGTGGTCCTGTTATTAGATTGTGTCCTGCACCATTTAAAAACCAGGTCAGCCAGCAGATTTAAAGCTGTTTTTCCTGCTATCAGCCAGCAGATGGAGTGAAAAACTTACCGGACTGCGTCTCTGAGACCAGCAAAAAGGAAGAGAGAACAGACCTGGGTCAGAAAGTGAGTGACAAATCAGTCAAATGAACACCAACTAAAACCGCACACACCGCATCCCTTTACTTGAACCGCAAAGCTTCAATAATGCAACATGAGCCATAACACCCCGGAGACTTTTTCTACGACCAACACACACTGGTGCGCCGGCGTGAAAACTGCATTTGTGTTATGTTTACTTTGCATTATGTAATATAAACGCTTTGCTGGACAGGTTAAGTAAAGTTTTAGCTAAAGGGAATTAAAGAAAAAGAAGTGAGCTTTCTTGGATGTCAAAAGGAATCCACATGCAGAAAAATAGGGGGAAAAATCACTATGAAGACTTGGACAGGCATTTCCAACAAGTGAGCGCATGCCATGCAATCTCTCTTAATTGCGATGTGTTTAAAAACGTGTGATAAGCTTACCGGACTTCTCCTCTACAAAACGACAGCAGGTAAGTGGAAAAGACAAAAGCCGTAAGAGAAGCAGATTAAACAGAAATTAAAGCTGGAAACTGTTAGTATTTTGTGTGTGGTCAGACCTCAGATCAGCAGCACTCACCAGTGAAGGAGAGAGGGCCAGACCACCCACCGAGGCTTTTAGCTCATCCATGGATGGAGGGACACACCTGGAGCTGTCCGACACCAGCGGCTTGATCTTAATTTTGAACTTTTTCTTACTGTCCTCGTCATCTTCTGAGTCACTGGAGGAGAAAAAGTGCTTTTCTTTTGCAGCTGGTGAACACTCGTTAAGGGGGAAAGTGCAACAATTATGCCGAAAATGGAGACTAATTCAACATCTGCAAGATTTAAAGGGGCCGTATCATTATAAAATAGACTTATAAGAGCTTTTAAGCAAGTTAGAGTGTTATTTCCTCATTAAAGCTTCAGTTTAGTTGTCATTTTTCCACATTCGTGCATATTTGAGTAATATATGTGAATAATCAGGCCACGCTGTAGCTCCCTTAAAACCACTGACTGACCATTGGTCTACATAGCCTGGTGGCACCAATCGTGAAGCGACAAATGCGCATGCATCGTAGCAAGACGCCCTCTTGTTCAAGAGAAACTCAAGGAAATTCCTAACCTGTCCACACTCTCTGAGTAAGGAAAATTTTCTCAGAAACAAGCAGCCATCAGCTAACAGACATTTGCTCCACAGTTCAGAAGAAAAGTTTTTTTGTTCAGTTCTGCACCACAGCAAGTTCAGAAAAATGCAAGTGTATCTATCTGCAACTTACAATCTAGAGGCGTGTTGTATAGTTGGTGTGTCGCATATTGGGTGTGTCACATAATGGGCGTGTCACATAGTGGGCGTGTTGTATGGTGGGTGTGTCACATATTGGGTGTGTCACATAATGGGCGTGTCGCATAGTGGGCGTGTTGTATGGTGGGTGTGTCACATATTGGGTGTGTCACATAATGGGCGTGTCACATAGTGGGCGTGTTATATAGTGGGTGTATCACATATTGGGTGTGTCACATAATGGGCGTGTCGCATAGTGGGTGTGTTGTATAGTGGGTGTGTCACATATTGGGTGTGTCACATAATGGGCATGTCACATAGTGGGCGTGTTATATAGTGGGTGTGTCACATATGGGTGTGTCACATAATGGGCATGTCACATAGTGGGCGTGTTATATAGTGGGTGTGTCACATATTGGGTGTGTCACATAATGGGGATGTCACATAGTGGGCGTGTTGTAAAGTGCAGTGTTTCGCAATCATGGTCCTCAAGTACCCCTGCCCTGTTCTAGTTCTGTCCAACTCCAACAGACCTGACGCAGATTAATTTAACTGCTCATCAAGTTCTTGGCAAGCTGCTGATGTGCCATTTATTTAAGTCAGGTGTGTCTAAAGGCCCATTTATGCTCGACGCAGAAGGCAGATACACAGATTGACGGACAGTTTCGTCCGTCATTTGCGTCAGTTACGTGTTATATAGTGGGTGTGTCACATATTGGTTGTGTCACATAATGGGCGTGTCACATAGTGGGCGTGTTATATAGTGGGTGAATCACATATTGTGTGTGTCATATAATGGGTGTGTCGCATAGTGGGCGTGTTGTATAGTGGGTGTGTCACATATTGGGTGTGTCACATAATGGGCATGTCACATAGTGGGCGTGTTATATAGTGGGTGTGTCACATATGGGTGTGTCACATAATGGGCATGTCACATAATGGGCATGTCACATAGTGGGCGTGTTATATAGTGGGTGTGTCACATATTGGGTGTGTCACATAATGGGCATGTCACATAGTGGGCGTGTTGTATAGTGCAGTGTTTCGCAATCCTGGTCCTCAAGTACCCCTGCCCTGTTCTAGTTCTGTCCAACTCCAGCAGACCTGACGCAGATTAATTTAACTGCTCATCAAGTTCTTGGCAAGCTGCTGATGTGCCATTTATTTAAGTCAGGTGTGTCTAAAGGCCCATTTATGCTCGACGCAGAAGGCAGATACACAGATTGACGGACAGTTTCGTCCGTCATTTGCGTCAGTTACGTGTTATATAGTGGGTGTGTCACATATTGGGTGGGTCACATAATGGGTGTGTCGCATAGTGGGCGTGTTGTATAGTGGGTGTGTCACATAATGGGCATGTCACATAGTGGGCGTGTTATATAGTTGGTGTGTCACATATTGGGTGTGTCACATAATGGGTGTGTCGCATAGCAGGCGTGTTGTATAGTGAGTGTGTCACATAAAGGGTGTGTCACATAATGGGCATGTCGCATAGTGGGCGTGTTGTATAGTGCAGTGTTTCGCAATCCTGGTCCTCAAGTACCCCTGCCCTGTTCTAGTTCTGTCCAACTCCAGCAGACCTGACGCAGATTAATTTAACTGCTCATCAAGTTCTTGGCAAGCTGCTGATGTGCCATTCATTTAAGTCAGGTGTGTCTAAAGGCCCATTTATGCTCGACGCAGAAGGCAGATACACAGATTGACGGACAGTTTCATCCGTTATTTGCGTCATTTACGCATGTAATATGGTGCATTTTCGAAGGGCTTGTCACTCTACACAGAAGACGGAGTGATTCCACCGGAAACCGCAGGGTCAGTGTTGAGCTGTGTAGCTGATATACAGGAACAAACCGGAGAAGAAGAGCAGGAACCGGAAGAAAACAACACAAAATCGAGTAGCACCTAGCTGCAGCCGCAGCCACTACAAACCACGCCCCTACAACCACGCCCCCTACAAACCACGCCCACCGTTGAAGTGAGTGGAACCTAACCCTTACCCGAACCCCTCCCCTAACCCTAACGACCACCCGCCTACATCAGTACAAACTACGCCCATTTTCACAGCAAACCACGCCCGTTTTCATGACACGCCTCTGGGTCTGTGGCTGCAGTTGGGTATAGTTGCAAAAACCGCCGATGCCAAATAGCCCTGAGAAAGAAGAAGAGAGACGAGCATCTGTAGACATGGCTGGAGCTTTTGAGGAGAGGCTGTGTGAGTGTGTCATTTTATGACGTCACTACGACACGCCCACTTTACGACACGCCCACTTTACGACACGCCTCTGTCTTGCGAGCCGCAGACGGACCCTTCTCAAAAAATTTTATGTTTGGCGTGGGAGTTTATTTGTTGTATCCGACAATGAATCGACTTGCCAGAAGTGGTTAGATTTTATCTTCCAGAGCAGAAAAAATCCCTCATCTTTATGTGTAAACTTCTCTCCTGACAACTTCATGAATCTCGGGCGGTAAAGTGGTTTTTCTCGGGGATTACTTCAGAAACCTGACACAGCCAATCATCCATCAATATTTACAAAAAATGTCCACGTGAGTTACGAAGCCGGTGCTAAAACCAAATCTGTGACCCTTCAGAATCTGTGTCTGTTCTGGGGCGACATCATGAAATGGGCGTAAATCATGTCGAGAGCTTCGGTGGTTCAGAGCAGTCAGCTGTTTTTTGTCCGTGTTGGAAATTAGACGCATAAGAAAACAAATATTTAACACCAAATTAGTTTCTATAGTGGCGATGGGATGTAGCTTATATATGCCTGTAGTTGACTTTTTGGATGTTTGAAAAGCATGATCCAGCTCCTTTAAAGGCAGAGAGAAGCTGGAGCAAAAAGAGTGTCTGCTGTGTCCCAGTTTACAGAACTGCTCCTGGTCTGTGCCAGCTACATCATCCTTCATGGAGGAAGTCTCCATAGTACCAGATCTCCGTAAATCCAATTCAAACTCATATCCACTGACACCTGCGGGAGCAATAACTTAAAATATCACTCAACTGAGGGTCAGTTGTTAATGAGAAGGGTGGTTTAGTGACAACTAGGCGCCAATCCAAATCTAACGTGGATCTGTCTGACTGCCCTGCTGCTTATTTCGCTTTTTTTTTTTTTTTGCTGCTGCAGGGACACACACATGCAGGGACTATTGATTTGGCCTGCTTAATGCTGAGAAGCACTCAACCAATGAGTCACTCAGCCAAACAGGTCAATAGTTTTGCAGGCGATGAGTCCCAAGACTGCTGCTTTTTCCTCTAGCTGAAAGGATATAATCTTCATCACCAGGCCGGAGGCTGAAGCCTTCCTCGTCCACATCGGGAGAGGCCTGCAAAAAAAGAAAAAAGAAAAGAAGTTACAGTCATTTCTATCACATTACACACTCCAACAGCTCCACTAAAGAAGAAACTCTTAACCACCGCATGAAAATGTAGATTAGGTTTCACATAGTTCTGCCCAGGATGCGGAGCTTCCTGCCTGAAGCTCCCGCTGCACGTCTCACACAACTATCCCTCTAGTCGCAGTGTTTAATCAGTCACATGACAGTAGCACAGGGAGTATTTCATGTCAGCTCGTTCAGACACATGCAAACAAAAGAAGACAAGAAAGGCAAGGAAAAGGTTGTGGATGCTTACATATCTGTCCCAGTCAATCTCACCGTAGAAACCATTTGGAGCCCCATTGGCCTTTTTCTAGCATCAAAAATGAAAAAGAAATCATCATTTCTGTCGTTATCAATCATCTATTATGTAGTCAAAGCCAGATGGGGTTGAAAGCATTCACAGGGTGACAAATAAGATCCATGCTTTAAAAAAAAGGAATTATTTTTTTTAGGCTGCAGAAGCTGAAAACCTAAACCATCATTCTGTATATTGGTACACTTCCAGTCAAGAGTTTTAGAACACCTTATTTCTTTTTTAATTAGTTGGTTACGGCGGCCCACAGGTGCAAATGCGCTTCATATACAAAAAGAACTGCAAAAAGAAAACGCTTCAAAAACTTAAAACAGCTGCAACAAGACAAAGCTGCAAAAACTAAAACAAGAAAATGAAAAATAAACTAAAACAATTACAAAATGAAAATGCAGCATAAACTAAATGCAACAAGAAAACGCAGCAACAACAAAACCAACTGCAACCAGAAAAAGCTGCTAAAACGAAAACAACTGGAACAAGAAAACGCTGCAAAAATGTAAAGACCTACATGAAAATGTAGGCAGCAGCGAGTTTTCGGTGGGAAGTTTGCACAACATTGCAGCAAGCAGCAAATCTACTTTAACGTAGGTTCTGTTTCTTTTTCTTTTTTAACGTTTGGCCTTTTCCTTTTACAATGGGCTATCATAAAAAAATCAGCTGATTTAACCTTCTTTTTCTCACTCAGGTAAAAATTTAACTGCTGCTTACCTCGCGCAAACTTCCCACCAAAAAATTCACGACTGATGCCTTCGATGCCCCAGCAGCATTTTCATGTAGCTGTTTTCGTTTTTGCAGCTTTTTATGAAGCAGTTTTTTTTGTTTTTGCTGCTTTTTTTGTTGCAGTTGTTTGCGATGTTGCAGCTTTTCGTAGCAGTTTTCGTTACACTGCATTTTCTTGTTGCCGTTGTTTTAGTTTATGCACTACTTTCTTCTTGCAGTTGTTTTTGTATATGAAGCTCACATCTGTGGGCCACCGTAGTTGGTGGAATTAAAGATTTACATACCTGTAAATCTCCCATTAATTAGTTAAATGTATAATAAATTTTATAAAAACATCATTAAATACTTAAATTTACCACTAAATAATTAAATATATCATTAAATCATTAAATATATCAATAAAAAATTTAATATATCATGGAATTATCAAAATATGCAATTAAATAATCAAATGTCCCATGAAATAATTACCTTTTAAAATATAGTTCAAGTTTAGTTTATATGTAGGGGACAATGCACATTAATGAACATACAAAAAAAGATGTAAATATGTTGGATTTAGCAGGAAACTCATTTCTATCCGCAGTCCCATAGAGGAAACATATCAAATTTGCAGCAATATAATACTATAAATAAGAAAACAATAAAATATCTTAAGAGTCAGTCAAACAATAATAAAACCTGCTATAAGGTCCTTATAATGAAGTGACAGTGTACTAAGCGCCCAAGCCCAATGGTTACACAAAATAAGGTAATGATGAGCTGTCAGAGGTTAAAATAGGATACGGTCTCCCTGTACTGAAAAATAACGTAGATTTCAGAATTATTCAAAAAGCCTCTTTCAGGCTGCAGAAAATGAGTCAACAATTTAAATTTGCTCTGCAGTCAAGCCTTTACAAATGATATTACTATTTCCCAGAACTCTCCCAACTTTTTTAGTTCACTTACAACTAGAGGTGTTCCGATACCATTTGTTCATCCCAATATTTGTGCTGTGAGCATCGGCTATCAACTACCGATACCGGTATGTTACAAAAAGACATATTACACCTGCACGACTGCGATGTGATCATCATGGTGGTAAGGCCTGGCTCAGGTTAAACTCTTTGTAAAAATGAGTGAATACAGCAGATTGAAGCCATTTATTTTTGAATGCAGTCTTGCTGTCAGTCCAGTATGAAATACTGCCACATCATCGATATGATTACTACAGTATTAGCTCCTTGAGTAACAGGTGTCAGGTGATCGGTTCTTCCTTGCCTCTCCAAACCAGCAGGATAGCGCAACTGTTTGAAAAGCAGCGAAGTAGAACTGAGCTAACAGAGCTAATTAGTAAATATTCCTTTATTAATAAATTACGTGGCATCGGATTGGTGCCTGAACGCCAGTACTTGCCGATACTGATACCAGCATTTTCAGCAGTATCTTAGACATTTCCAGTACTGGTATCGGTATCGGAACAACTCTACTTGCAACCCCATTTATCTTTCCATAAAGAACTGGAGAAAAAAAGGGTGTTCTCAAACTTTTGACAGGTCGTATACGTCACAGTCTGGACTCACGACAGTATACTCTGCACATTTGTACAGTTATAATTATTCTATGTATTATTGCACTTGAATATTAATGTATATGATATGGATGGCACATCAAAACTCTGAAGCGATACTTTAGATATTTGCCAGTTAAAATATCAGGTTCAATACTTGTTTATATATTATAATACTGCTATGCTATTAGAAAAACATGGAATTTGTTTTCACTTCTGAAAGTCGTCCATGTCACATGATCATGGTAGCCTGATGGCATGATTGCCAATGGTGATGATGATGATGCTAGTGTTAGCAATGATTATGTGTTTTCATATTTTACTGGTTTAAAACAGGCTCTTCAGCATTATGTTCATTCAATCTAAGAAAGTTGTCTAATTATTTTATAACCCCTTTAGAAATATTTGTTTACATCTTATTTTTATTAAATTTTTTTTGTTGATATATTTCTTTATCATTTTCATAAGCATTTCTTTCAAGTATTTATGTTTACAAGTTTTACTCAGATTTCATATTACCCTTGCAAAAAAAATCAATCAATAGTATCGGTATTCAGATCAAATTTAAATCTCCCAATTTGAGGTTTACTTTTACACTACAAAAATACTTTTATATTCTATTGATTATAAGCTACTTAAACTTTTATAGCTTTTGTATTATTTGTCTGTTTTTTTTAACCCTCGCATGCAAACATTTTTTGTTTGTATGCATGCTGCTTAAACCCCTAATATCCCAGTTTTGGAACAGTAAAGTATCTACACTACCAGTCAAAACTTTGGACACACATACTGACACACACATTAATGGGTGTGTCCAAACGTTTGAATGGTAGTGCATCTATATAAGACTACATTTACGTGGAAAAGAACCAACTTTGTTTTAAAAAGGTTTTCCATAAGGACATTTTTGTTTTAAGAAATGTGTGCATCCAGACAAAACCACCAACAACTATGTGTTATATACGCCTCCAAGTGATAAATGCCACAGAAACACAGCAAAAGCAGAAAACAAGACATGGAGCATGCACATCACATGAGGATGTGATGTAAGCAAACAGAAGATGGCAGAAAATGGGAGAAACTTGCATGCATTTTGGATTCTGTATAGATTTCGTTGTGAAAACCACATCATGCTCTGTAGCTTCTGTGATACAAGCGCAACGCTGTAAGCTTCTATGTTGTGGCTGTTGGTGGGGTTTGCACATGCAGGTTAAAGGAGAGGCGGGACTGTGGTGTCATGATGTTCAGGAAAGATACATATGCATACTTTAGGGAAACACCTCACAACGTGATTGTTCAGATAAATTTATGTTTAACACCTTCCTAAAATTACCAGCCGATTAAAATTCCCCACTTGAAAAATAAGGCTGATTGCAAGTGCAATCTAATCTTACATTAATCTAAGCTGTTTAACAACATAGACAGTTTTGAGGATTAGCTGGGTATGGTGGTGAGGAAATATGAAAATCTGTATAACACATGTAAGCATATAAAGACACAGAAACCGCCCATGCAAACCTGCAGACTAGATTTCTCATGAACTACAGAATAATACACCCAGAACAAACTTTGCTCATGCCACCACCCAAATCTGTGCCACTCTGTTTAATCTCAGTTTCCTTTCCTTGGTGTTTGTGTTGCTACATGAACTAGAGATGGGCGATACGATACCAGTAGTTTATGATACTTTGTTTTAATCAATACCAATATCGATACCGATACTTTTGGTCCCTTTAAAGAAAACCACATGATTCTACAGTTTGAATTAAAATCTTGAATATAAGGACAATATTAAGTATGAGAAATACTTGAGAACAGAAGTACTGGAAATTAATGCTTTTAAAACAATAATAAATTATATTGATTCAGAAATTAAACAAAAATAAGATTAAAAGCTTCATTTTAATTATTGAATAACTTACGTAGAGGTTTAGATTATTTAGATTTATTCAGTGGAAAATGTTCAAATATAAAATGTAATAGTAATATTATAAATTTACCAAAACATAATGTGGAATAACCTGCATTAACGCACTGAAAAATACCAAAACATCATCATCATTAACAGTAGCAGCAGCATCATGACAGTTGATTGGCTTCCGCCATCATGTGACACAGAAGCTAGAATCTAGCTGCTTTCACACATCATTTCATTGCCTAAAACTCTGAGGGCCGGATTTATCAAGATCCAAATTTGCGTGTAGTAATTTGCCCACGCAATCTGGAATTTTGCACAAGGGGCTGAACCACGGTTTGCGAGTGATTTATCAAGAATGAATGCGCAAATGACAGCGAGCGCAAACTTGTTGGAAACGCCCCCTATAGAAATGAGGGTTTTGCATGTGGCGAATTTGAGAGACGACAGCGCAAAAGGAAATACAACCCACAAAGGGAGATATTAGTGAAGGGAGATGAAAATACAATTTAAAACAAGTATGAAAAATACAAAAATTTAAATAATACAACATGTATCTGTGCAGAGCCTCAGAAGAGGCCAGTTTATGAGGACATGGATCAGGAGTTGCTGAGCAAATGAAAGTGTCTGCAGCTCCGCCATGGTCTCTATTACGCAGTAGTTGCGCACTTTGGCACAATGCCAACGGCTTCAGAGCTTGCACTGTGATGTGATCCTGTCCAGCCGCTAAAGTCCAAGTTAAAACGTGACATTGGCAAAAAGGGGAAATAAAAGGACACAATTAATGCAGCTTTAGTTCTCATTAAGCTCCACAGTGGCTGCAAACTTTCATTTACCCAGAATATTTTACACTTGTGGAAAATACTGGTTTGTTGTATTGATTTTTATTAAATTCAACAGTGAGAACTAAACACGCTGCCCTCACTGCTCATGAAATATTATTTTGAATCAGATGTGTGCGTGTCCAGGATTGTCCCTCTCAGAAGTTGCAGCCTTTTGTGCACAAAGTTGCAAGTATGCACCTGCTTTTCAGACGTACTTGAATAGAAACAAAAAACCAGCAAGGCAATGCATCTTAAGGTTGATAAATTGCCTTGCTAGTGTGAGATTAATGTATTTACATTTTTTCCTCCCATTCCACCCCCCATACTGCATATTCATTGCAGAAAAAGTACTAAATGGATAAGAGGCGCTATTTAGCACGTTTTAAAGACCGAACCCTGTTAACAGATCAGTTTGTACATTTTTTTGCATGTGCAGTGAGATAGCTCACGTTTTTATACACGCAAACCTGTGATAGATCCGGCCCTTAGAGGTGAAAACAAATTGCATGTTTTGTACCTGGACAGTGGTTTCGCGATACTCAAAAAAATATCGATTCCGATATTTTGTCAGGCTGGTATCAAAGTATCGACTCCAGGGTATCGGTATGCCCATCCCTAACATGAACTCTGGTCTGCATGAGTGCAAACTGTCTGCTTTCATCTTCTTGTCCATTGACATCCTCCCCTGCCTCCTTTCTTTTCTCATTACCATCACCGTAGTTTTTTACAGCATCCATCCATCCACCGCCACATTTTGTTGTTTTTCTGCATTTCGCTGCTCATTTAGCTGCATTTTGTTCAGACAGGCAGTAGCACAAAAACCAATCACACTAAAGTAAACGTGCAGTCCATGAATATGTCAAAACCAGCAAGTTTTCATTTTTACCACCGAAAAAATTCATAACCCTCATCTGGCTCGTTGACGGGAGTTAATTCAGAGCAATGCTTATCAGGACCTGCTCCCCTGCATGTCATCGATGTGTTCCTACTCCAACACACCTGATCCAGATCAATGAACTTGTTTGTTTATTTCATTCATTCAATGATAAATATAAATAGTTCATGTAGCAAATAAAAGAAATCACGAATGAAAAAGAGCAGAAAGAAATACAAACTTATGATATCTGCCCCTCATTCACATAAAAGATTGTAAGCCAAGGGTCTTCAACGTTTTCTAAGCCAAAGAACCCCAAATTAATGTAGAGATGGTGCAAGGACCCCTCCTTATGTATAAACTTGTGTTATATTAAACTGTTCCTATAGTTCTTATAGAAATGTAACTTGTTATTGCATTCAGTACTAAGATATTCAAATATTTTCACATCCATTTTCTGAGGTAGAGGCTGTTGTGCCGGTTGTTCTTGTGGTTTCCTTATTTTTTCGTATTAAAAATTGAACCATTTTTTAAAAATATCTTCAAAATAATTTTATGTGTGTTTAAAAAAAAATTGCGGAGGAAATATGTTTAAAATGTCTTATCAATCAAAACTCTACTACAGGGGACCCCCCTGTAGTACCTCTGTGGACCCCCCTAGGGGACGCGGACCCTGTCGAAGATCTCTGTTGTAAGCCATTTAGTTTAAAAGACTATAGGGGATTATCACGCTTCGTGTTCCGGTTTCCGGAACTTGTCAAATTTGAGCGTTTCCTCTTCCGGGTCAGTTCAACAATAGCTGAATCCACTGTCACTGCTCTGTTCCACATTGTAAATCCAATAAACAACGCGATGGAAGAAGTGGATCAAAGCGATTCACCGAGGTGAAGGGACAAACTTTATAATAAAACAAGGCTGCACATTTGTTTGTAGCCGGCACTTCAATGATGCAGACTACACTATAGCTGGTGTTAGCAGGCTAGCGTTAGCAGGCTAGCGTTAGCCAGCTAGCGTTTGCTGACGTACCTAACTTTGTGGGTCTGAAAACACACAAGCATGAAAATCAGGTCTGGACCCTCCCGTTTCCAGTGGAATGACTGGGGACTGCCAAGAAAGGAGACCGCTTATAAAAGAGCATCAGCTGGCTTAGGCCATGATGTTCAGCTAGCATAAACGCATGTAGCAACTGGAGGAAGAAATCAAGGAGTTGACAAGAGAGCTGTCACAGCTGAAAGTGCATCAAGTGCATTTTGTAAGTGCATATCAAGTGAGGGCTGCACGGTGGTGTGGTGGTTGGCACTGCAGCCTCATAGTAAGAAGGTTGCTAGTTCGATTCCCGGCTGGAGAGGGGCTTCAAACAATTCCAACAGCAGCCTTCCTGTGTGGAGTTTGCATGTTCTCACCGTGTATGTGTGGGTTCTCTGTGGGTTCTCCGTCTTCCTCCCACCGTCCAAAGACATGCATGTTAGGTTAATTGGTCACTCTAAATAGTCCCTAGGTATGAATGTGAGCGTGAATGGTTGTCTGTCTCTCTGTGTTGGCTCTGCGACAGACTGGTGACCTGTCCAGGGTGTACCCCGTCTCTTGTCTGATAATAGCTGGGATAGGCTCCAGCAACGCCCGCGACCCTGAACTGAATAAGCAATACAGAAAATGACTGACTGATGATGGTATCAAGTGATTCGTTGGGATGAAGAGCTGAACTTTATAACAAAACAAAATAGCACGTTTATTTATAACCGGCACGTCAATGATGCAGACGATACTATAGCTGGCGTTGGCAGGCAAGCGCTAGCTGACGTGCCTTAAGTCCCGTCCACACGAAGTCAAACTCTGGCCTAAATTCACAAATTTTTCACTAAACCAGCTTCTCATCCATACGAAGCCGGCATTTCGGGGGTCTGTAAACCATCTTTTTTTTATCAAGCCTTCAGAGTGGGAAAATTTTGAAACGCCGTTTTCGTGGTTCCATCTTTAAGCTCTGACCGCATTTTTTTTTCTTACACGCATGCGTCAGAGCTTCACCTCTGAACATGCATGCACTACACTCAGTATCACAACAACAGTGGCGCCGTACGGGGTTGAATGGTTTCTGCTCGTACCTGTTCGCCCATTCGTACTTGCCGCCATCTTTTCGGTTTGGTTGCTCAACCTTCTTCTTTTTGGGGTTTCTGGCGGATTGCAACCGTAGATCGGAGCATTCGGTTTGGTTGTTTAACATTGTATACATATTTCTTCGCATGCCCAGTATTTCATCGCCTATTTTCGCCTATTTTTGCTTAAGCACCACAGCGCCACTCACAGGCCTGGCATATATTTTGCAGCGTTTCCATTCATTCATATGGTCGATCACATTTATTTTTTGTGTCCGTCTTTACGACAAACAGTCTGGAAAATGTGAGCGTTTCGTGTTCGTTTTGACTTCATGTGGACATGGTCTTACTTTGTGCGCCTGATAACACACAAGCATCTGAAAATCAGGTCTGCACCCTCCCATTTCCAGTGGTACAACTGGAGACTGGCAAGAAAGGAGATCGCATATAAAAGTCTTCGAACTTTATAATAAAAAAAGGTAGGACGTTTGTTTGTAGCCAGTGAGACACTACAGCTGGCGTTAGCAGGCTAGTGTTAGCTGATGTGCTCAACTGTGCGTTTAAAAAACACACAAGCATCTGGAAATCAGATCTTAGGCCTATATCATCAATAAAGCATTAGGGGGGGGGGGGGGGAACTCGCATAGGCCATGACGTTCACCCGGTAGAGGTGACATACAGCCGCTGCTATGTGAAGAGGCAATGTCCTTGTCTGATACACAAAATCTGTGAAAATGCTCTTTTATAAGCGGTCTCCTTTCTTGGCAGTCCCCAGTTGTTCCACTGGAAACAGGAGGGTGCAGGCCCAATTTTCAGATGCTTGTGTGTTTTCAGATGCATGAAGTTAGGCACATCAGCAAACGCTAGCTGGCTAACGCTAGCCTGCTAATGCTAGCCTGCTAACGCCAGCTATAGTGTAGTCTGCATCATTGAAGTGCCGGCTACAAACAAACCTGCTACCTTGTTTTATCATAAAGTTCGGCCCTTCGCCTCGGCGAATCGCTTTGATCTACTTCTTCCTTGGCATCACTTAAGTTGGGAATCCCTGAAAACTTAAGTAGGGTTGGTGTTGTTTATTCAATTTACAAAGTGGAACAGAGCAGTGAAAATGGATTCAGCTATTGTTAAACTGGCCCGGAAGAGGAAACGCTCAAATTCAACAGGTTCCGGAAACAGTAACACGAAGTTTGATAATCCCCATTACAGACGTCCTTCCTCATCAACATCTGCAAACCTGTTAACGAGCCATTCGTTTGATTCAGGTGTGTGAAAGTAGGGTAACCTAGAGGACATGCAGGGCAGTGGGTCCCGAGGACTGGAACTGAGAAACACTGATTTAGAGTATACTGGTGACTGCAGCGATATTCTGATAAACCGCATCTCATTGTGAGAAATGAAAGAGAAATAAAATGACTTACACTTCTTTTCTTTCCACTTCCACTTCCTTCTTTGTCAGGTGAGCTCCTGTTTGAAATATAAAGGCGACAGAAAAGTTAAGTATAGCTATACATATTAGCAAGCTGTGTTTTTTTGTTTTTTTTTTCCAAAATTTACTGCTCAAAAATAAATAAATAAAGGAAACACTTAAAGGATAACTTTCTTTTTTTCAGCCTGGACCTTATGTTCAGGAGTTAATACGTGCATTTACTCACAGGTAAAATTTCTATATTATTTTGACTCCTTTGGAAGATATTTTGTTGAGTCGCCCTTCGGCATGCATCCATATAATGGGAGGGGACGGAGCAGCCTCTATATAAGACATCATCTGCAGCAAAACTCCTTCATTTCACCAATACTATCAGTAGAATGAATGAACGAACGAGTACTGTTGTTTTGTGAGGTTACAGTTAACTCTCCATTAGTCATTGGGGGGTTTCTCTACACTGCACAGGCTGCGCCCGCCCCCGATGTACACTGCTGCATTACAGCTGAGAAAAGCAACTCACTACCTAGACACCTACAAACCGCTGTCCGCAAAACTCTGAACTCACGGGACAATAGTACTCGTTCGTTTGTTCATTCTACTTAAAGAATTGGTGAAATGAAGGAGTTTTGCTGCAGATAATGCCTTATAGAGAGGCTGCAGGTGACAACAGGGCTTTTAATGACCAGGAAACTTCACAGAATGGATTTTTTTTTTCACCACGATGGTTCGCTACAGCTGCGACATTTATTTCCTCTTTTAGAGCAACAGTAGTGGCCGACATGCATTCGTTCATTCAGCTTCAAAATCCAAACATCGGGAGGCACGTAACCACACTGACCAATCACCAATGAGTTCTTCTTTGGTGGCTACACGAACGTCTCTGCGTTCGTGTAGCCGGGATGCACGTCTGGTCTGAAGAGGTGCACGTCGGGCATCCACAGACCTACGCAAAGGCTGCGGTGGTTACGCAGACACATGCGCGTGTATAAATCCAGCTTAAGGTCCAGGGCCTGGTTGTTCAATTCTCGGTTATTTTAACCGCTGGTTTACCCCTAACGGTCCGTTAAATCCTTAACCTGCCGTTAGCTAACCGACTGTTAAATATGCGTTGTTCAAAGCATGGTTAGTCATGCCGTCAGCTAACGTCACCGTCAAAGTTAACCATAGGGTTAGCACCACTGGTTAGCACCGATGTATCCCACAATTCCCCATTTTGTTTACTTCTGGTATTGCAAAAAGTAATGTTGTACGTCTGTGTCTCCTTATTGCTGTGAGGAAGACACGGGGGGCCGACTCTCACTTTATTCCCCCCCCCCCAGCTCATCCGGCCTCACAGCACAGCAAACCCTGTTACAGAACACACGGGACACAGAAAGTATTGATAAGCAAACGATCCCTTTCACTTCAAGGAAAAAGAGGCAGAAATTTCTCTGCTGACGAAGAAAATGTCATTCTAAATAGTGAGTCCGTCGTGTCCACAGTTCGTTGCACGCTCCAAATCGACTCGCAAAGGATTACATATATGCATTCTTTCCCGAAGTGGTGCGCAGCTCCTCGTTAGAATAATCCCCGATGTCAAAATCAAAGCCACAATAACCGCCGTCCTTCCTTCTCTGAACCGGCATCATGAACGCAGAGTTAGCAACAAACGGCATAATGAGATATAACCCCACCGTTAAGACTTTAGCGGCGATCCTTAGGTGTGTTAACTTTACCGTTAAGATAACACACGGTTAAAGTTAACGGAGTTTTGAACAACAACATAACCGGACTGTTAAAGTTAACGGTCGGCTAAATGTATTTAACGGCTGGTTAAAAATTAACCCAGTTTTGAACAACTGGGCCCAGGTTGAAAAAAAGAAAGTTATCCTTTAAACGATCAGTTTCACCTGTTGTTGTGCAAATACAACAGACAACAGGTGGAAATGAGGCAATTAGCAAGAAAACCCCTATAAAGGAGTAGATCTGCAAACCATTATTCTGTTCTTCTTGTTTCTGGCTGATGTTTTGGTCACTTTTGAATTTTGTTAGTGTTCTTGGCTCTAGAGGAAACATTAGGGGTCTGCAACCAACAGAAGTTGCTCAGCTTGTGCAGCTCATCCAAGATGGCAAATCAATGCCAGCTGTGGCAAGAAGGTTTGATGTATCTCTCAACACAGTGTCCAGCGCGTGAAGGAGTTACCAGGAGACAGACCTGTACACCAGGAGATGTGGAGGGAGCTGTAGGAGGGCAACAAGTCAACAGCAGGATCGCTTCCTCCGACTCTGAGCAAGAAGGAACAGGAGGAGAACTGCTAGAGTCCTGCAACATGACCTCCAGTGGGACACTAATGTGCATGTTTCTGCTCAAATTGTCAGAAGCAGACTCCAGGAGGCTGGTATGAGGACCCCATGTTCACAAGTGGGGCCTGTTCCTACAGCCCAACACCGTGCAGGGTGATGGCATTTGCCAGAGAACATGAGTATTGGCAGATTGGCCATTGGTGCCCTGTGCTCTTCACAGATGAGAGCAGGTTGACACGGAGCACATGTGACAGACGTGACAGAGTCGGGAGACGCCATGGAGAACGTCATGCTGCTGCAGGTTTGGTGGTGGGTCATTAATGGTGTGGGGAGGCATTTCTTTGGATGGTAAATGGACTGAACTCATGTAGCACTTTTCTAGTTGTACCAACCACTCAAAGCGCTTTACATTCACACACTCACACCCTAAAACGCACATCGGGAGGCAACATGGGGTTCAGTGTCTTGCCCAAGGACACTTCTGCACGTAGCTTGGGGAAGCCTGGAATCAATCTCCCAATCCTCCGGTTGAAAGAAGACTGTTCTTCCAACCTCAGCTACAGCAGCCCTCCATGTGCTAGCCAGCAGTACTCTGACGGCCATTAGGTACCGGGATGAGATCCTCAGACCCGTTACGAGACCATAAGCTGGTGCTGGGCCCTGGTTCCTTCTGATGCAGGACGATTCCAGGCCTCATGTGCTGAAGTGTGTCAACAGTTCCTCCATGATGAATGTATTGATGACTGCTCTGCCCGTTCCCCAGACCTGAATCCAACTGAGCACATCTGGGACATCATGTCTGGTTCCATCCACCAAAGACTGTCCAGGAGGTGACTGATGCTTTCATCCAAGTCTGGGAGGTGATCCCTCAGGAGAACATCTGCCCCCTCATCAGAAGCATGGACAGGCATTGCAGGGAGGTCCTACAGGCACGTAGAGGCCACACACACTTTTGAAACTCATCAGGACTTGTCTTGAGGAATTTTCGCTGACATTGGATCAGACTGCAATGTGATTTTGTATGGTTCTGAATCCAGACCTCCATGGGATAATAATTTTGATTTACATTGATCATTTTTATGTCATATTGTTCTAAACACACTCTCGTTATATATTGAATAAAGATTTTCAGCTGCAGTATTTCATTCATTGAAATCTAAGATGTGTTCCCTCTATTTTTTGAGCAGTGTACATTTATGGTCTCAAAAGTGGAACCATTTTGTAACAGTACAGATATTTAATAGATTTTTGTATCAGTGCAAACTCACGTTGCATCCGTATCCTTGTCTTTCTTTCGTAAGCCCAGGGCTTTCCTGGTTCGGTTTTTCAGTCCTAGCACAGAGAAAAAAAGGAGAGGGAGTTTTATTCATAGCTTTAGAGCATAGTGTAAAGTCAACAGCCCTGTCTTTAAATGCACTTCACAGCAAATAACACAAAAGAGTTATAATGTAGTAACCCGTGGGTGAACATTTCCTTGAGGATCCAAAGGAAATACATTAACTCTAATATCCTTATTTAAATGAATGTATCGATTTTGAACGAACGGCCATCTGGAGAAAACCTCCACATAAATTGAAGCTGTGCTGATGTAATTCCCCAAAGTGTCCCGTCCTGTACTACATAAAATGAAAGAGAGACAAAAGCTAAGGTTGATCAATCTGTCCACTTCATTAGAAAGATCCGAAACAATGCTGTCCACCAAACTGAATGCAACCCCCTTGCATCACTGTTTGGAAGCTGAACTGTGGATGACAAAGAGGACATGAGAAAACAAGCGTGTACAATTTAACATGTAAAAGACCTAAAGCAGTGGTGGGGAACCTTGGCCCTCATCCTGCAGGTTTTCCATGTGTCCCTGCTGCTACACGCCTGATTCAAATGAATGAGTCACTGTGGAGAACTTGACAGGCCAGATCCACTTGATTTAAATCAGGTATGCTGGAGTGGGGGAACACAGAAAACCTGCAGGACTGCAGTCCTCAAGGAGCAGGGTTCCTCACGACTGACCTTAAAGGTACAGTATGTAAGAATTACTGACATCTAGTGGTAAAGATGGGTGTTTGAAAAAAAAAAAAGATGTTTTCTTTCTAATGACTTCATATACCAAGCATAGACCGCGGAACCGGGGGGGCCAGCCGGGCCACGGCCCTGGTAACTTTTGTACTCTGGTAAAGAAAAAAAATAGCCTAAATAAATAACTGAAAGCAAGTTGCATTGTTGTCCTTATGACCGAAGTCACTGCGCACCTTCTCTCTCTCTCTCACCCTGCGCCCTGCGCCCTCCCCCGCCCCGTTGAAAACTTTCCCTGCAGCCTGCTATATAGGTTACGTAGGCTGCATAGAAATATCAAATATGTGCCTATCAAGTGCATTGTTTATCAATACGTCATCATGCGAGCGTTGCGAGCCAACGTCAAAACGTCGATTTCAAAGCTAGCTTGTCATTAGCTGGTTTCCATGACACTTTTTCGAAAAATAAAAGCGATATTTCTTAAATTTTGAAAAAGTACAATTGCGATATGTAAGCGTTTCCATTGAATGGTATCAGCCGTAATAATTGTAAAATCCCGCCCTGCGAGACTCCACTTTGAGGAGGATGAAGATATAAACATGCTGTTTTTCAGAGCTGCTCCTCATCAGGAGATGAAAGCAGCGGATGATGATTCAGAGGTAAAGTCCGTATGATCAAATCAGCAGGAAAAACACTCGTGGAGACTTCCAGGACAGACGCCCAAAACGTAACATGAATGAAAAACCCCTCAATCAACTTCTGGAGTGTGGATCATTTCTGGATTTTTATTCCACTTTTATCAGCACCAGTTCCTGACTGATCTGGTAAAACAGCCGCTGATACGAAGGCGCAGCCATACGATGTAATCCATGGTCATGTTTTATTAAATCCTGCTGACGTCTAATTAACATGTGGGAACCAGATAACTGAGTTGTGGTGTTACAAACGTGTGGAACCGACATAAACAGCTGGTGTACAGTTGTTTATACATGAAGAACTTCAATCATCTATATAATGTCCAAAGTGAACTCAGCTTGCTGAGTTACGGCGATTTGGGGATATTTCATATATGTGACTGATAAAACTTCCCCCATAACTCCGATTTCACAGTTAATGCTTGTAAATGATCAAATTTATCATAATTAAGGAGGAAGAACTGGATTCTAACCCCCCTACGTCACGCCTTATGGCGAGTAATTGCGAAAAAAATGTTTCCATTACACTTATGCGCAAAACTGATTTATCGAAACGTCTGGATTTACGGCTCATGAAAGCGCAAAAATTTTTTTGGCGATACTTGAGGTTTTTCTTTTTCGAAATGTAGGTGTTTCCATTAGCGGTTTTTAATTGCGATATTTAGGTTTTGCGCAATTCCAGGTGTAATGGAAACCCAGCTATTGTTGACATCGTGAAAATGAAGAGACAGACATCTATTTCAACTTTTTTGACAACCAAGCCAAAACTACAAAAGCAGGATGAAAAAAATACTCCTCCTTCCTCAGAGACACAACAAACATCATCTTTAGTAAGAAAGAGAAAAGAAAAAAGGTGCTATTTTTAAAAAAAAACTACGTCAGTTTTTTTTTTTTTCTTTCTTGGAAGTATGGCTCCCCCTCGTTCAGATGGGATCCGCGGTCCATGATACCAAGCACTGACTGTTGTGAATGTACGGTGCCCGTTAGTGGCCAAAATTCTCCCAGACATAAAGATGTCTTCATCTTTGAGTGGATCCAGTGGTCTCAGGTGTAGCTATGACTTTACTACAGGTAACTACTGTTAATGTCTTTTAAGGCATTACTTATCCCAAACAGTACTCTCATTAAACAAAGCTGGTACAGCAGTTTTAAAGTTCAGAGGTCTCTCACTTCACACATTATTTTGTCCATTTAGGGACACCGCAGTAAAAATGGTGCCACAAATATAAAAAAGCCTCCATGTACTGTATGTGGATCCCCAGCAAGTAAATATAAACTACTTATTCTAAGAAAATAAACATATTACAGCTGTTCTAGTGAAACAATTACACATCAATAGAAACACCTTTAAAAGTGGATTGATCGCAGAGTAACAATCATCTAATTTCTAATCTCATATTTATGAATGTTTTGAGACATATCAGAAGAAAAATCTGACTCAAGAAATAAATATCTGCTACTTTGGTAACATTTCATAATAAGAGACAAAATTTGCTGAGTTACCAAGGAACGCCATGGGAAACAATCAAGAATAAATGGGTAGTTAATCAGTACTTACTAGTGAACACACAGTCCAGCCTTACCAGGGGACAACTGGTTAGTTATCAGGAAATTAAAGATGAATAAATCAGAAACTAATACCAGGGAAACCAAGGCAGAACTAATCCGTACCTAATGGGTAGTTAACCAGTACTTACTGGTGAACACACAGTCCAGGCTTATTGGGGCACTACTTGTTAGTTATCAGGAAATCAAAGAGGAACAAATCAGAGACTAATGGGTTGTTAACCAGTTCTTACTGGTGTACGCCAAGCGGCAATCTCTGGCAGTGAAAAATGAAGCCTATGCAGAAGTGCCAAAAACTGCAGTTCACCCTTCATCCACTAGGGGCTGGCTCCAATTTGAACCAGTGAACAAACAGTTCATTCTGTCAAAAAGCGGTTTCCTAGTGATCTGTGATTTATTTGGATACTCTCAGTGGCATCTTAACTTTATTTGGCCCCCACTGAGTACCAAATCATTGTTTGGTCTATTATTCATTATTTGTGTGTAACTAGGGATGGGCACTATTAATCGATGATAAATAATTGATCATTAAGAATTTTTTTGATCACATAATTTTGTTTTTGATCATCCGAAGGTGCCTTAAAACAGAGTTCATTCATGTAGTGTACGTCTTGAAGCTATGTAATAAATTTTACTGTGTGGTGATAATAAAATATCCCACCAGCGGGGGGCGATATAGCCTAAAGACAGCAGAGAAAGCCGCCTGCGAGCTGCCATCTTCCCTGTCACCGTAGCTGAAAGAAGGCTCGTCTAAACATGAAGCGAGCACTGCGAAGTCTGGTGTGGGACCATTTTGTGTTAGAAAATGACACCTCACATTGTAAATACTACGACACGTTTTATAAAAACAACCTCGACAACAACTCCCATGATGAACCATTTAAAAAACGCTGATTCGACCTTGCTTTAAAGGTATTGAATCCTCCGTTCAACCCACCATTGCTTTGGTCTTCAGGTGGAGGAGCTGTGATGCAAAGCGGGCAGACAAAATCACAGAGGGAATCTGTAAAATGATTTTAGTGGATATGTTGCCCAGAAGTGTCGTCAGTGGGAAAGGTTTACGAGATTTGATGAATTTTCTCTAATCAGTCTATCAGTTTCCTTCATGGCGCACCGTTACCAAGCTCATTTAAACACGAGAAGCAAAAGCAGGAGCTGCTAAACAAGTTAGCCACAGCAGCTAGCGTTGCCATAACAACGGACTGTTGGACCGCTTTAACAGCGGAGAGCTACCTAACCATAACATGCCACCACTGCCGACCTTCTCACTGAGAAGAGGATTGAGGCTGTAGAGCAGTGGGGGGTGAAATAAATACGTATTTGAGAAAAAAAAAGACTGCCTGTGGTATGTGGTTTTTTTTAACATGCATTTCTTCATGATTTCATGATTAAATCGATAATTGAGTGTTAATTCTCCTGACCAAAATGCCCATCCTTAGTAATAACATCATACTAAGTACTTACTAAGCAAAGAATCATTACTTAATCAGTACCTCACCATTACCTGTTTATGTACCCTGAAGTAAAGTGAAACATCATACCAAATACTTATTAAGGAACTTATCAATACTCACGCTACACCTATGAGATAGAGTAAAATGAAAAACTAGTTTCATCACTGATATGTAATGTGACGTAAACTAAATAAGAACAAGCCGTCTCATCAGGTTGGCTGACTGATGGTGATGAAGTCTGTGCAGGACTGTTGTTTTTGTAACCCATTTACAAAGTTAGCCTGAGGAGAGCCTCATTAAACAGAGCTTTCATAGTAATTAATAATATTAGCTGTAAATACTGTTAAGTTAAAGTGTTTTTCATGTTAATTTACTCTTGCTCACATTACAGTACAATGCTGGCTACAAAAACAATATTTCACAGTGCTATGGATCATTTTTCTGTGTGTGTGCTTAATGTGTCATAACCAAATGACTATGCTAACAAAAAAATGCATGGGGTATTTTCAGATGATCATTTACAGTGATGACATTTACTCCTCTCAATCTGAAGAAAAAAAATTAAATCAGGATCAACTTTACAGTTTGTTGCTTCAAACTTTCAGTGGCAGATTGCATCCGTGATTAACAGATGCTTCTTTTAGCTTAGCTGCATTGCACGGTCCTCATAAGCAATGATGCTGTATGACTAAGAGCTCACTAAGAAATGAGGACCCCAAACTTAGAGAACCACAGGGTGTCACCCTGAATGTAAAATCAAACTAGAAGTCCTTCAAGCAGCTCTAAGATCTTTCTTATTACATATAAAGCAAAAGCAAGGGGGAGATTAAGCTGATCTTTGGGTGGGGGGTAAACAAAGGGAATGAAAATCTGGAATATTTCTCAACATCTACATGTACTTAACGGAATAGTACACCCACAGAATGATGTAACTTTATTTTCCACTAACCCTCATGGTGAGCAAGAGCCGGTGCAGCCGGTGATCAGGAAGGCTTCTCGTTTTCCCCCAACTTTCATATAATGGAGTTTGCGGGGTCCGAGCCATAAACGTCCTTAAAAGTCCACAAAAACTTGTCAAAATTCCTCCATACTGCTCGTCCAATGTAATCCAAGTGTCCTGAGTGGGTAGCATCCAGAATTTACTCGAAACAACGTCATTTAGTATATTTTTTGAGCCTAAACAGTATTACATCTTACTTTCGCTAAGCGCACATATGTGCGTTCACAAAACTACGGAAGCCTCGGCGTTCAGAGCCTACTCTGCAGATAATGCAAGCGTAGAAATAGAAATTTGCTGTTTACATTGTGCTAGGAGCACCAGAGCTGCAGACAAACCGGAACAAACACAAGGATATTGATTTAAAACAAAGAAAGAAAGAAAGAAAGAAAAAGAGAATGTGCGATCTTGTCTCGTCGTCAGTGTCCTTGTAGGAAGTAAGATGTACTACTAAATGACGTTGTTTCGAGTGAATTATGGACGCTACCCACTCAGGACACTTGGATTACATTGGATGAGCAGTATGGAGGAATGTTGACAAGTTTCTGTGGACTTTTAAGGACGTTTATGGTTCGGGCCCCGCAAACTCCATTATATGAAAGTTGGGGGAAAAAGAGAAGCCTTCCTGATCGCCGGCTGCATTTGAGATATTAAAAAGTTCTCCAGAATCTTGCTCACCATGAGGGTAAGTGGAAAATAAAGCTACATCATTCTGTGGGTGAACTATTCCTTTAACCTGCATGTGCAACGGGACCAGCTGTCACAGCACACAGTGTTTTTACAGTTGCTCCTCAGCTCTAACTATTGCTCATTCATTTAGATGATCCTTCTTGTCCAAGTATACACAAATGCTAAATAAAATTCAGCTCGGTGTAGATTCCTGCTCCATGTAGTGGTGAAATAGGTGAACAAGAAAGCTCTAAAGCTCTCTATCTTACATGTGCTATAAATGTTGGTTTAGTTTTCACAGATCAGATGCACCCTGTCCCTGGTGGTTATTCTTGGTAGTTCATCTTCTTTGTCTGTGTGTTCTGTCCAGAGACTATAAAAAGGGGGCTGAGCCTTTCGGCTACATCACCCGTTGGTTTCTGAAGAGCTAAAAGTGAAGAAAGTTTGGTGTTTCATGTCGCCATCTTTGCTGCAGCGCATGTGTTGTCACTCCGGGAAAATACAAAAATGGGCAAAGACAGCCAAAGTACTCTGGGCTAAATGCTAACTGAGCTTACTCGAAACTAACAGGAGCTAACAAAGATTAGCCCCCTAAGCGGCAGGCTAAAGGTAAGGCCAAAGACTGTAAAAAAAAATGGACATAGTATCTGGTCACGTCTGAAGAGGGGAAAGTGAAACCAGTTGGGCATTTCCCACTGTCACCGTCTTGCCGTGTCATGTGTGTCATTACTCCTGGAAAATATTAAAATAGGCAAAGACAGAGCCGCTCTGGGCCACAGGGCAAATGATTGACAGCCAAGCTAAATGCTAACCGAGCTAATCCGAAGTTAACAGGAACAAATGAAGATAGGCAGTTTCAAGGTAAGCCACGCTCAGATTCACTGTTAACCAGCTAAACACCACCGTTGTGCAACTTTTCTACAAGCTGAGGCTTTCCTGGGAACAAGCAGGGAGCTAACTATTAGCCTCCATAGCTAAAATAGGTATCTGGTTTGCCGCCTGTCAATCAAAAGGACACGTCCGTAAGTGTAATTTAAGATTAAATAAGATCTAAACAAATGAGTTATAAAAAAATTCACCCCCCTCACAGTTGACATGAAGGTAAACTTGACTTATTAAACTTAAAATTATGTTTTGAACCAGGCTGTAAACATGTTTATTTCTGCTGTAAAGTTGGCCTTTTTAACATGGGAGTCTATGGGGATTTGCTCTGTTTTGGAGCCCCTCGTGGATGAGGAAAGAACTACAATTTTTAGCACTTTTCCAGATGTCTGCAGTGGCCTCACAGTTGGCTGCCACTTGGTACTGTCTTGTTCTGATACTTAAAGGTAAAAGCCCATCATAGGAATTTTAAAGCAAGCGCTTGATTAAATTCTATTAAAAATCTTCACACACTTTTTAGTGAGACTAACATGTTTACATGCATTTTAAAAGTTCTGTCTCAGTCCAACACCAAAATCTGATCTTTTCTCTCATATCCTGTTAGCATGCTAACTGATAGTTTTTAGGTAGAAGAGGAGGTATCGAGATCATCTTTGCATCACTATATTTTTTCATAAGAATAAGCTGTTTGCAACAGTAAAGCAGTATAGAATATCATCTATTGGAGATTTAACTTCAGATCTTTTAAGATAAATTGTTTATTTTCAAGCAAGGCTAATGCTTTCTACTCACACTAATAAATGCTCTCATTCTTCAGCAGCTCAAATCTGTGATTAGAGATCTTGTAGTAAATGTCACAGTCCCATCTGTTACTGCGTTAGTATTAGTGCCCTGCTGTTTCTGTTCACTCCTATAACAAACTGAGGATTGTCAGCTGTGCATAGGTAGTGAGTCAAGCCTGGGGTTGTGAATCGTTGTGTTTGCAGCTGGCAAAAAATGTTCCCATTAATTCTGAGTCTCACAACAGTGAATGGTTGATATGATCATTTTGACCTCTCCTCACCCACTCACTTGGCTCTCTGCAGTGGTCAGGAAATGTAGTGTACAATCTTTCCTCCTCCTTTTTTTTCTTTTTTTTTAACCAGAAATGGATACCCTATCTCAAGAAGGGTTCAAGTTTCAAGTTGATTTTCAAACAGTCCTGGAATGATCTGGAGCCTGAGGCTGCCTTGAAAGAAGAAATTAAAAGCTAAATTGATGTAAAAGCTAACACTATGCTTTGATAAATGGTCAGCAATATTAAGTATGAGATGGATGACATTGCAGTGGTGCACAGGGTATGTCCTTTAGCCCAAACATCAAATCATATCATTTGACATATGCAGCAATGCCAACAACATGAACTAGTTTTTACGGCTATGTCATCACTCCTTTAATGATATTGGGGGGTGATTTCAATAATACCGTGATAATAATGATAACCATGATCAAGTTTGTCACAACAACCGTGATATGAAATTTTGATATCGTTACATCCCTAGTGGTTAGAAGGGCATGTGTGTGGGGCCTATGTGTGGGGAGGTTTGAGGTGGGTGTGTATGAGGGCACGTGTGGTCGTGGGGGAGGTATTTATGTGGGGGGAGTTTGGGTGTGTGTGTGCACATGTGGGTAAAGTGAGGGTATGGATGAGAAAAGTGTTCTGCCATGGGTGGGGGTTGTGTCTATTGAGGGCGAGATGTGGGTGAGGGCTATCTGTGTGTATAGGGGGTGTATATGTGTTAGTTTGTGGGGGACATTTGAGCATGTGTGCTTGAGGAATAAAATAAATAAAATAAAATCTCTAAAACACTGCAAATGTTGAATTCAACATAACAAAGGGGAAAATGGCAATTAAATTAAATAGCAAACTTTTTATCTGTAACAGTGGGGAAAGTAGTGTTTTCCCTTAGGGGTGCACCTGACCCCCAAGCAGCACCCCATACCATCCCTCAAAGATCAAGTTGATGTCATCTTCTATTATTGCTCAATTACTGTTTTAGCTTTTCTATACTCAACTACTTCACAATCAATTATTCAATTTTTATTTAAATTTTTTACTATGATTCAGGTTGTCTCTATTTTGTGCCAGATCACAACAGAAATAATTGAAGGATAAGTTTAAAACCTTCATAGTTTATCATTTTATTACAAAAACTATACATCCTAGAGATATGCAGCATGCCTCTCAAGCCATGCAGCATGCACACAGGTGAGCTGCACTTAAACCAGCGACAGAGTGCATATCAGAAAAATATGTTTCATCAGATGAAAACATCTGCATTTTTAAACACTGCTGGGGTGGAAACCAGCTCTCCTGCGAAGAGCAGCCAGGGGGAGGAGATGCTGGAGGAAGAGTCCTCCTGCTCTGGTGGAACTGCATGTCCACATTGGGAGTGTCCACAACTACAATCACATGTAGTTGCTTAAAACACTGTTGTGACTATATGTTTGTTATGTAGCCATTTTATGAATTGCACATAGACCATCTCAGGATACATCAAGTTGAAGAAGATTCATCACCCAATCCTATTTTAGCATAGAGCATAAATGAAGCTTCAGGGCTATGACAGAAAACTGTAGTTTTCCTGTTATTGGGATGTCAAAATAACTGGAAAAAATCCAGCTGATTTAAAATATGCTTTAGATTTTATGATTATTTTCATAACAGGCTACTTCAATCACAGAGTTGTTGTGGTTCCTAATAGAAGAAAGGAGTCAGAACGTTTAGCTACCAGAATACTGTCTTGTGGAACAAGCTTCCAGTTTGGGTTCTGGGGGCAATTGCATCTTGTCACTTGCAGGTAACCTTGAACTATCCTTTTAGTTGTGCTGGTATTAGCCTCAGCTGCTGGAAGATCACAGAAGGCAGCCCCTCCTGGGTCTGGTTCTGCTGGTCTTGCATTCTCATGAGAGGTGATGAAATGTTTGTTTCATGAATTAGCATAAAACAAATACAGGGAGTGCAGAATTATTAGGCAGATGAGTATTTTGACCACATCATCCTCTGTATGCATGTTGTCTTACTCCAAGCTGTATAGGCCTGAAAGCCTACTACCAATTAAGCATATCAGGTGGTGTGCATCTCTCTAATGAGAAAGGGGTGTGGTCTAATGACATCAGCACCCTATATCAAGTTTATTAGGCAAACATGATTATTAGGCAACTTCCTTTCCTTTGGTAAAATGGGTCAGAAGAGGGACTTGACAGGCTCCCAAAAGTCAAAAACAATGAGATATCTTGCAGAGGGATGCAGCACTCTTAAAATTGCCAAGCTTCTGAAGTGTGATCATCGAACAATCAAGCATTTCATTCAAAATAGTCAACAGGGTCACAAGAAACGTGTGGAAAAACCAAGGCGCAAAATAACTGCCCATGAACTGAGAAAAGTCAAGCGTGCAGCTTCCAAGATGCCACTTGCCAGCAGTTTTGCCATATTTCAGAGCTGCAACATCACTGGAGTGCCCAAAAGCACAAAGTGTGCAATACTCAGAGACATGGCCAAGATAAGAAAGGCTGAAAAACCACCACCACTGAACAAGACACACAAGCTGAAACGTCAAGACTGGGCCAAGAAATATCTCAAGACTGTTTTTTCTAAGGTTTTATGGACTGATGAAATGAGAGTGAGTCTTGATGGGCCAGATGGATGGGCCCGTGGCTGGATCAGTAAAGGGCAGAGAGCCCCAGCCTCAGACGCCAGCAAGGTGGGGGGGGGGTACTGGTATGGGCCAGATGGATGGGCCCGTGGCTGGATCGGTAAAGGCCAGAGAGCTCCAGTCCCACTCAGACGCCAGCAAGGTGGAGGTGGGGTACTGGTATGGGCTGGTATCATCAAAGATGAGCTTGTGGGGCCTTTTCGGGTTGAGGATGGAGTCAAGCTCAACTCCCAGTCCTACTGCCAGTTTCTGGAAGACACCTTCTTCAAGCAGTGGTACAGGAAGAAGTCTGCATCCTTCAAGAAAAACATGATTTTCATGCAGGACAATGCTCCATCACACGCATCTAAGTACTCCACAGCGTGGCTGCAAGAAAGGGTCTAAAAGAAGAAAAACTAATGACATGGCCTCCTTGTTCACCTGATCTGAACCCCATAGAGAACCTGTGGTCCCTCATCAAATGTGAGATTTACAAGGAGGGAAAACAGTCCACCTCTCTGAACAGTGTCTGGGAGGCTGTGGTTGCTGCTGCACACAATGTTGATGGTGAACAGATCAAAACACTGACAGGATCCATGGATGGCAGCTTTTGAGTGTCCTTGCAAAGAAAGGTGGCTATATTGGTCACTGATTTGTTTTTGTTTTGTTTTTGAATGTCAGAAATGTATATTTGTGAATGTTGAGCTGTTATATTGGTTTCCCTGGTGAAAATAAATAATTGAAATGGGTATATATTTGTTTATTGTTAAGTTGCCTAAAAATTATGTTTGCCTAATAAACTTGATATAGGGTGTTGATGTCATTAGATCACAGCCCTTCTCATTACAGAGATGCACATCACCTGATATGCTTAATTGGTAGTAGGCTTTCGGCCTATACAGCTTGGAGTAAGACAACATGCATAAAGATGATGATGTGGTCAAAATACCCATTTGCCTAATAATTCTGCACTCCCTGTACACTTGTACTGAATAAAACATTATTAATAGACTAATTTAATTAAATGATTTGAATTTATATGAACTGTGCTTGACTGGATTCAAACTGAATTCTATCTTGATATTACTTTTGTTGTAAACTTGGACGATATCTTTTTAACTGAGTGTCTAAACTAACCATATTGTTCTTTAGGAACAAAAATAACTGTATTGTTAATTTAGCAGTTAGCTTTTTCCTGATGTTCGGCAGCTAGAAATTAACCCAGAGGATATCTTTTTGGATTAGATCTTCTTATTTTGTTCTCTTTAGATACAATTCATCACATGCATGGTCTTTTTCAGATTCATTTTACTGTAAATCTTTGTGTGGTTTTTACCGTGATGATGTTGTGAAGCACCTTTGTCGATGAGGTTGTTTTAAATGTGCTTTACAAATAAACTGAAATCAATTTGAATTGAATTTAGGATTGTTCTAACTTGCGTTTTTATAAGACAGGCATAACTTGCTGAAAATGTCACCACTATTATCACAATCCTTTAAAAAATAATTCATCCTTCTTGCTAGTGGTGTAAGAAAATATTGATACATTCAAATATTACGATATTTTGTGCCTCAATTTTGTATCAATATTAAAAAGTGCGAAATATATTTTTACTAACGAATTCTCGTGAGATCTCCTTTTTCCGTTATGAGATCTTGTTCCTTTAACATTGGTCGATCATGTAGAAAAGTCCCTGTTGTTCTGGAAGAACTTCATATCCCAGCATTCCTTTCAGAATCATGTGACTACGGTGCAGCTGCTGCTGCTACAGACTGACTTGCTTTGAAGCTGCTTATAATATGTCTGCTTTTAAGTTGTTGGTTAGTTACCAAGTTGTCAGAAACATCATAATTAGCCACGTGTTGGCTAATACCTGCTAGTACCTGATATATGGCAGCATTTTTAATGATTGATGTGACTTTGAAACAAAGTCACATCAATGACATCAATGACAAGTTACACTTCACTGTGATGAAGTGTAACTCCGTATTATTTCACCGTATTATAAATGTATAAAGTTTATGTTTACACATTTACACATAGCTTTGAGTACTATTCTTTCAATACAATAGCGCAATATTGGCGACCTGTCTAGGGTGTACCCTGCCTCTCGCCTGATAATAGCTGGGATAGGCTCCAGCAATCCCCGCGACCCTGAACTGGATAAGCGGTACAGAAAATGACTGACTGACTGACTGACTGACTGACAATAGCGCAATATATTGTCTTACTTATCGCAATATATCGAAATCGCTGCTCCTGTATCATGATACACATTGTATTGTCAGATTCTTGCCAATACACACCCCTACAGTACTTCGTACTAGGGATAGGAATCGAGAATCTGTCGTTCGATTCCATGGAATCGTTCATCTGCCTGCCTAGCAATTCTTCTGATCAGTACTGTAAATGTCGGATGCATTTGCGCGATGATGTCACGTACACGTTTCCAACATGCCGTCCCGGCAAACGTGTTCCAAATTTTGGACGTATTTCATGAAAAAAATACGATATAAGTGCGAGTAACACGTTGATCACACCTGAGGGAGGAAATACCTCCAACATTTGGCCACACAGCAGTTAGTTTGTCGGAATATAAAGCCTTTTGTCCGTTGCTAAGCAACCATGGTGGCGCTCGGTGGGGAGCCTCAGCACGTCTTCCGTCTGCAACGTCGCAGGTAACGTAAAACTCCCGTTGACTGTAATAATGTTAGAGATTATTCATAATTTGTGCTGAGTCATAATGACCTTTAGTCTTTAGTTTATTTTAAACATGTTGAAAAGGAAAGCAGCAGCATCTTCTGTGGTAGTATGGAGTGTGTACTGCTGTGTACTGCTCAGTGTACTGCTCTGTCAATTATAACAAAAATATCTGACAAATGAAACGAAACACACACACACAAACATATACATACATATTTACACACACAATAATAATTTAAATTCAACATGTTCAAAAGGAGTAAAAAGAAGTCTAACTTATTTTATCCGTTCCCATTAAGTTCTAAAAGATCTTGTATCCTTCATCAAAAGGTAAACATGCTATTTTTTTCTGCACAGAAACTGTTTCTGTACAAATTTGATCACTGCTGTTGTATTTTATGAGTTATTTTTTAACTGAAGTCAGCTTTAAGTTTAAGTTGAAGGCAAAAGGTTGATGCATACTTTAAATGGAAAGAATAACTGCAACCAAAGCTGTTCATACTGTATTTCATCATTCAATGAAAATCGATAAGGAACCAAATCGAAAAGTGACATCAATAATGGAATCAGAATTGCTAAATTCTTAACGATTCCCATCCCTACTTCTTACTGTACACTGTTAGAAAGAGCAGAACTCACATGCAGCCACTTTTATTGCCCAAATAATAGTGAATGCCACTTATTATATGTTATCATATATGCATTATATAAATAATCATCTTTGCTGTGTAATAGTAACAAATGTAAAGCTGTTAACGGCTATAATGAGTTTTCCACATCAGTGTTAAGTGTGCAGCTTCTCACGCTTATTAACACTACTATAGCAGGCTGACTACAGGCCTGTCGCTAATGATAGCTACCTTCCATGACATTATAAAGAACATTCATATGCATATTTGTTATAGCTATGATCTTATTCCTCCATCACAGTTTATAATGTCTCTCACATCATTTGGGTTGCCTCAAAACCCTTTTCTAAAAACAGAAATGAAATGCTACAGAAGCAGAGAAGCTACTGACTGCAGCTTCATGGTTGGATCTTTCTTTTCATTCTGATTTGTATGAAGGAGATCTACGGAGCATGAACATGAACACACCACAGAGATATCCATAGTCATATGTTAAAACTGCATGACACATCCTATCGGCTTCTCCTCAATATGCTACTTCACACACCTTCCCAAGTACCAATCATGCCCTTCTTTTAACCCGTCACAGTACATTGATCATGCACATATAGCTCAGTTGTTCTACACACCATGACAGGTCACATCACTGGCTCTAGCTGTAACGACCCAGCAGGACTCAAAGGGCAGAAGGAGGACACAGAGCCATGAGACGAAGCAATGCACAGAGAATTTACCTTGCATCATGGTTGCAGATTTTCATCCTACGTTGCCCTTCTGGTACACGGGTAGGTAGAATACGGTAAGATCCAGCCGGTCAAAAGATGCCTGGGCAGGGCACAGCTAATTCTGCACAGCTCTCCCCCCACCCCCCACCCCCCTCCCTCCCTCCCCTCCCCCCCACCCCCCCACCCCCCCGCGAAGCACGATGTTGATCTCCTCCAGCCCCCGAGGGCCCCAGCTCCCAGACACCCGCAAAGGGAGGCCGGGGTGCGGGGAGAGAGCCGGAAGGCAGCGGAAGCAGTGCAGGACGAGAAGAGACACCAAATGAATATGCTGCGGATCGGAGAGGGGAGGAAGGGTATGTACGCGTGTGTGGGTGTGTATGGGTGTGTGTGTGTGTGTGTCGGAGGGGATGGGGAGGGGGGAGGAGGGGATCCTCTCTGCTAGGCCCCAAACGCCTGAGCAGCACCGACACACGCCATCTCTGAGAGGGAGGGATGCTGAGGAAAGGCTGAGGAGGGGGAGAGAGAGAGAGAGGGAGAAAAAAAACAAGCGCTTCAGAGAGATGTAAGGGCTGAGAGAGGCAGAGAAAGACTGGGAGAGACAGCAGAGGAGGGAGGAAATGGGAGGCTTGATGATGTCACATCTGCACCGGGCCAATCCCTGCAGCCATGGTCACGTGGCTGCTGTCCTCTAATGGCTTAGCACTTTGCCTTGCCTTGAGCAGATCGTCAGCTGCATGCATACTGTACAAGATCTCAGCAAGCACAATAAGATTTATGGCATCTTTCTCTTTAACTTTGTGCACTTGCCCCTTGAATACACCACAGATGGAAATAGAGTTAAGAGGAACGTGCTGCGTGCAGGAACTAGAGCGTGTTTCAATATTCTACAACTAAAATCGGCCCCGTGACAAGAGGAGATGGAAGAAGTAAAAAACACTCTTTTTATTTCTTTAAAGGAATAGTTCACCCACAGAATGATGTGCATTCATTTTTTACTCACCCTCATGCTGAGCAAGACTATAGAGCACTTTTTTAATATCTCAAATGCAGCCAGAGATCTGGGAGGTTTTCGTTTTTCCCCCAACTTTCATATAATGGAGTTCACCGGTGCTTGAAACAAAAAGGTCCATAAAAGTCCACAAAAACGGGTCAATATTCCTCCATACTGCTCATCCAATGTGATTCAAGTGTCCTGAGTGGGTAGCGATGTCCAATGTCAGCGTATGTCCAATATAATGGAAGTGATGCGGGCAACCTCACGCAGCCTCTAAATGAGGCATTTTCTGCCACAAACTCCTTCATTTCACCAATGTTTTGTTTCAAAACATTAGTCAGACCCCCCTGTGAGCTCAAAGCGGCTTTGAGTTGCTTATTTGTGGGGATCCGTCCTTATTTACAGACATTTACTTGCTATGGTGTCGCATGACAGTGACGTCATCAAAGCCGTCGCGGTAAAAATGTCTGTAAATAAGGACGAATCACCACAAAAAAGCCACTTCAAGCTGTTTCGAGCTCACAGGGGTCCAACTAATGCTTCGTAACAAAACACTGGTCAAATGAAGGCATTTGTGGCAGATAATACCTTATTTAGAGGCTGCACGCGGTTTCCCGCACCACTTACATTATATTGGACATACGCTGATCTCGAATGGATCTATATATCTCCTGAAAGAAATCAAGTTACACCAAAACTGTCTGGGTGAGTAAATGAACACATTTCATGCTAGAAAAAAGGTCCAGATTGAAAAAAACTGAACTTCCCCTTTAATCAAATGTGTAAGAGCAACCCAAAGTGCTTCACAGAGTACAAAAGTATATGAAAAAAACACAAGTGAAATCAAACAATTAAAAATAAAGAGAAAAAAAAGAAAAACAGACACTTATAAAAGTTTCATATCACAATAAAAAATCATTGTACAGATAGATATAAAGGCAAAAAGATAAATGTTTGCTCAATATGTAGGGTGCAAACGAAGCAATAAACAGGGTTGCAATACAGATAGAGGAGGTTAGCATTTGTTTCATTTTGAGTTATTGGCAATAAAAACAAACAGCATTATCATAGATGGTATGTACAGTGAGGCCCCCAAACCAAGTAAGCAGTGTTCAGGCCAAGGGGCAAACTCTGCTGGAAAGAGTCCGGAAGTTAAAGGTTAAATATGTAACATTTTTGTTAAAAGCTATATTTAAAAAAATAATAATAATACCTCCACAGGTCGTTGGGGGGGGGTGCAGAATGAAAGTACATTTCCTAGAAAAATTATATTTAGCCTAAAAATAATTACTAAATGAATTTTAACAGGTTCGATAATGGCATTTTATTTACGTCTATAAGCCAATGCACGCCGCCATTGCGAGTTGCCAAATACAATCTCTGTGTGGCATTACTATTTTGGGCACAGTTAGGCTGCTGCAGGGAAACGGTGGAGACGGCGAGTGAAGCAGCTGCTTTAGAGTCCTGGAGATATTATCTGTTTCTGAGGAGGAGTGACCTGAGAAGAGCAAAACCTGGAGTAAATTTAGGTGAAGACTTCACTAAATGGACCCACATAAACGTTTTCCACGGCGTCAAAACACGGAAATAGCAACTTTCCTCCTGGATTGGTAAGCTAGCTTGTTTGCTAACGTGGCTAACGTTAGCTGTCAGTTATAAACTCCTCTGCGTTACTTGTTGGACATGCTGCTGCAGACTGTTGGTCACTTGCGTATCGGCAGCGAGCCTGGCATCCCAGCGGCTGGAGTTGTTTTTCTGCCGTTGCAACTACGACCTAGACACGCGTGATGTCGCTGTTCTGTCCGTATTCCATATTCAACCTTTAAGTTCATAACTGTAGAAGAGCAAATCCTCACAGACTTCCACATTAAAAACGCCAACTTCACAGCAGAAATAAACATGTTTACAGCCTGGTTCAAAAAATCCTTCTAGGTTTAATCGGTCAAGTTTTCTTTCATGTCAACTGTGAGGGGGGGTGAATTTTTTTTTAAAACTCATCCATTTAGATGTTATTTAATCTTAAAATTACACATAATTAGGGCATGTCCTTTTGATTGACATGCAGCAGACTGGAAGCCGGCCTGCCACCCAGTGGCTAGCAGTTAGCTCCTTGTTTGCTATCGATAAGGTCTCAGGCTGTAGCAGAGTAGCAAAATGGTGGTTTTTAGCTAGCTAACAGCAAGTCCTTTAGCCTGCCGCTTAGGAGGCTAATTTTTGTTAGCTCCTGTTAGTTTCTAGTTAGCTGGGTTAGCGTTTAGCCCAGAGTACGTTTGCTGTCAATCATTTGCCCCGAGGCTATGCTTTACCCATTTTAGTATTTCCCGGGGTTGACGACACATGCGACACAGCAAGATGGCGATGGTGGGAAACACCCAACTGGCTTCACTTTCAGCTTTTCAGACGTCACCGGATACTATGTCCTTTTGGGGTTTTTTTTTACAGTCTTTGGTCCGGTCTTAGAAACTCCCATTTTTACCACAGTCAACTAGAGGTGTAACAATACATCAATCTATATCAATGTATTGATCCAAATCCCAAAATCCGCCAAAAATTTACGTCAAACCCGCTTTTATTTTGAAAATAAAAATACCCATGTTAACTTTTTTTTTTTTTTTATGTTCATAATTGTGCAATGGATAGATTTGACACAGAGAGATTCTACTACATATGCATTTTCAGGTAAGCAGGAGCTTGAAGTCTCAAACAGTTGAGTAGAGTTTTTTTATGTAGTGTTTAATTTAATAAAATACTCCTATAATATCTGCCTCACTTATCATACAACCTTGTTTTCTGACAGTATTATTCTATGTGCTTTGAACTTTTTTCAGATTTATTTACTGAAAACTCCCAAAATAGGCCAAACTCTTGCAAACTAAACTGGGCTAATAAACATATACTGTAAGTGTGTTGAATAACGAGGATGCCAATAACTTGAAAATACTCACCGGTAAAGCAGCATTAAAGCTACAAACAAAGGATTTCTGGAAATTATTAACTTTTTAAAGAGAAATTTAGGAGCTTTTGAAGAAGACTGAGCTAAATGTCAGCACCATGATACAACATATTTTGTTTTGAAAAATACAGATGACAGGGGCACAAAGATTAAATCAAGCTAATTGCATCCTGTGGGATTTAGGGGCTGGAGATGAGAACGAATTCCCTGTAGACTCTTCACAACAGCTTTGTGTAGGTCAGATATGAGGAAAACCAACCCAAAGAGAACTCTTGAACAGGGAATAACTTGGTCAAAAAGGCTGCAGACAGACATTAGAGGAACAAGAGGACGAAAAAAGCTGGTCTGCAAGTGGCTTCAAGGTTGTTGCTGTTGTTCTAACTGTGTCCCGCTGGAGAACAACAACACATCAGCTCACTGTCAGCTATAATCATTACAAAGGCTGACATTGGGAGGGGCACCTTTCATTTTAGCTGCGAGGAAAGAGGCGGTGGCTCAGGACAAACATTACTACATGACACATACGTGTAAGAGCAGAAGTTTGAGTATTCAGCTGATCTAATGGCTGTGCTAAAGACATTCACAGCCCAGTGACTCAGAGCAAGGACATGCAGGATGAGGCAGTTAAGAGGGCATGTGTGTTTGTTGTGGGCAGAGACGTCTCTGCTGCAGAGGTCATGTAATTTTAAAGCAGGCAAAACATTTCTACTCAACATTCTAATGGCTGTTTCTCTAGCGTTTAGTGTGTGGATGATGAGAGAAAATGGCCAAACTCAGATGCATGTAGAAAACCTCACACCGTTTTCTTATAAAGTGCAAATATAAAAGTCAATGTAAAGATTTAAAAACAAACCAAACATAAAAAAAAACATCTTAAAACCTAAAAATGTGAAAAAAAAAGAAGAAGAAGCTGAAGAAAACAAGCAGCTCAGTGTATCGCCTTAATCTTTTTTCCACTACTGAGTGGAGTGTAGTTGCTGTTGCTACCCTGAGCATCCTGGAGTAACTGCTAATGAGCTTACCTAACAGGAGGCCACGGGGTGTTTCCGTGTGCTTTCCTCCTTACGTAAGGCGCCAGGGTTCAGAGGTTGTAGCAGCTGGGATTAGAGGGCACGAGGACCGGGATGTTACTCCTGTTAGCAGTGCATACCATGATGTAAACACGACCGATTAGAAGCCGTGAATGCACCTGCAATAGCTGAAATTTAGTCAGTGCTGTATGTTTCTTTACATGGAGATTCAGTCTGCATGCAATGAGAATTAAAATGTCTAAATACAGGCATGAATGTGAGAAACAAGAGAGAAGGTTGTTTGAATGAAACTAGAAGAATGTAGGATGTGTCTGTGGATCCGGTCCAGGTGGGTTAGTCTCCGAACAGATTATATCCTGTGCAGTAACACTGTGGTGTGTGATGCCAGCCTTCACTAACTGCAGGAAGCTGTGACAGGATTATGATCAAGTGCAAATCCTTTCAGTCTGCGTGGCTCAATGACGCCACCTACTGGCAGATATCATCAACACTTCTATTCTTCCAGCAGTCATCAAAATGATAAACTTGTCTACATCATTATTAATGTCATATTAGATAAGAAAAAAAGGCTACTTCATTTATTTATTATATATTCCGCGCATGAAAAGTCTTGCTCAAGATTTTATAATCTGACTGTAAACAGTCAGATTTTTGTTGTAAGGTCTTATGAAATTTTCCACTCATTTTCAGTTCAGTTCAAATTCAACAGTCAATTTTTTTTGTTGTTTTTTGCATGAATTTTTTAACTTAAAAAAATGTTTAAACTTAAATATTTTCCTTAACCCCCACCAACTCCTCCCTGGGTGCTGTGATTGACAGCCCACTGCTCTCTGGTTCATCAAAAGCAGAGCTGAATTTCCCAGTTATGATTAATAAAGTAAAAATCTTATTATTATTATTATTATTATTGTTGTTGTTGTTGTTAGTAGTAGTAGTGGTATCCAATTATTATTATTATTTAAAAAAAACAGTGCAACATTTATCAGTTATTTTACTTCTACTCATGTACTGTAATGCTTTTTATCTATTTATTTATAAATCTTATTAAGTTTTTTTTGTTAAATCAATTTCTTTTCTCAGGAAAATATCATATCCTGTTTATATAATATATCTATTCAATAAAATAGTATAATCTTTCTTTTCTTGTTTATTACTGAAGCAAACCTGGTAATTACAGTGTAAATATAAATATTAGATTATATAATGTATGTATTTATTCTTCATTGAGTGGCAGTGAATCAGATGGCTCACTAAAGTCCACTTAAAGGGGAAGTTCAGGATTTTTGACATAGGGCCTCATTTTCAAGTGAGCCAGAATGCTACTTATCACTGAAGACAGTTTCAACATATTTCATTCATTTTTCTAGTTCCAGTGGGTCGCCAATGCTAATGCTAGTGCAAGTCAATAGGAATCTGCTAGCCTGTCATTAATAACAATCTTTTCCACTCCACAGAACATTCGAGGCAAATTATTTTTAACTTTAGACTATCTGTGTAAATGCTGTGTTAATAGAATAATGTTACAAATAAAACTAACCTGCATTTTGTTGCATTTTGATTGTTGATGCTGAGAAACTTTACAAAGTTTTACTTCCTGTATTTGGCAGCAGAGTGATGTCATCTGCTGCTCTAAAATACCGCCACGTCTGAAAGGCATGAGGATATGTCGGAATTTGAAGATGATTTTGAGCTTTTTTCATCAAACCAACTGTCACCATGTCGTTATGAACCGAAATACACTGTCAAAGGTAGTAAGCTGGTAAGAAACTAGTTCCTCAATATGTAATGCAAAATTTGTCATACAAGGCTAGTTTTACTTTTTTAACACATAAGTTTCCTAGTTTAATACAACATTTACACAGATAATCTTGCTGATTTGCCTCGGATCTTCTGTGGAGTGGATAAGATTGGTTTTAATGACAGGCTAGCAGATTCCTATTGACTTCCACTAGCATTAGCATCACCAACTTCCTGGAACTAGAATAACGGGATGAAATATGTTGAAACCGTCTTCAGTGATCAGTAGCATTCTGGCTCACTTGTAAATGAGGCTCTATGTAAAAAATTCTGAACTTCCCCTTTAAGTGGATAAAAAATAAATATACCACCCTCACCCATGCATACACAGAAAACACCATTTAAATAGGTGTCCACTGAAATTACCATTATGAAAGGGTTAGAAGGGGAGTAAATCACAAGTAATTTGACATCAATTCAGTTAATTATTATTCAGTGTTTGCTGATATAACAAATTCTTCATGATATGATTTTATTATGACTGAATTTGATTCAGGATCCAGTATCAGTTGTCAGAGCTGATCTTATATAATCACTTCCACTCATATTAAATGAAAAAGCAACTAAAACATCAAATTCTAATTTCATTCCTGAACTTAATCATACATCCAAATGAAAAATAATGTGTCCTTTTAACAAAATTAGACTGTACCACGTGTTGACATCATTGAAAAGAGACATGAGGTTCAAACATCTTCTTGAAAACATTACTCTCCATGTGTGTGACAAATCAGACACTAACTTCAGCAACGTCAGACTGACATGTCTGACTACTTCTTTCATCCACGCTCAGCAATGGCGTTTACAAATTAAAGGTAGAGTCCAGAATTTTCCCCCTGAAAATAAACGCCTTGTGTGAGTGAAATCCGGCTCAATCTGCACCTTTGGGCCTCTGCTTTTGTGTGGCGGTTTTGTTTGAAACTCCCCCTCCCCTGACTGTATTCATCTTTTCCTTTATTTTGGTGCGCTCGGGACGTTTCTGGGTGGACATTTGCGTGTTGTCTCCAGCCAATGACAGAGCTAAGGGCGTAGCATTCTGTTGGGATAAACTTGTGGATTGGAGTGAACGTTTATTTATTTATTTTTCCTTTTTAAAGGGACATTGTGTAACAATTGTATATCACGAGCAGCTCCCTCGTACTTTTCATGCCGCGTTCGCATAAAACCGGGCAGACGGACGACAGCCGCTGCATGTGAAGGCATAAACAGCCTGTATGTGAAGACGTGGTCTGTCAGTTACAGTGACTTCAGTCCACATCTGATATGTTGTCATGGCGATGTCGTATTGTTTCCCCTGACCCATGTTTTACCGTCTTTCTCTCGGCTTCTGTGATTAAAATGACATCTGGTTTGTTACTGACGGCCGTCTGCCCGACTGCACGTGAACGCAGCATCAGTGAGACGCTGGTTCCTCCTCACTGCACCGCGGTGACTTTTCAAAAACATCACCTTGACCTGACCTGACAACTCCGGTGTCTCCGGTGAGTTTCTGTGGTTTCCTACTGTCAGGCTTCAACTGAACGTAAAAACGTGGCGATACGACATGGCAGCCCCCACCGAGCCGACCCGTTCAATGTAGATATGAATGATACGAAAATTCAGAACTTAGGGGAGCTCTTCAGTTTGTTGATGAGAGTGATTACTGATTAATGGAAAAACACTTTTGAACCAAATAATAATTTTTTGTGAATATATAACAGATGAACTTACACAATATCCCCTTAAACGTCGACTGGAGCCGACACCAGATTCACATAAATTCTCGATTAAAAAAGGGGGGATGCAGCGAAAAAAAGAAAGTATGTTGAAGTGAAAAGAGCTTTAGATAGTGCACGCTTGAAAACCATTTGTTAATATTGGTTTGGCTTTCACCCACTTCCAAACTTTGGAGAGTGTCATACGTTCATGTGCGCTGGTCACACGGTTTTGTGCGGGTCATTCGATCTCACGCGCAGCTCTCTGAGTCTCACGGGAGTGTCTGAACGTCCTGCTTTTGGCCGCTTTGGTGCTTCATAGAGAGGCTTGGGGCTGAAGAGCGATGCGGACATTAGCCTGAGGGGAGGGGCTCTTAGTTTGAACAGCGTTTACAAACAGAAACGCGGGAAAACTCTGGACTTTAAACCTTTACCTTTAAACAGCTTGATGTTTTTTGTCAGGATGTTTGATATTGGCTTTTTTACCGACATCCAATATCTGATATTGTCCAACTCTTAATTTCTGATATCCGATATTAGCTGCAACAATATTAGTTACAGGGAGCGGGCCTCTAAAAGTTTTTACTTACTTTTCGGACTTAATGATTAATGGTAAATGGGTGAGAAATATGAGGGCAATGGGAGAAGAGAGAAGAAAAGTAGACAAATCTTACCTTCTTGTTATTTTGTTGATTTTGTCTGTTTATTTGTTGATCTTTTTCTTTTTGGATTTACTTTATCTTTTATCCAAATTTCCTTTATATTTTTACGATTATGTTGGAATAGATAAATAAAAAAGAAAACTGTGAGATTGAATCAATTATATTTTGAGAAATACAACTTTATTCTGCTCTGAAATTTTAATGCTGATATCGGCCAATAACATCGGTAGGCCAAAAATATTGAACATTCCTGGTTTTTGTCTTCTTTAAATGACGTTATTTAGAAGTTATTTGTAAGCAGAAGTATTTCGGTGAGTAAGGAATCACCCAAATGTAGCCACGTTTCTGTGACGAACATGAAGTCAAGGCTCTGCGTTTGGAAAAAGTTGCTCAAGTTGTGTTGGCCAGAGATCTGGCGTTGATCAGCACCAGACTGAGACTGGAAACACAGCTAGTGCTGCCTCCTAATCGAGTTGTTCTCCTTATTTCCACAGAAATGTCTTTGCAGTCATCAGACATCTAACCAGAAGCCAAATGTACACTGCAGAATGGGTGTCATGGCAAAGGTGTCCAGTTTACATGGGTGTTGCACAAATCCAGGTCAATTGCTGGTGTTTCTTCACAGGAAGCCAAAAAAACTTATTACCCGTTTAGGAGAGCTCCCCCCTCATCGATTAAAGCTGTCATAATGAAAAAAAGTGTCCGGCATAGCATAAATTCATTCATCAAAGAAACTTGCTAGTTCTATTTAATGGACAACCAAACTGCAGTGACCCTTATGAACAGTTATGAGCATGTGCAGACGACGTATACATACATTACAAAAAGGTCCATTATGATGTTGATGATCATTTACAAGCATTAACTTTGGAATTAGAGTGATCAGGGAAGTTTTACTCGTCACTTAGGCCTATATTACATATCCCAAAACGGCCTTATTTCAGCGAGAGGATGTTATTTTGGACAACTGTGGACATGGTGGGAGTTCTTAAAGCATTAGTAACGACCAGCGTTAAGAGTTAATTATGTCGTTTCCACATGTTTGTAGTGCATGGCCACAACTTGGTTATCTCGTTCCCACATATTAGTAATCTTTTGCCACGGTTTAATAATCACAGTTCATTGAAAAGCATTTTGCATTTTTCCGGATTTCTGATTTGGCCTCACTGTTGGTCACCAGAGGTTGCCACTTAGTTTGGAGACACCAACAATGGTAATTATTTGGGCATCATGGAACTAATAATCCAGTTTGATACTTTTCTAAAGGCTTATGGTTTGATTGGTTGTTGCTATCATTTAGTCAGTCATTATTATACTCATTATTATTCATTCTGTCCATGTTTTTGACATGTTAAAGGGACTTGAGGCAGAAATTTAAAAAACAAACAAACATAAATGTCTCTTTTTTTCATCCTAATGAGTGATGAAGCGCTAAATACCAAAAATAACGTTTCCACCCATGTTTCTCTCCGTTGCCTTGAACAGGCTGTGTGCTGCAAAATGCGCTGCAATTCGGTGTCCGAATTTCCCGCGCTGCCCTGCGGATGGGACGTTAAATGACGCTACATCCGCAGTTTTGATGCAGGAAGAAGACGGTCGCGGTAAATTCACACACTGTGAGCGATAGTTATGGATTATTCTGCCGTCAGCAAAAGATCCAGATCAACTGAAAGACACTAAAAAGTGTAACTACGGAGAAAAAGGTGAGTAAACAACATTATAGCTTCAGTTTGTGCACGCTCCTGTGACGGTTTGGCTCGTGGCTGCAGTTACCTGAAGCACCAGTTGCGAGTTTCGTTTCTTAATCTTGCCTTAAGTCCCTTTAAACTTAAATTTTAAAAAACCTGGTGTAGACCTAAATATTATTTACTATAATGAGACTTAGTAAATTTGGAGGACCTACAAAACTTCTGAGTCCAGGGTCCCAACAGCAGGTTAAGGCGGTTACCTGGTTACAGTTCAGCTGATTATGAAATGATCAACACAAATCAGTTAACATGAACAGAAACATATGCCTTCTTTTCTTGCAAATGATTTTTTTTTTTTTTTTTTTTGTCCTTTTACTGATAAACCTGGCTTAACTTTAGCATTTCTTAGTGGTTTTAATTCATCATAACTGTTCAATCACTTGTTGAAGTTCACATTATTTGCAGCACATTTTCCCAGACTGGACCTGGAACATAATCCTCTCTGCTATCTCTGCAGCGGAGGCTGTTTGTGTCCTTGTGAGAACACCGCTGTCCATCCTCCGAGTGTCACAGCAACATGACTCCTCGGGGGTGACAGTCGCGTCAGTCATGTTGCGCTGCTGGCTACGGGGAGCTGGTGTAACCTTGCCGGAGCTCAGTCGGCTTTTCTGGTGGTGCCTGGTCAGCCATGACAGATCATCAAGTGTTGTCTGTAGGGAGGTGCTTTATTGCCATCATGACCATTCAGTGAGAATATGAACACATTTATTATGCCGATTTTCTTTTCTATATGGACTGGTCAACAGTTTCTTTCCTTTAGAGGTACATGACATCAGCTTTGCTCCTATAAATGTGAAGGGTTTCCCAAATTAGGTTTTTTTCTGTTTTGATTTACCTTTCAGTCTTAAAGGGATATTGTGTAAGTTCTCCTGTGTTTTATTTACAAAAACTGATTATTTGGTTCAAAAGTGTTTTTTCATTAATCAGTAATCACTCCCATCAACAAACTGAAGTGCTCCTCTAAGTTCTAAATTTGCCGTTCGTATCATTCATTTACACATCGAGCGGGGTGGCTCGGTGAAGGCTGCCATGTCGTATCGCCATGTTTTTGCGTTCAGGAGAAGCGTGACAGTAGGAAAACACAGAAACTCACCGGACACCGGAGTTTTCAGCTCAGTTCGAGGTAATGTCTTTGAAAAGTCACCGCGCTGCAGTGGGGAGAAACTAGCGTCTCACTGACGCTGGGTTCACGTGCAGTCGGGCAGACGGCCGTTGGTAACAAACCAGATGTCATTTTAATCAATGAAGCCGAGCGAAAGACGGTAAAACATGGGTCAGGGAAAACAATACGACATCGCCATGACAACAAATCAGATGTGGACTGATGTCACTGTAACTGACGGACTACGTCTTCACATAGAGGCCGGTGATAACTTTACATGCATCGGCTGTCGTCCGTCTGCCCGGTTTCACGCGAATGCAGCATGAAAAGTACGAGGGAGCTGCTCCCGATTACACAGTGTCCCTTTAAACTGTGGTCTGTTTGTTAGCTAGTCATAAATCCAGGTGTTTGTGGAGGTAACCACCTGGAATTTAAGTAGCTTCTCACATAACAAAGCAGCTGAATTGTATTAAAAGCAACTGAGAAATCAAAGAACAGGACCCTCAGAGTGCTGCCTGATTGGTCCAGATGGTAGTGGACTCTCTGAAGCAGGTAGATGATGACGTCTTCAACCCCAAGCCAAAAACCGTAGTGGGTCCTGAAAGGTGTTGACTTGCTTATTGAGGTGAGTCGATGAGAGTCTCTCCAGCACTTTCATGATTTAAGATGTCAACAATGAAAACTGGCAACTGGTTTGTAGCTGGTTGGTTCAGATGAATGGGATTTTTTTAGGTACTGGAACAAGGATGAGGCTATGTTCAATTCCTCCACTTCTTAGCTTTTTTATATGTGCTTGTTACGCCCACAAACATAATAATTCCCACAAACGTAGTAAAAATATGCAGCTTTTACTGTAATAATCCTGCAAACGTAATACATTTCCCACAAATGTAATAGCCACTCCCTACTACAAACGTAATAGCAATTTCCCACAAATGTAACAACTATTACGTTTGCAAAGATTTCCTACATTTGTGGGAAAGTGCATAACTTCCCGCAAATGTAATGATGCAATGATAATGGTGTTGTATTTGTTGTTTGATTGTTGTTGCTAGTTGTTTCCTACTGACACCAACCCCCCGAAGCTTTTTTTTCTTTTCTCTTTTCTCCTTTTTCCTATTTAAAACAGGAACCCCCGCAAAGCTTCTCTCTCTCTCTGGTAATTGATAAACATATTTGGCTTATTTAGACTGATGTGTTGTTTGTACAAATGATCAATAGGCTATTCAGTTTTCCAGTTTCTTCATTTTTTAAATAAACACAGATGTTCTTGGCTCTAATGTAGGTGCGTTAGTGGCCTGACTGCACCGGACCCTCTGCTGCAGAACAGATGTGCTTAAACGTGATCGTTTGCCCGAAAGACACCCGCAGGAGCGCAGCGTAACTCGAAGTTTGATGTGAAGTGACATTATATCCATGCAGACAAGAAACTGTGTATCCGCAGGTCTTGATGCTCAATTCTGATTTTTTGTCGGCATGACAAAATATCGCAAGACGGACAGAGAAAGTAAGAGAGAGAGAGAGATGAAAATGACAAAGCTTTGCAGGGGTTTCTATTTCAAATAGGAAAAAAAGAGAAAGGAATAAAAGCTTTGCGGGGGAGGGGGGTCAGTAGGAAACAACAGGCAACAACAATCAAACAACAAACACAACACCATTATTTAATGCATTATTACATATGCGGGAAGTTATGCACTTTCCCACAAATGTAATTAATTACTGCAAACATAGTTATTTCATTTGTGGGAAATCGCTATTACATTTGTAGAAGGGAGCGACTATTACATCTGTGGGAAATATATTACGTTTGCAGGATTATTACATTAAAAGCTGCATATTTTTATTACGTTTGTGGTTTATTACGTTTGTGGGAATTATTACTTTGCGGGCGTAACAGTGCTCCATACTTTTAATGCAAAAATAATGTCATTTCCAACATATCAACAAAATTCTTACTGTACAGGAATTTCGCATAGGGATTTTATCTATTTATGATTAAGTTCAAATACCTTTAGTTGTTTCATACAATATTGCCAAAAGTATTTGCCCACCCATCCAATGCTGGGAATCAGGTGTTACAGTCACTTCCATGGCCACAGATGTATAAAATAAAGCAGCTAGGAATGCAGACTGTTTTTACAAACATTTATGAAAGAATGTGTCTCTCTCAGGAGCTCAGTGAATTCCAGCATGGAACTGTAATAGGATGCCACCTGTGCAACAAATCCAGTCATGGAACATTTAGGAGCGAGGAAATTTCACGACTGGATTTGTTGCACAGGTGACAGTCAACTGTCAGCTGTATTGTAAGAAAATGGAAGTGTTTGGGAATGACGGCAACTCAGCCACAAAGCGGTCGGCCACGTAAACTTATGGAACGGGGTCAGCGGATGCTGAAGCGCATAGTGCGAAGAGGTCGCCAACTTTCTGCAAAGCCAATCACTACAGCCCTCCAAACTTCATGTGGCCTTCAGATCAGCTCAAGAACAATGTTCACAAAGCTTCATGGAATGGGTTTCCATGGTGGAGCAGCAGCATCCATCCATACATCACCAAGTGCAATGAAAAACGTGGGATGCAGTGGTGTAAAGCAGTCGCCACTGGACTCTAGAGCAGTGGAGGCGTTCTCTGGAGTGACAAATCGCGCTTCTCCATCTGGCAATCTGATGAAGGAGTCTGGGTTTGGCAGTTGCCAGGACAACAGAACTTGTCTGACTGCATTGTGCTAAGTGTATAGTTTGGTGGAGGGGGGATTATGGTATGGGGTTGTTTTTCAGGAGCTTGGCTCCTTAGTTCCAGTGAAAGGAACTCTGAATGCTTCAGCATACCAAGACATTTTGGACAATTCCATGCTCCCAACTATGTGGGAACAGTTTGGAACTGGCCCCTTCCTCTTCCAACATGACTGTGCACCAGTGCACAAAGCAGGTCCATAAAGACCTGGATGCAGAGTCTGGTGAGAAGGAACTGGACTGGCCTGCACAGAGTCCTGACCTCAACCTCATAGAACACCTTTGGAATGAATTAGACTGAGAGCCAGACCTTCTGGTCCAGTGTGTGACCTTACAAATGCGCCTCTGGAAGGATGGTCAAAAATTCCCATAAACACACTCCTAAACCTTGTGGACAGCCTTTCCAGAAGAGTTGAAGCTGTTCTAGCTGCAAAGATGGACCAACGTCATATTGAACCCTATGGACTAGGAATGGTTATGTCACTTAAGCTCATATGTGAGTCACGGCAGGTGAGCAACTACTTTTAGTAATATAGTGTATATCTGCTGTATGATCTTTTAAAAATCTTGCAGATTAGAGTTGCCCAGTTTCTCAGTTTGAATTAGGGGGGGGGGGGGGGGGGGGTGTTCCTGAGTTTTCCTTCTATAATATTATAACATTTGTTTTAGTTGGAGACTGTTTGTTTGAACTGTTGCTGTGGTAGAAGTAGACGCCCAGCTGGTGGCTGACAGGAGACATGGTTCCCTGCTGCTGTGCCAGCATGTGGACTTAACCAGAGCCAAGTTCACGCCTGAAAGCTCCCTTTCACCGTCACAGCAGGGCAACATGATGAGGAAGAGGGTGTTTGTGCAGGTCATCTTTAGTTTGCATGGAAGTTATGTATTTGAGTTTGAGTTCATTTATTTAAAAAGGGGACAGTGTATATTAATGAACATATAATGTAAATACGCAGGATTATAGCAAAGCTTGAATAAGAAATGGAGACTAAGGTCCTGATAGAAGATTCATACTGAAGCTGTAAGACAGCAGCAGGAGGAGGGGTGAAGATGAAAAGTGTCAAGACAAGACAGGCTCCTAGTGGGAATCTGGTTTAATTTATTGGGTGATTTGCTGTATGAAACAAATCTTTCAGTCACAAACATAATAATTTTGGGACCCAAATTTGCAATAAACTCCTCCAGGTCTTTGTTTATTGATATGGATAGTTTTTAGAGGCGGGTCTCAATTTTAAAAGATGTGTAATTAGAGTCAGCCTGAAGTATTTAGTGCTGGAGCAGCAAGGTTGATTCCTTCCAAATGTGCCAACTAAGGTCACATCTCCAGGCTCAGGGTTTCATCACACTTTGGGCCGTATCTACTAAAATCCGAATTTGCGTGTACTGTAGTAATTTGCCGATGCAATCCAGAATTTTTCATGAGGGCCGGAAACACAGTGTGCGGGCGATTTATTAAAAGTGAAGGTGCTAATGAAAGCGGGTGCAAACATGTTGGAAACGCCCCTATATAAATGAAGGTTTTATATGTTTCCAAGTTTGCATTGTGGTGAACTGCGAGAGACTACAGTGCAAAAGAAAATAGGACCCTTTGAAGACGGAGATATTAGTGGAAGAGGGAAATGAAAATATAATTCAAAACAAATAATAATAATTTGAATAATACAACAGGTATCTGTGCAGAGTTCCAGAAGTGGCCAATTTATGAGGACATGGATCAGGAGTTGCTGAACAAATGAAACTTTCTGGAACCTTGAAGATGGTCTCTGACATCTATTACACATGAGGTGCACAGTCTTTGACACAATACCGGTGGCTCTCATGGTTTGCGCTGCCAGGAGCTCCTGAGTGATCCTGTTCTTATGTCCGGCCACTAAAATCCAAGTTAAAATGTGACGTTGGTAAAAGAGGAAATAAAAAGACAACTAATGCCAGCTTTAGTTATCATTATACAGTGGCTGCAGATGTTTTATTTGGGTTGGCCAGAATATTTACCCATGTTAAATAGTGGCGTTTTCTGTGTTGATTGATATTAAATTCAACAATGAAAACTAAATATGTTGTTCTCATTATTTTGAATCAGTTATGCGTGTCAAGGATTGTCCCCCTTAGATGCTGAAGCCATTTGTGTGCAAAGCTTCAAGTTTGCGCCTGCTTTGCAGACATACTAAAATACACGCAAAAACCAGCAAGGCAATGCGTCTCACAGTTGATGAATCACTTTGCGAGTGCTAAATTGATATATTTACATTTTTCCCTCCGAACACGCACAGTTGCATGTGTACACCCCATATTGCAAATTCATTGCAGCAGATGCACTAAATGGATATTTAGGAAATTTGAAAGACGCAGCCCTTTTAGCTCGCTGCTAGTACATCAGTTTGTACAATTTTTTTGCATGTGCAATGAGATAGCTCACGTTTTTATACATGCAAACCTTTGATAGATCCAACCCTTTTTTTTTTTAAATTATTTTCTTAACTTAGTTCAAAAATGAAACCAAGGTTTTTGACTTGTGGTTTAATAAAGGTGGATAGGTTGCCAAGGTGGTTGGATATCTGGTTGGTATCATCAGCAGATCCGAAGAAAATAATTTCTGATTCACTGTCGTTGAGTTGAAGAAAGTAGGTTGCCATCCATGACTTTGTCATTAATGTATTTGTGGATTTTAGTAATTTTAGATTGGTCATTGGGTTTGTGAGGGATATAAAGCTGAGTGACATCAGCATAACAGTGGAAGAAGATGCCGTGTCTTTTAATAATTTGACCAAGGGGTAGCATGTAAAGAGAAAAAACAATGGGATCACGAATTGAACCTTGAGGGACTCCACAGAAAGAATGACAGTACAAACAATGCTTGCACAGAAAAATGTTTGAGACCATGATGTTGCCATACCTTACAGAACTTAATTCAGGATTTGTTTTATCTTCCTGAAGATGTGCAATGGTGTTTGGTATTGTCGCTACCTTTTCTGCTTCCAACTTAATCACGCATTTTCTGTTGGGGACGGGTCAGAGCTGCAGGCAGGCCAGTCCAGGTCAGCCTATGAGATAGGATCTATCCTGGACAGATCACCAGTCAATGTCTCACCAGAGACACAACTACCTGTTCTTCACAGGAGATAATTTCGAATCACTAGTTTAGCTAACATGCATGTTTTATCTGGAGAGAAGTTTGTTTCTTTATCATTTAATCAAATACAATTGATTAAAAAACCCCAAAAAAGAGATTTGAGAGCAAAAGAAAGTAGGTGGCAATCAATTAAAAATTTTTTAGATCTAAACAGAACAGATTGCAATTGAAAATAGAATATGAAACATCATATTTCTTCAACTTTAACCAAAAATAATGTTTGAAATTAAAAAAATACAACTATTTTGCTTATAAATGAGTCCTCTTTGATGTCAAGTTAAAAACCTTTGGTTGCAAATCTGTCCTGCTTGCAAATTTTAAAGTTTTGCTTGCGAATTCAAGTGCACATGATGGGCGGGGCCTATACTGGTGGATGAGAGACATGTTTCTATTGGTTGGTGTGATCTGGTTCCAGCCTTCTGCATTACACCCACTTCTCCTTGTGCTGCTTGGAGCTAAGTTGTTAGCCTGTAGCTCTTGCAATGTTTCCCATAAGTAATGAATTGCGCTACATATCGTTGGCTACAACCTGCTGTACATTGACAACAACATCACAACCACAATGAATTATAACGCTCTGCTGCTGAAAACACTGATTAGCAGCGACCACTGGCGTCCAAAGGCTGAGAAACTGCACTGCCCTTACCAAAAAGTAGTGTATGCAAGTATACTTTAAGTATACTCATTTTAAACTTTAAATAAATAGTAAACTGAAAGTATACTGTCTTATGTACTTATTAGAAATATACTTAAAGTTTACTTGGCATTTACTAATAAAATATACTTTAATAGTAGTACATTCATAGTACATTTTCAAACATACTGGTTTCTTTGATACTGAGAGTTCAAATGTTACTGGACCATTCGGTGAAGTCAAATAAAACACCTGAATCTATTTCTGACATAAATTTTATAATATTTATTTTACTCAAGGTGGAGTAGAAGTGTACTAAGGCAATTTTGAGTATATTTGAAAATGTATTTTTAAACACTAAACAGTGGACTATAAGTGTATTATCAGTAAAGTCATAGCAAACCTAAAAGGTTACTTTCTGTATACTTAAAAGTCTACTTCATTGTTGCCAACTTAAGGCTGCTACATACTCCACCAACTTTCTTCTTGTTCTCGAGGCCATGAGAACAAAATTACGTCATTTTGTTCTCGCGGACCTGTGTGAGGACGGCTTGCGGCTTGTTCTTGACCCCTCAGCTGAGCAGAACTTTCTTCTCGGGGAGCTCAGAGAAGCATTGTGTGTTTGGACGGACATTTGAGGCGGGCGGGGGTTAAAACAGACGCTTGAGAAGCAGAGAGCTGTCAGCTCCACATCTCTGCAGACCCGACGCTGAACAGATAGTTTTAATAAACATCTGATAGAGGTGGTGAGAAAGTACAAAAAATGTAAACTACACACGTGGCATTTAAATACACGCACACCACCGCGTGCTCAACTCCATCCTGCCACGGACGAAGTTTATTGTAAATGTATAATCACTGGGTGAACGCAGTCCTTCTTGTGGAGTATGAAGTGACTTGACGAAAAAGAACTTTTTTTCTTCTTCTTGACCACGCCCCCTCATCTACATTATTTCCCATGATGCCTGGTGGCACAACTGGGTCTTCTTTGCACCATGACTGAAATGTGTATGTTACCCCTTCAGTACCCTTGTAAAAGACCAATGTAGTCAGCCATTAAATGGTATTGCTTGTGCGAGATGCTGACTGGCTGCTTCAATGGCGTCATTTAGCGCCTGCTGGTGACTTTTGTCGCTGGGGAGTTGGCAGTGGCGGTTTGTTTTCTTGCATTAAAAGGGCATTGAGAGATTTACTGCTAGAAAACTAACAGTATACAAAGAATACTTTTAGTACACTTAAAAGTGTACTTTCCAAGAGTAAAAGTAAGCTTAGTTTTAATATGAGTAAACTAACAGTATACCTAGAAATATACTTACAGTATACTTTAAAGTGTACTTTCTAAAAGTAAAAGTGAGCTTGAAGTTTTAGTACGAGTACACTCACAGTATACCAGAAGATTACTTCAAGTGTACTCAAAAGTATACTTTTAAATACTTAAATTGGGCCAATTTAGTCCCAAGAAGTACACTTGTTAGTATACTGGTAGTACACTGATAGCAGTGTACTTGGTAAATAAAAGTACACTTGGGGGATAAACTTTAGTATACTTGAGTATACTTAATGACATGTACTTAAGGAATACTTCTTTTTGGTAGGGGTGGGCAACTTTTTCCATCCGGGACACAGTGTGACATTGCAGTCAACCATGGTTTCACACTGCATCATATGCTAGCAAACAAATATAAACACACTGGGTGTTTTGAATGTGCATCATGGTGGATTTGGCCAAAAAAAAATATACACTGTTAATAGAGAGGGCAGACCTTCCGCTCAGGTGACCCATTGGTTTCTGAAGAGCTAAAAGTAAAGCCAATTGAGCGTGTCCCACCGTCACCACCTTGCCGTGTCACGTGTGTCATCACTTCCGTAAAATACAAAAATGGCCGAGCCGAGCCGCGGGGCAAATGATTGACAACTGATGTATTCTTGGCTAAACGCTAACCAAGCTAGTGCGAAACGAACAGGGGCTAGCGAAGATTAAGCCACTAAGCGGCGGGGTAAAGGTAAGACACGCTTAAATTAGCTATTATCTGACTAAAAACCACCGTTATGCAACTCTGCTACAAACTAAGACCTTACTTAGAGCAAACAAGGAGCTAACTAGGAGCCACCGGTCGGCAGGCTGGCTTCCAGTCTGGCGCATGTCAATCAAAAGAACACGGCCTTAATTATGTGTAATTTCAAGATTAAATAACATCTTAACGGATGAGTTATATAAAAATTCACCCCCCTCACAGCTGACATGACGGTAAACTTGACCTAATAAACCCAAAATGATTTTTTGAACCAGGCTGTAAACATGTTTATTTCTGCTGTGAAGTTGGCATTTTTAACATGGAGTCTATGGGGATTTGCTCTGTTTTGCAGCCCCTAGCGGATCAAGGGAAAACTAAAAATTATGACTTCTTCCGGGTAGACTCATAGTTGGCCACCAGAGGTTGCCGCTTCCAAAAAAAGCAGGAAAACATTATCGGAGGAAGAGAGAAAAAGGAAAGAGAGGAAGGGACAGAATGAGAGAAGACAAGAGTCAAGATAAGACTACCTTTTACTGGCTGGAGTGAGCTCACAGTACAGGTATGATGAAGATGGACCGTTTAGCCGTCGATAGGGGGCACGTCACTGAGAAAACTGTAAAAGGTTCTGTAGTGTGTCTTTAATGCAAAACCCTTCTAATTTCCCTGTTATAGAATATAAGATCAATAAAGCCTATCTATCTATCTATCTATCTATCTATCTATCTATCTATCTATCTATCTATCTATCTATCTATCTATCTATCTATCTATCTATCTATCTATCTATCTATCTATCTATCTGTCTATCTATCTATCTATCTATCTATCTATCTATCTATCTATCTAGTTCAAGTTTGACTACAGGATACAGACATACAAGCTAGAAGTGGAGGCAGAGGAGGTCTCAGGATGTCCTGATGTGGATAGACATGAGGTTGTGTAAATTCCCCCGTTTCTCAATGTTTTTAAATGCAAAAATGGATAATTGCATTTTCTGACCAAAATTCTTCTGAAAATTTGCAGCAGATTCCTTGATTCTATCTACCCGTATGTTTTTATTAAGTTAAAATGTCTTTAGTTTTTGTCCACTTTTACCTTAAACGACCACAAGACCTCAGATGACATTTAAAATGCCTGTAACAGAATCAGCATAGATAAAAACATTGTTCAGTGTTAGATGCTTATTTCAACTTGCCTTGAAGTCACAGAGTCTCTCCGCTCTCAACAGCTCCTTCTTTTAAAAGCAACTATGAACATAAAAATGCTCCCCTCAAGCACCGCCAACTGCTTGGAGGAGCTGCAGATGAAGGGGGAATGAATGGACACAAAATCTTACACTCTTATGGTTATTTTTTTTTTTTAACGTCTGTAAAAAATTACACCAACAGAAAAGTCTTTCAGGCTTTCAAAAACAGAAACACAGATGTCTTTATAGGACAAAAATCCCTCAATTCTTTGCCTCCAGCACCTGTTTTTTATGGAAAGCATAATAAAGAGACATTAAGCCCTCATAGAGGGCGAGCGGTATCATGACCATCTCTTAAAGTCACAGGCTTTTTTTTTTTTTTTTTTGACCAGCTGAGCCAGTGATTTGCACAAAGAACCACTGTAATACCTCTTGTGACTTTGATGAAATGATCCTAAATGTAGAATAAATTAAAGTTTTCCTTCTTAATATCTACCAGTAGGTGGCACAACAGCTCTACTGACACCATTAACAGCAACCCATTAACTCAGACTGGCTTTATAATGAGCAAGGAGCACAAGAAGCTGCTCTGCATCTTCTTATCATGGGTAAAAATTTCTCAAAGTATGCTCATGCAACTGGATATTTTGGGTGCTGGAATCTGATCCATGGAGATGTATGATGTCAAACATCATGACAGACTCCACACGCCAACGAAAGCTGTGGCAGCGCTGCAGGCAGCTGTGGTGCTGAGGATCAGGAGGTGGCAGTGTTATACACCGGTGAATCAACCAATTGTCTCTGGGCAGAAAAGTCTCAGCACTGAGAAATGCCAAGGAAAGAAAAGGAGCAAAGAGGATGATGTAATCCTTTAAAGGGACATTCACAAAAAAAAGTAAATATGACACTGAGCATGGCTTTGAGAAACCTGACCTCACCACAAGACTTGAAAAGGCTTGAATGAAAGTGTAGAAAAAAATAGTTTAAAACTGACACAGTCCACCTGAACTGACACCCTTGACATTTAATATGAACATTTTAAATAAATTCAAATTTTGTACAATTTTCACTGAGTGAGTCAAACATGAAGCACAGATTAATCTAGATTCATTTAGCAAAGAGGAATTGTAAAAAAAAAAAAAAAAAGTGCCGGTTTTAGTTTTTAGACCTGCTGCTTCTCTATATAGTAAGACACTAATTCTTTTCAGCTGTTGAATCATAAAGGTGAAGATATGAAATGGCCAGAAATGCTAATGTCAATAAAACACTACAAGATGATCTCCTGTTTCACCAGTTTGTAATATTATGAAGAAGCTTAATTGTCACAAAACGCTTCAGGGACGTGGAGATGAGATGAAACTTAATGATAAACGTCTGTAGATGTTGGTGCAAACTGTGGCAAAATAAAGATGTCTGATCTTTGAGAGCTTTGGGCTGATCTGGGTTGGTGGTTTCCGTCTCTGAATTTCAGGGATGAGACAGTACTGGAAAATTATACGATGAGGACAAAGATTTTTAGATCAGTGACAGTCTTCCGGTGTTAATGTCGGATAAATAGAGGAAACAAAAGGCATCAAGGCAAAGCTCATAATAAAGAGAAAAAAAAACTCAGTGCTTGTAGTAGAGCATGGTGGAGGTCCTACCATGCTGTCAGGCTGCATTGGCAAACTGGTGGTGGAGACATTCAATCCAGTGAAGCATAAGAACAGAAAATCATAAAGGTTTGTCAGAGTGCAGGTCAGAAACCTAAGTTGGAGATGATTATATTTGATTATTTTAAGAGTCTGGCAACATTAGTTACTCTACTAGCAACACAGAAAACAGCTCTGGACCAGCCAGAAAAAATCCTTAGTTTATACAGCTTAATCATTTCATAGACCGTAAATATAAAGGCAGAGATACACCGGGCAGACTGCCGATCATCACAGTCGTCTGCAGAAAATGGGGTCGGGTTGATCAATCGGCCTCAGTCTCGCCAACACAGTGAAAAAAGTGCCTTAGAACACACCAAACCAACTTCCAACTTGGGTGTACCTTCTGCGTGTGTGCAAAATACGTCACCACAACAGCAGACGGCAATAATCTATATTGTGGCCCCCCAAAGATTTAAACTGTAGTGTCTCTCCAACCATAACCAGTGCAGGCCTCTCCTGATCACCGGCCTCTCCATAGCTCTGTCCCAACTGATTATAGGATAACGTTCTTTTTTTTCAACTTGGACCTTATTTCTAGGTATATATACGTGCATTTACTCACCAGTAAAATTTCTGCATCACTTTGAGCCCTTCGGAAGATATTACGTTGAGTCGCCCTTCGATGTACATCCAGTATCATGGCGGAGACGGGACAGCCACTCTATAGGACATTATCTGCAGTAAAACTCCTTGACTTTCGACGATACTTTCAGTAGAATGAACGAACGAACACGTACTATTGTCCTGTGAGTCAAGATTTAGCTTTCCGTTAGTTATCAGGGTGTTCTACACACTTTTTGGGGCCGCACGTTCATGATGCGCGCCTCCGTTGTACAGCTGAGAAGAGCAGCTCGCTGCCCAGACAACAACAATAACACAATTTGCGAAACTCTGAACTCACAGGACAATAGTACTCGTTTGTTCGTTCATTCTACTTCAAGTACTGGTGAAATAAAGGAGTATTGCTGCAGATAATGTCTTATATAGTGACTGCCCCGTCTCCGCCATTATACTGGATGTACACCGAAGAGTGACTCAACGTAATATCTTTCAAAGGAGTCAAAGTAATGCAGAAATGTTACCGGTGAGCAAAGTCCTAGAAATGAGGTCCAGGCTGAAAAAAAAGAAAGTTATCCTTTGAAGATGGTAGATCCAAAACCATGTGAGTGTGCATTATGTCCACACTTTTGCTCTTTTTCTGGTTTATGTTCTATCCTCAATTCAGAGCTTCTCATTCGCTGATTCATTAACAAGAACCAGCCCTCCTCCAATCTGATCGGCGAACCCACCAACGACTGAACAACTGGCCGACGCCAATTACAAATGTTCAATCGGCCAAAAAGAACTTAGATGGTATTGGCGACAACTGCAGACGCCTGACGGCACAGAACACACTAAACTGACTCATACTTCCGACTTCAAAAGGCTCAACGACAACACCAGACAGGCGAAAACCAGCCCAGTATGTCTCTTCCTTAAAGGGGAAGTTCAGGATTTTTGACATAAGGCCTCATTTTCGAGTGAGCCAGGATCCTGCTTATCACTGGAGACAGTTTCAACATATTTCATTCCGTTATTCTAGTTCCAGGAGGTCGCAGATGCTAATGCTAGTGCAAGTCACTAGGAATCTGCTAGCCTGTCATTAAAAACAATCTTAACCACTCAACAGAACATTCGAGGCAAATAATTTATAACTTCAGACTATCTGGGTAAATGCTGTGTTGATAGAATAATGTTACAAATAAAACTAACTGCATTTCGTTGCATTTTGATTGTTGCTGCTGAGAAACTTTACAAAGTTTTACTTCCTGTATTTGGCAACATAGTGATGCCATCTGCAGCTACGTGCATGAAGGAATCTAATAGGGGATTATCACATTTCCGCGTTCCGGTTTCCGGAAATTGAAACATTTGACACTTCCTGTTCCGGGCCATGTTAACGACAGCCGTTCCTTCTCTGTTATACTGTTTAAATCGGATAAACTCCAAACATATTTAAGTTTTCATTCTAGACTGAAGTGATACTGGATCAAAAGCTGGATCAAAGCGATCGATTTGCCGCGGTGAAGGGCCGAACTTTATAATAAAACACACGTTTGTTTGTCCCCAGTGGGGCACAACACCGGCACTTCACAGCATGCTAGCATTAGCCAGCTAACGTTTACTGACGTGCTTAACATTGTGCGTCTTAAAACACACAAACATCTGAAAATCGGGTCTGTACCCCCCGTTTCCAGTGGAACAACTGGGGACTGCCAAGAAAGGAGACGCTTTCAGATGATTGTGTGTTTTCAGCCGCACAAAGTTAGGCAAGTCATCAAGCTGGCTAATGCTAACCTGCTAACAATAGTCCGCCAGCTACTACTCTGTTAAACTTTGTAAATCGGATAAACGCCAATGCCAAGTTTTCATTCCAGACTGAAGTGATGCTGAGGAAGAAGTGGATTAAAACGACCAATTCGCCGCGGTGAAGGACCGAACTTTATAATAAAACGACACACGTTTGTTTGTGGCCGGCAGACTGCGCAGTCGTGTTAGCAGGTTAGCATTAGCCAGCAACTTTGTGCGGCTGAAAACACACAATCATCTGAAAGCGTCTCCTTTCTTGGCAGTCCCCAGTTGTTCCACTGGAAACGGGGAGGTACAGACCCGATTTTCAGATGTTTGTGTGTTTTAAGACGCACAATGTTAAGCACGTCAGTAAACGTTAGCTGGCTAATGCTAGCATGCTGTGAAGTGCCGGTGTTGTGCCACACCGGCGACAAACAAACGTGTTTTATTATAAAGTTCGTCCCTTCACCGCGGCAAATCGATCGCTTTGATCCAGCTTTTGATCCAGTATCACTTCAGTCTAGAATGAAAACTTAAATATGTTTGGAGTTTATCCGATTTCAACAGTATAACAGAGCAGGAACGGCTGTCGTTAACATGGCCCGAGAAGAGGAAGTGTCAAAAGCCGGCAACTTCCGGTAAGCGTGATAATCCCCTATTACACAAAACTATGGCCATGTCTGAAAGGCATGAGGATATGTTGGATTTTGAAGACAATTTCAAACTTTTTTTCATCAAACTAACCGTCACCATCTCTCTATGAATCAGAATACACTGACAAAGGTAGTAACACTACCACCTGGAAGCAAAGTATATCATTCCGCAGCTGGTATGAAACTAGTTCCTCAATATGTAATGCAAAACCTGTCATACAAGGCTAGTTTTACTTGTTTAACACACGAGTTTACTAGTTTAACGTGGCATTTACCAGAAACGCTTGCTGATTTGCCTCGGATGTTCTGTGGAATGGATAAGATTGGTTTTAATGACAGGCTAGCAGATTCCTGTTGACTCACACTAGCATTGGCATCCGCCGCCTCCTGGAATTAGAATAATGGGATGAAATATGTGGAAACTGTCTTCAGTAATAAGTAGGACCCTGGCTCACTTGTAAATGAGGCCCCATGTAAAAAATCCTGAACTTCCCCTTTAAGCAACCCTTCACTTGTATTGCTAATAATTAGCTAACATCATACTACTTCACTTTGGCTTTTTATGCTAAATGGGGTAGCAAATTCAGAAAAAATGGTCTAGTATTAATGTGTACCTTTTAAGATGCAATGTGATGTATGTATACCGCATACTGAATTTGTATTTAAAAGTAAGAGAAAACATCAGCAGACAATAACAAGACACACAAACAGGTTAACCAGTTTGTGTGTTAACCAACTTAACCAGCTGTGCAAAAATGCAATCTTTCACTACTAAATAGCTTAAACTACCATGACTATACTAATAAACTAGTATTAATTACTAGCCAAACATGATATTCTCATTGGCGCCACACAACCATGATAAAAAAAAATACAAAATTGAGTTTTTGTGTATATTAACATTTTATTCAAATTACTAATTGATTTAGTTGTGGGGTTTTTTGTTGTCGTTTTTTTGTTTTTTCAATCAAGATATCTTGACATTTCAAGCACACTTTGAGGGGCCACCGGTGACATGGGGCCCTAAGCTTAATTCAATTATGTCTTGGGCTGGCTCTGAACGGACCAAAAGAATCAGAGTATGTGTTTATGAGTAGAAGTGAATCTTCTCCCTTCTACAACAGGGAGTAGATGTAATGGTAAGCATAGAGGTGATGGAAATTTCAGTCAGCAAAGACCAAGAATTGAACCTATAACATAAAAAAAAACTCTCAAAGTCTTCCTTTGCTAAAGCTTTAAAGATTTTAACTTTGCTAACAAATGCCAGATGATGTTTTTAATGCTTTATAAAACACAAAACGAGCAAAATCAGTCATTAACCTGTGGCTGAGGATCAAGTCCATTTAGGGATCAAGTCTTGACTTCTTTGTGCAGTTTTTTGTATCTTCTGTGAGGAACCAAAGACAAGAAGTTAACACAACATAGTGCAAAAGAGTATAAAAGAAGACCAAGTGAGGTGTCTTGGCTCAGAACCAGCAGTCAAGCAAAACCAGGATAGCAGCAGGCCAGTAAGGCCATGAGAGCTTCAGGCTGCAAGAGTCACGGGAACCAGGTCGTTGGCTGAGAGACCCATGAGGCCCATCAGCTGCAGAGCCCGAGGCAGTTTTAAAACAGATGGTATTGGAGTTGCACGACATCCACTCTTAAGTTTATTCATTAATTCACAGTCCAACAAGACCCTCATAAATTCATGTTTCTATGTGTCTCTAAATTCACCGTTTGTTGATCTTTATCAGTAAAAAGAATTTTTTTTAAATTTATTTTGAATATTCTTGTTTGGGACAGGCAGCTCCTTCTCAGCCAAATTTCCTAAAAGTCCTCAGACATCTGTAGCAACTTTAATCATAACTGCTGTAATAATTGCATCATATGCCATTTTTGGTGTGAGTAAACAAGCTATCTTTTAGAGAGAACAGTTAATTATAAATCATACATTATTTCAGTGTTAAAAAAGAAAAAGTCTATGATAGAGACTTTAATTATAGAGGGCTGTGTAGTCTGTTATGAACCCGATCAAGTACCCGACCTGCCTTGTTTGCATATGACCTCAGCTCCAACGCCTTAGGCTAAACAGAAACACCATCCATTAAAAGGAGTGGTTAACCAGCTCTCTCCCAAATTACAGTGACTCCGGGTTCCCGTTTTACTGATGTAGCGGTTGTGTGGCTCCCCGTCTCATGTTACTCACTGTTCTGCTGAAACTTACTCACGCAGGCGATCCTTCCCCTGTAAAAAAGTGAGCAAGCCATTTTTTGGCAACTTAACAGGCACAAAATTTAATCTGCAACAAGGCCTTCGGAGATTATCCTCTCAGTCGACAAAAAAGTCCAGTTTCATCTGTAAATTGTTAGACTTGGATATAGCGATCTGAGAGGAGCGATGTTTCTCAGGCTGCTCGGCTGAGGTTTGACCACATCCTTTTGACAAATGAAGGTGGAACATTTTACCACTTTGGCCAAGAGGCCGTTGCACAAGAACATTTCCTGGGGATGTCTGACTGCCAGACAGGTCGTTGCTCTCGTTCTTGCAGCCTGATTGCTACTGGCGGCCATGGTGAGGCATCCAGATAACACCCTGGTTATGGAGTTGACCCTGCTTTTAACCTGCTGGCATGCCTCCTGTCTTCGCCCCCCTCCATCTTCCTAAGTCCAGACTGATCCAGACAACATTAGCTCAGCACCTTGCACTCAGACTCCTCCACAGCAGCTTCCTCAGAGACATCTGCCCTCTTTTAATGCTGATCTTTGACCACTTAGGCTAAAGATAAGTTAACCTCTGCCACCATGCTGTGAAGTTCCTGACACGGTGTGCTTCTAATGCACATGAGCAGTTTCTGAGTCTGCAGAAGTAAGAGTTAGTTTTTCCTTTTAAATCTCCTCACTTTACTAATAAGGCATAAAAACTTGGCGTTAAAGAGAGGAACAAGCTTCGTGTGAAGTGTGAATGGCTGCCCGACTTCCCCCCCTTTCTCCCACCCTTTGGCCAACACCAGTGAAGGGATTTTCCTTCCCACCATCTCTGGCTGGAACACTATTTCCGGATTGTGTTGTTCATTTACTTCAGTTTGCAGAGTACCCAGGAATGAGAGGCCATGGAAAACTGAGAGTGGCAATGTGGCTACAGCGGGAGGGAAAGACAGAGAAAGGAAGGGAGGTGTGTGTGCTAGATAGAGAGGGCAAGACAGAGCTGAATTGTCAGAGACAAGCCCGCAAGCAACAGCCTTACAAAAATAGCACAAGGACGAATCTCTGTGGGTAACATAAATTTGCGCATGATGAGTGTAATCAAACCGAGAAGGGTTAGACATGCAACATAAACTATCTTTGTGATGTTAAGGATTCCTCTGTCACAAATGGGTGTTTGCCTTCCAGCTTGCCTGGTTGCTGGTCTCTTTTGTTTATCCGACTGTCTCTGCTTCACACTGAACATCCTATTACACTACTACATCTCTGCAGTGGGAGCCCAGGCGCAGGCAGTATTTGACCTGATTACCTTTGACATTTAAAGCGATGATAAAAAGGAAACCCTCTTTCAGGCATTACTGGTAAAGAGATCATATGAGCTTAAAAGGCCTTTGACCTTAGAGCAGCAGACACTAGATAGCCAAAGAAGATTGACTCTGTTAAAGACGCTGTAGAAGATGTTTCAGCATTTCAGAAAGCAGAGACTGTTAGCGAGTTTTTGAATACTGCGCATGCGCAAGACCAATCTGCTAGATTCACAGCTCCCTCCCCCGACCACAGAACAACATGCACGAGCCACTCCGGTGTTTAGCAGAGAGCAGGTACAGATTCTCCATCATGGCGCAAACGTAAGTAAACGGAATGTTGTCTGAACGCCGCTAACTGCTAGCAGAATGATCGCTAGCTACCTGCTGTAAACGTCAGATGAGTGCGCGCAGCTTCCGGCACGTAGTATTATGGTGCGTTCCAGTTGTCTCGAGATTCCGAGCAGACGTGAGTTGGTGACGTCATTACCAGGTATTTTGCATCCCAGTTGCACCAACTCGGTAAAAAAATAGAATCTCCAAAACAGCCTATTTGTGAGCTAGAACAACAAGAAAATAACACATTTCTAGCTAGAAAAATAACACAGAAGTTATAACAATGTTACCATGACAACAACAGCTAATTTCAATGTGTGTGTTTAATAAACAACACAGAGTCATGCTGCATTTTAAAGAAAAAAAATACCGCTGTGAGACTGTTAAATTCAATGACAGCAACTCGGTGCTGTTTACACTTGAAAATTATGAACAGAAAATAACTAATAAAAACCCTGACGAAGACCCAGAGTGTCGCAACGCATCCGTCCTTTTCCATTTTTGATTTTGCCATGAATTAATAAAGGCTTTGACAATTCTCCAGAGTGCCTTTGATTTATTTTTGGTGGGCGCTTTTCCAAATAAGATTTTCCCCTTTATTGGAGCAAAGAAACCCCACACCCAGATAACTCAAGACATCAGCAACACCCTTTGATAAAAGGGAGGGGGAAAATATAATCAAGGACCAGGAGGGCTTCAAAAGGGAACAAGAAATTAAAAAGAAGTTTAAAAAACACAAATGGACTGGACGCAGCCATCTTTGGAGGACCACTAAAGCCCAAATAATGCGTAAAAAAAAAACACACCTAAAAAAAAAAAAGAAAAAAAGAAAAAAAAAGGGGAAAAAATCCACATACCACCATATATAAGAAGGAAGAAAAAAAAAAAAAAAAAGGAGAGAGGAGAGGTGGTGTTTCAGCCCCATTACTTTTACAGCTGATGTATAATAATAATATTTATATATTTAGCTTTTAATTAATCATAGCGTATGGGGTAGTAAACCCAACTTCATTGAATATTGCAAAAACTGTTAAAAGAAACATCTTTTAAAATGTTTTTAATGGAGCTCATCTTTGTACAAATTAGCTGGCAAAATTGGTACCACATAACCTTTTTTAAAAACCGATACTAAAAAACAATAAATTTCAGCTCCTAAAGGCTGATACCGATAACTGATGACCGATAATCAATAACACACATTATGGCTTATAATGACATCAATACTATGAACAAAATCAAAAAGACTTTTCATTCTTTAAATGAAGAAATATTTATTTTCTCCAGTGAAAAACTATTAGCAAGCCTCTCAAACATTTTGTGAAAGATATCAAACCAACCCATTTGATACCTCAAATGCACATCAACTTCCATAAGCTGAATTGCTTACTGATACAAAAATAAAGGCTCCTTGAACTGAGGCAAAAACATGCATCGGATTGCAAACTGAAAAAGTGCAATGGAGAAGTTTAAAAAAAACAAAATGGTGCACTGATAAGTTAGATTTAGACACTTAAGTTAACACAATCTGAAAAAGTTTATTTTTAAACAATAATAATGAATGACAGGTTAGACTTATCTGTGTAAACAGTGTGAATTTTTAAACAATTCATAATTCTGGTCTCATAATGTGAGCAGAGCGCTGACAAAATAATATCTATGTAATCGGGGCAATTCGTCATGATTTCGGACTTACTGGAATGACATATTAATTTCCTGTAATCAGCCCGATAATTATCATGCACCCCTTCCTTATAGGTAGGCACCGGTACTTGTAATTTAACCACATGTGTCAAAGTATTTATTAATGCTAAGAGGGGCAACAATGACCAAACTTCTTTTTTCCCCAACATGCTGATCTCAATCATTGGGTGTTGACATGAATGCAGGGACCCAATTATTTCAAATTCCTCATTTTTTCAAGAACAAATTGACAATTAAACATGTGAGAGGTTCAGAGCGCTTGTGACAAGTAGCACTAATCAGCCTGTGGAAAACAGTTGTATAATGTTCTTTGAGTGAGCTTTCCAAAGTTCAAAGTGAGACTATAGCGTTATTTTACAGCTACACCAGAGGCCCTGTGAAGCTGTATGAGCCTTTAAGCTAACATCAACATGCTATATGATACCATGCTAAAGTTTAATGTAATATACTGCTTTGCATAACTGCTATCTTAATGCTTTCTTCGTTTTAAAAATGAATTCATTATAGAAGATTATGGGAAACTAAGCTGTGTTATGTGGTAACTCCTGAGTTACTGATTAAAGTAAATGCTTGCCAACGCTGCTGAACGCTCACACAAAAATGGGACAAAACTGCAGTTGGCAGGCACAGTGTTGTAAAAAAAATCATTTTTAAATGTAGATTTTCCTGATTTGTGATTTTTTTGACTCAGTAATAGAGAAGTTTAACGACCAAAACCATGGGAGCCGCCATTTTTGCTAGTTCCTGCTACGGTTACCACGCTTACAGGGTATTTTACACTGAGGACATGCGCAAATGAACAACGCACATACAAAGAGCCGAACTCAATGATTGAAAACTGGATATAGAAGCGTTCTGGGACATATTGTGCCGTACGTGGCTGCAGCAGCTTGTGAAAAACAAATAAAAATGAACGTTGTATAATGTGCAAACTTACCATAGGGACCGCAGCCGCGCAGCTGCGTGACCGACTGAGTCCAGCTATACAGGTGCAGCCCGCAGTCTCCACCTCTCCATCCTCCATAACAAAAATAAATGAATAAATCCTCCGTAACCACCACTCACATCCTCTGGCAGGAATCATCCAGACACCGGCTTGGTTGAACATCCGTCTTCATGGACACTAAACTGCCGTGTTTGTGTCGCTATCAACACACAGCCGACTGCATCACTATGTAAGGTTGTTTTCACACATATTTGGGTTGATCCAGGCGCTGCCGCAGCAGTGAAAAGGGTACAATATTTCACTTAACTAATACGGTTCCATTTCACAAATCCCTTTTAATCACCGCGCCCAGCAGTCGCTCTACAGACTGGAGTATCTATGGCAACCAGACGGAAGTAGACGCGTCCCTGCTGTAAAGCGTTGTTGTATTGTAAACAAAACACAACGGTTGCGTGTGGAAAACAATGTTGTCATGTACTGGAGGCGGTGGATTTCCAGACCAACCAGAGCAAGACGCAGATTGATTCTGTTGAACCGCAAAGTCCGACCATACGCAGATATTATGGGCAAACAGCCAGATGAGTTATAAACATGAGCATTAAAGGTTAAATATGTAACATTTTTATTAAAAAGCTATATTTAAAAAAAAAAAAAAACCTCCACAGGTCGTTTGGGGTGTACAGAATGAAAATACAACATTTCCTAGAAAAATTATATTTAGCCCAAAATAATTATGAAATAAATTTTAACGGGTTCGATAATGGCATTATATTTACATTTGTAAGCCAATACACGCCGCCATTGCGGGTTACCAAGTACGATCTCTGTGTGGAAACAATATTTTGGGCACAGTCAGACTGATACAGGGGAAAACCGTGGAGACGAAGCGAGTGAAGCAGCTGCTTCAGAGCCCTGGAGATATTGTTATCTGTTTCTGAGGAGGAGTGACCTGAGAAGAGCAAAACCTGGAGTAAATTTAGGTGAAGACTTCACTAAATGGACCCACATAAACTGTTTTCCACGGCGTCAAAACACGGAAATGGCGACTTTCCTGCTGGATCTGTAAGCTAGCTTGTTTGCTAACATGGCTAACGTTAGCTCTCAGTTATAAACACCTCTGCGTTACTTGTTGGACATGCTGCAGACTGTTGGTCACTTGTGTATTGGCAGTGAGCCTGGCATCCCAGCGGCTGGAGTTGTTTTTATGCCGATGCAACTACAAACCTAGACACACGTGATGTCGCTGTTCTTTCCGTATTACATATTCAACCTTTAACTCTTAGCCTGCTAGCCCTTGTTTGAAATTTGTCCATTGTTTGTGAACGCCCCGTTGATCTTAACATTTGACATACATCAGTAGCTAGCAGACACAAGATGATACTAAACGTTACAGTTAGGTCGTGTAACCCTGTTATTTGGAATATAACACTGTCAATAAGTGGCACCGTTGGAAAGATCGACACCCCTATGACGCATGTTCACATAGACTTACCATATAAATCTGACCCCCTTGACGCCTTTGACGCCCAAATCGCATTTGGTGAACACACTGCAAGTCTGACCAGCCCACTAATTTCTGTAATAAGTGGTGCTCAATTTCATGTAAATTATGTACAATAGGAATCTCTCCATAGCGTTTTCTCAACTCTTCACACAAAGCATCTGTGGTTGTGTTGTGATCCATTGCAGCAGCTACAACAGCTGCAGCAATGTCTGCTACCTTGTCTGTGACGCCAGCTGCAGTGTATAGATGGGTGTCTTGCTTGCTAATCAGAGGTGTCAAAAGTAGAGGTAGTTTTTGAGTTGAAATCTTGCCATGATTTCAGATATGCCAGTACAAGTGTTTTTACTAACAGGGTCATCTACCTGGTAGAGGGGCTAATAAAATCCATGTGGGTCCATGTGGGTTGGAAAAACTGCTGGTCAGTTTTTCTTCTTTCTACTTCTAGCCTATTTTTAGCACCTCTGTTTAACACTACTCATGTGTACACAAAACCAGGAGACAAACCACAGTTGGCAAACATGGGATTTTAATAATCTCCCTTAATAAATGTAGATTTGCCTCATTTGTAAATGACTCATCATTTTTGATTGTGGTGCTTTAGTGAATGTCAAGATACCAACAGTGCTAGCATGCTAATGTTTAGTGAATGTAGCCCATTGCTTTATCTGCAATTTTAGTATTTTGGCAATGTAAGTTACAAAAATTTATATAGCAATGTTAATAACATTGGAAACTAACTTTTGTTACAGTACTTCTGAATTTGAAAAGTATAGACTGGTATCTTTCTTGCTAACACTATTGGATGTGAGCGGTGGGCAAAACAGATGGCAGTCACAGGATTTTAGAAAAAAAATTAAAGTAGATTTTCCACATTTCCTCTCTTAAATTAGTACTCAAATAATCAATCAACTAAGGATTTGTTTGTGTGTCTGATCTTGTTTGACAGTATTAGTTACATGATGGGAGAACTACTACTGCTGCGATGATTATTCTACGAATGCTCCTGGTAAGTTATACTTTACTGCAAACCATGATAATGGATTTATTGATAAAAAACAACATGGTACAAGCCTCCAATGTTATCAGTCAAAGTCAGATTACGCTAATTGTCAGATCTCTAAGTAATTGCATCACTGATGATGTTTCTGTGTTTCCATGAACAGAAAATCTGCATGCAAGTGAATCGTCAGGTGCACCTAATGTAAATGTTCTCTGTCTAATTTGAGACATAAGCGTTATGACATGTAATTAGTCTTGTATTTTGAGCACTGCAGAGACCTCGGGGACTCGTAGGACTTTGGCTTGCTATTTTACTGGCCTGGATCCATAACCTTCCTCTGCTCTTGGCAAAGGACTGATCCTGTTGGAATTTGAAAGATTATCATCCATCCTTTTAGTTGACTGGTAAAGTTAATTGCCTCTGATCCTTGTTTAGAAACTTGGTTCTGCCAAACAAACCAGGCTGAGCGCTACTTTTAGCACCTTGGTTGCATACTTGCCCCTGTGATGATGCAACCCTGTCTAATAGTTAAAAACTAGAGACATCTTTTTTTTTTTTTTTTTTTTTAACCATATAACCAGTACAACACTTGGTACAACCAAGCGGCAACCTCCGGTGGCCAACGATGAGGCTGCCCGCAAGAAGTCATTTTTTGTAGTTCTACCTTGATCCGCTAGGGGCTCAAGGTAGACTCCCATGTTAAAAACACCAACTTCACAACAGAAATAAACATGTTTACAGCCTGGGTCAAAAAATCATTTTTGGTTTAATTGGTCAAGTTTACCTTCATGTCAACTGTGAGGGGGGTGATTTTTTTTTTCATAACTCATCCATTTAGATGTTAATAATCTTGAAATTACACATAATTGGGGGTGTGTCCTTTTCATTGACATGCGGCAGACGGGAAGCCCGGCCTGCCGACCGGTGGCTCCTAGTAAGCTCCTTGTTTGCTCTCGCTAAGGTCTCAGTTTGTAGCAGAGTCGCACAACGGTGGTTTTTAGTCAGCTAATAGCAAGTCTAAGCGTGTCTTACCTTTACCCCGCTGCTTAGGGGGCTAATCTTTGTTAGTTCCTGATTGTTTTGAGTTAGCTTGGTTAGTGTTTACCAGAGGACGTCAGTTCTCAATCATTTGCCCCACAGCTCAGAGCAGCCTTGCCTTTGTCCTTATTAGTATTTTCTGTGATGACACATGTGACACGGCAAGATGGCGACGGTAGGACACGCCCAACTGGCTTCACTTTTAGCTCTTCAGAAACCAACGGGTGACAGAAGGTTCGTCCCTTTCTATTAAAGGTCTATGGTTACAACCCAGAGTGGTAACTTTAGCTGAACTAGCGTACAAGCCGGGAAAATGATGGCACATGTTAATGACTGCTACAGAAGGAAAAAAAAAATAGAAAGAAAATCAGGGAGTGTCTTGGTTTTAGGAAATAAAGAACTGTTTATAGCCAAACTGGACATCTGATGGCTTTTAACACTGTTGCACAAAGACTCGTATTTAAGTGATAATTAGGAAAAACTTGCTCTGAGTCAAATCACTAGTGTTTCTGGCTGTTTAACTTTTCACAGTCATCACAATCTAGCGGTTTTGTGACTTTTGCATTGTTTTCCTCAAATGTAAACAGTGTGGATGCAAATGTTGCACCTACGTGGGCAGTTGTTGTTATGATGCTGTATAAATGCTGTATGCTCAAGAACATAGTTGACGTAGAACAGCATATGCATCTGGTGGCCCAAGGGATTTTAGGGGAGGATCGTGCCCCCCCTCAGGCTACTCCTCTGGCCCCTCCCTTGCTTATGAAGTAGTTGTGTCATGTGACTACGGTGCAGCTCCTGCTGCTACAGACTGACTTTATTTGAAGCTGCTTATAATATGTCTGGTTTTAAGTTTTTGGTTAAGTTACCTTGTTGTCAGAAACATTAGAATTAGCCACATGTTGGCTAATACCTGCTAGTATCTGATATCTGGCAGCCAGATGTCTAAAATGAACTCCTCTGGCTGAGGAGGAGGATCTTTGCTTTCAGAGCAGAATATAGTTGTATATCTCAAAATATGAGAGATACAACCTGACAGTTCTCTGCATATATTGGTATTGGTTGAATTCATATATCGGAATTTAAGAGTTGGACAATATCGGATAATGGTAAAAAAAGCCAATATCGAACATCCCTAGTCGCATCGTATCATATCTCCAAGATACAAACCACAATTTTAGGAAGTGAACTAGAAAAGAAATGATCTTCTTCTGTGATGGCACTGTTATAGAAAGTAAAAAAGTATTTATGTTCAGTCTTTTAATACCATTTGCTAATTACCACATTCATAAATGTAAACGTTCCCATACTATTCCTAGTATTCAATATTTTTTAAATGATTTTTCTTTATACCTCAACACTCTCAAGGGTCTCAATAAGAAAGCGATTCTACAGCTAAAGTAATTTTCTAATCAGCACTTTGCTTGTATGTCCCTTGGGAAAAGTGGACTGGGGTCGATCCCCAGGTGGGCTGTGGTGGTGGGGGTCGTTCCTTTGCCCTTCTCTCCCTTCATGGTACTAGGATGTCCTCCATAGTACACAGCCCATTCTCATACATCACACGATTAGACTCCCAATAAAAATGAAGGGGGTAAAAAAAGTGGGAAATATGGGGGGGGGGGGGGAAGACCCCCCCAAACACACAAAACAAACAAACGAAAGAGAAAAACACACACATAGAAAGAACAGGGTAAGCGTGGCAGAGATGTGAGTCAGTCTTCGTTGGCTGTTATGGAGGACGGGGCTGATCCTGACTGCTTGGCCTCGACCTTACCTGCATCGCTTGCCACGTCTTATTTTAATGCATCACACAAGCTTAGACTTAACTCATGATAAGATAATGACAGGCAGCTAGGAGCATCCTGACTGACGTGTTTATGGGGCGGAGTTTGGGGGCAGCCAGTAGGCTTGACTGTTTCACAGTACCTATGGGATAAGGATAAGCACATGATCACCACTTCATCATCAATATTGCTATTATTATTATTGATACTATGTCATTTATATTTTCAGTAATTATTGTGATCAAATTATTTTCCCTTGCAGGATTAGGAAGTAGTTGTCACTCCATTGTCGTTGTAATCATTATGGTTGTTGTTATTGTTATTATTATTGTCATCATTGTTATTGTCATTATTGTTGTTCTTGTTAGCAGATATGTAAATTTTGTTATCAAAAAATAAGAAAACTATTCAAACTCTGGACGTTTTGACAATCCATCCTTTTAACTTTTAATGCTTATTTGAAATTTACTCCATTGTTATTCACTTGTTCTATGTGAATATTTATTCTTTCATTTTAGTGGTGCTAGTTTAACATTTTTCTACTTGAATGTATGATTGTTAAACACATTGTAATATTCTGTCTTTTACATGTTGCCTATGTTTGATGATGTATCCAAGCTCTTGATAAAGAAGTTTTTTTTTAAAAAAAAAAGAATGATTGAAAGTGAACAATTTACATGCTAAATGAAAAGTCAGAGATGTTTTGCTGGACTTACAATCAGGCAAAATGATTGGCATCAAAGTATATATACAACATTTGAATTAGTTTTTTAATTGTACTGTTCATTCGAGGTAATGGAGTTGTATCTAGACTAAGGATAGACCAATACATCGACAGGCCAATATTTTAGACCGATATTTGTGTTTTTTGCTGGTCAATATGTCGGGTATGTTGGCCGATACCAACTGTTCAAGTTCATGTTCAAGTTATTTGTAGAGCACACTAACAACATCCTTTTGGAGCCCGAAGTGCTGCACAACTCACTTAGCGGTAGGTTAGTTAAAACAAGTCATAAAAAATAATATAAAAATAACAGAGAGGAAAAAGTATATATTTACATGAAACATAAAATAAAATACATAAGACAACAGTCATGTTAAAAAGGTCGTAATGACCCAGAGCTAAAAACACAATAAGAGGAGGGATAACATGGGGGGCCGAAGATGGATAGGAGAGATTAGGGAGGGAGGGTAATTCTGACGGAAAGGCCTGAGTAAAGAGGAAGGTTTTGAGCAGCTTTTTGAAGGCAGGGAGTGACTGAGCGGCTCTGATATTCAGAGGCAGCGCGTTCCACAGTCGTGGGGCCGCCACAGAAAAAGCTCTTCCACTCTTAGAGTCACATCTAAACCTGGGAACATCCAGGAGACGCGAGGAGGAGGATCTTAATGATCTGGGGGGGAGTGTAGCTGGTGAGGAGTTCGGCTAGGTATGCAGGTGAGACGCCATTGAGGGCTTTAAAGACCAGAAGCAGGATTTTGAATTGAATTCTGAAAGTAACAGGGAGCCAGTGAATCTGAGCCAGAATAGGCGAGATGTGAGCATGTCGGCGTGCACCAGTAAGCATGCGAGCATTTTGAGCTACCTGGAGACGGTGGAGGGAGTGCTTATTTAAATCCTGGTAGAGGGAGTTGCAGTAGTCCAGGCAAGACATGATCAGCAGGTGGACTACCTTCTCAAGGTGTTGTTTGGGCAGGTAAGGTTTTAGTTTATGTAGGATTTTAACTGAAAGAACACACTCTTCACCACAGAGTTCACCTGAGTGTCCAGCTTTAAAGCACTATCAATGGTGAATCCAAGCATTTTGGCATGAGGGCGGATATGACCAGACAAGAGGCCGAGGTCAGGGCTTAGCTTATTTTAGGATGGGGAATGGTTGAAGACAACAGTCTCAGTTTTGTCATCGTTGAGGCGAAGGAAGTTCAGAGCCATCCACACCTTCAGGTCGTTGAGACAGTGAAAGAGCCAGTCTATTGGGCCATTTTGGAGGTCTAATGAGAGGTAGACTTTAACATCATCGGCATAACAGTGGTAGTGGAGGCCATATTTCTGAAAAATCATTCCCAGCGGAAGCAGATACAATGAAATTAGTAAGGGACCTAGGATGGAACCTTGGGGAACACCACAGGACAGCGGAGAGCGAGTAGATGAGAAGTTTTCAAGCTGAACAGAGAAAGATCTATGTTATTTTGTTGTTTTGTACTCTGCGTTATGTGCTTTCATGTTTGACTTTGTAGTGTATGTTTATCTGTGTTAAGGACTGCAGATGGAAATTAGCTTAACGCTAAATCTGGTGCAGCCATCTCTTTATCTGTTGATAACTAATGTAACTGCAAATGATCCTTTAAATAAACATAAAGAAAAAAGTTTTAATTATGGCCTTCATTATATTAATTTTGGAGCCAAATGCAATATCGCACCCAAATATGAGCAGGTTGTATCAACCATCGGCTGAGGCTGATGAGAAAAAATATCAGCATCGGCCCTAAAAAATCTGTATCAGTCTATCCCTAATCTGGACTTGTCTAGATTAGGGATAGATGTTGTCTAGATACAACATTTCTCTTGTAACTGATACTATTTAGCTAACATAGTAAACCTTTTAAACTGTCTTTAGCACTTCTCTATTTAATTGTAGTCATGCCAGTACAAAATTAACTTGAACTTCACTCTGCCAAAGTAAAAAGAAAAAACAGCCCTTCTCAGGTCACAAGAATTAGATTAAGAAAACAGCCTTTGACATCATTTTTTCATGTCACCATGACAATTTCAGCTTGTCAAGTCAGCGCTTCTTACAGAAGACTCATCTGATGCCCAGAATCTCATCTTCAGATTGATATTGCCACCAAAAAAAAGGCTACGGATGCAGATGTAAAGGGGAAAGGTGGCACTAATTTGTGTTAAATGTTATGACAACAAATGTAATCAGTATTTTGGAACAGGCAGTGTGGGTACAAGCTGTATTAATAATGTAAATTAGTCTTGTGTGCGTGGGAGGGGTTTGTTTTTTATGTGTCATAAATCACCCGGAGGATATTCGTACCATTGTGGGGAGATTTAGATAAAATAATAAAGCGGAGCGCGGTGACTCTTGATAATTTCCGCTGCATTTATTCTGCGCTTTGATGTCAGAGAATGTTTTGTTCTTTTGCCAATATTTCCACAACTGAGTGAAATATTTTGACTAAATCAAAAGGACAATAAAGAGATTGACAAGCAAGAATGTGATAAGGTTTAATTCTTTGAAAAGAGACCTACTTTCACGACATCTGATCTCTTCAGGGTCCTAATTCTTTTCCCAGAGAAAATCAGGTGAAGTCAGGTAAAGTCAAACAGATGATGACATTCTCAACCCTCCAGGACTAGCACACAAACCTTTAACCTTAAAAGGCCAAGTTAAATCCCAACGCATGACGCAGAAAATAAGTTTACTCGCTCTCCTTGTAGCTCAAGGCTGTGTCATTTACTCAGGTCAGTGATGCTGCTGTTGTTTGTGCAGGAGTTTTGTAATCCTAGATTCTCCTGTCCTGTGTCTCATTGTTACGGCGCCCTATTTAGTGTTAAAATAAACTTCTTTAAGCCAATACCACTTAAATGGTTTGTGTGGCCGATCATGGGAGTTTTAGTGTATGTGTGTGGGCAACGAGGGAGAATGGGAGGGGGTTGACTTGCGTGCAGGACAGGGGTGGTTTGTTTTGTCAGCAAAATGTCAATCTGTCTTTGCAAGGTTATCCCATATGATCTCCCTAAATACACAGGGCTTGGTTGTCCATCTGGTTGGCAGTTGAGAGCTCACACACACACACACACACACACACACACACGCACACACACCCCTCCCCATTAACACCCACCAGTGTAGGCCCATGTCTGGAGGTCTTGGCTTTCTACCTCCCACTGAGAGGATATGAAAAGGCCGACAAAGCTTTCCATTCTCTTCTCTTACTGTCAGATTTTTGGATCAGTGTAATCCTCAGATGGCTGGAACACGTGTACAGCGGTTTGGTTGCTCCCTAACAACTAACTTGACAACGAAACAATGCAATGGCCCTTTACTTTAGGAATCTAGAAAAAAACCTCACAAAAAAAAAAAAAAAAAAAAAAAACTCAGCGTTGCCCTCGAAAACGTCCTGATCTGTTCCTGGTCCAAGCTGCCTCGGGCTCCCCAAAGCTATTCAGCGTGTGCAAATGAAAGATGTGTGCTCGGACGGTGCAAGCCTTCAGGCACAGCAGCCCTCTGGACAAGTTTGGCACCCACACAGACAACTGTGGGCCAAAACTCATGTTGCGTGCTAACTCTCTTCCCTCCTCCCCCCTGCTATCCCGCTCTGCAATTATATGCTACACTCCCACCCAAACATGCAAGAATAGGCCTTCTCAGTCAACAGACAAACCGAGTCATTCTGTCCTCAAACCATGACATCATGACCATTTGACTTCAGCATGAAATTCAAGCTTAATTTAACTTTGTCAGGGGAAAAAGGGAAAAAAAAAGTGGTGTGCGTTACACAGCCAGAGTGCTGCTGTGGTGTGAACGGTAACCTTATGCAATTCTGGGAAGGCAAAGCTAATTTATTCTCTAGAGTTTCAAACTCATGAGGAATACGTAACTCAAGCCAGTCGTTATCTTCATGGAAATGTCTTGCATGCGAGTGAATGCAACGGGAAAATATTGGCAATTTAAAGTACACAACATACAGTCGTCCTCAAAATTATTCATACCCTCCAATTAAAGAAAAGACTAAATTGACAATAGTAATTCAAATAACAAGAAACTAAAGAAAATAATGGTAGATAAAAATTTACAAAATTATAATTAAGGGAAATAAATTATTGTTTCTGAATTGTAGTTAATGAAAAAAAAAACCAGACACATAGGCACCTTTCCCATAAACAGTGGACCAACATACCTGTCAACAGGTGCAGACGTCTGATTGGACGTTACAGAAAACACCTGATTGCAGCGATTGCCTCAAAGTGTTGACCAACAAAATTTTAGCTTCGGAGCCCCATCACGTTTGTTTGCTTGTTTTATTTTTTGTGTGTTTGTTTTTAATATTTTTGTAGAACAACAATTAAAAATCAATGTCATGATTTTCATAGATTTTTCGTTTATTACTGCTTTTGTCAATTTCAACTTATTTTACTGACAGCTAATTTTTTCCTTCTTTAATTGGAGGGTATTAATAATTTTAAGGGGAAACTTGTGGTATGTTAAATTCCCCCTTAAAATCATTAAAATCCCAAACAGTCAGCTCTTGATAATGGTTCAACAGAACGAGTTTCTTTAAGTTTCCGGCTTTAAAATACCCCTGGTGAATCAATCAAGCCCCTGACAGCTATTGTGGTGAAGCACACCTCATTTTTAAAATCTGCCTCGCAACAGAGTGCTGTCCTCTGCTCTGGGAGGGCTTCTTAATAGTCTGCTAGTGCCTGCATGCGCATGTATATATGACAGAACCAATGGCACCTCAGCCCAGTTAGCCCTAGCAACACAGGAGTCTGGTGGGCTTCAGTGCAGCCCCTGCTTGTTCTCCCACACGCTCATAAATAACTATACAGATTCTCTGCCCTGGCTGATGTGTGTGTGTGTGTGTGTGTGTGTTTCGGGGGAGACAGAAAAGAGCCATTTAGAAAGCTTCTGTCCTTTCATGCTATCCAAGTGAACTTTTCTATTGGTCAAACAGCCCGACCACAACTCCATACTGTGACCCCTCCACCCTACCTCACTTTTTACCCACAGTGGTGCTGTGGAAGAAGCCACTTAGCAGGCTTGGGCCATTGTGAAGGAGTTTTTAAGACCTGGAAGGCATAAGGCCTCACAAGCTCCCAGTTCCAGAGCATGTGAGATGGTGCTGGGGGTCAGAGTTGAAGATCCCAATATGGGAGGAGGGGAATAAATTCTGTTGCATGGACGACAATGGCCGCAATCCTCCCTGACAATGATGCCATTGTGGGCCTTGGGTTGCTTAGTGTGTCCTGGAGCTGTGCCTAATAGAGTTATAGTGCTGATGTGATGGCTGTGCAGCCGAGGAGAGTCCTTTTATATAAGGGAGGGACTACCCAGGAGCTTGCAAGCATGAGCTCCCGGCTTCTCAGTTTTGCTTTGCATGAAAGCCTGGGATTGTGCTGTGCATTTGTGAGCATGTGTGAGAAAGAAAGAGAGAGGTTTCTTACTTAACTTCAGTCAGCTTCCAGCCATGCATCCTTTGCTCGCTGACACATGACTCCTGATTTGAAAGAGTTACAGTTGATGAGGAGCATTGCATGCATAGGTTTCAGCCTGCAGGTGGGCTGACAGCAGCATGACTTTGGTATTTTGTCACCTTATTTGACCAAAGTCTCACATATAACAGTCTTTGTTTATAGAACGACTTTGACTTTTAGTATTTATTTTGTCATTTTCTGTCATGTTGTTTTTAAGGATATAGAGGATGTGCAGTCACGTGACGTGCCTGTGTGCCGCCGCCACGTTGGACGGCAAATTTCCATATTGTGCTGCACTAACAGAATGGAAATGCTCCCTCTAAACTGCGCGTCTGTGCAATCGTATCCACCTCATTCAATTTTTTCTGTCTCTGTTCTGTCGTTATTTTGTCTGTTTTACACCGAACAACTGCCAATAAAGTTTAAGAAAAAAGAAAAAAAGAAAAAAGAAAAAAAAAAGGTCCACCTCATTCAGACGGAACCGGCGTTTATTTACATGCTAGATGTTTGCGCTGCTCCACTTTCTTGGAGCTTTTTAGATAAACTATGTGGGAACATCAGCTGTCACAGCTCACACAGGACAACGTTACAATCCCTCTTACTCGTGCAACGGGGGGGGGGGGGGGGGGGGGGGGTGGAAATCCGGCCAAAAATAAACAGTAGAATTATTAGCCACGTTAGCCACTTAGCTCTGTCACGTCTGACTGAAGTGATGAGCAAGCTTTGAGGTTTGTCACTACCTACATAATAATAATAATTCCTCTTATTATTATTATATTTTTTATTATTATTATAACACATTTAATTTAAAAAGCGCCTTATCAGAGCACCCAAGGACACTGTACAGAGCAGATAAAACATAAAACACAGGAAGCTAGAACACGATACTTCCAGTATCTCACAGGAAGTTAATCACATAATTGTTTGTACATTCGTTAGCTCAGGAATAAGGTGGATTGGAACATTGTGAATGAGTCAGCATGCACATCAACAACAAATGAAGTCGGACTGTACCTGATATAAAGTGTTCACTGCAAATTCGGCTGGTAGAACCGGGCAGCCAGTTTTCTCTTTTTACAGTGGACACCCATTTTGCACGTCTGTCCTCGTGTGCAAAGAATCTAAAAAATGACACACCCTCCTTTTGTCCTTGTCTGTCGGAGCAACCAACAGCTGAACAAGAAATAACCATCCTCGGAAGATTTTTTCATATATATGTCTAAGAGTGCGTGCTCGTTTTTTGCCGTCCAACATGGCGATGAGGAAGAATCACGTGACACTGTGACGACACCTGCACGTCCTCTATATACTGGTACCTAAAAACAGAAATTTGTTAGGGTTTGAACCATTTTCCAAGATAAATCCCTAAAGCTGCATCTTAGACCAGATAGTACAGATGTTGAGAGTAGCTACAGATCTGTAATATTTTTTAACTGTGGGAGGATGCTTGAGCACTTGGGCAGAACTTATACATGCAAAACACATGAACTCAAAGCTGATTTTTTTCTGTATTATTTCCTTTTAAAAAAAGAAATCATTTCTCTAGGGTCTGAACTGTTTATCGGACTGCAAAATCCCTAGAGGTGGACTACAGGGCTCAGTTAGCATACTAAATAGCTAGCTATTTAGATAGCAAGGACATTGGAGCACCTGAGCCAATGCATGCAAACATGCAAACTCACAATTGTCTTTTTTTTGTATGATATCCTTTTTAAAAAATCATTTAATTAGATTTCAGTTGCTTGTCAAACTACAAAAAATCCGTAGAGCTACATCTCAGATGCTACAGGCCTCAGTTTGCATCTTAATGCTAGCATCTACAATGTTTTTTGAACTGAAAAAGAATGCTGGAGCACCTGTACAAAGCAAGAAAAGTTTATTTGTATAGCACATTTCATGTACAAGACTATTTAAAGTCCTTTGTACAAAATCAATGCACGCATGAGTAGGGGTGAGTATTGGCTAGAATCTGGCGACACGATATGTATCACGATGTAGGTGCAGCAATACAATATATTGCGATATTATAAGCAAGATGATATATTGCGATATTGTGTTTACAGCATACAGTAGTATTCAAAGCTATGTGTAAAGATGGTGCATTTAGTGTGATTCATTCAATTAAATAACATGTGGAGTTACTTCATCAAAGCAATTAGGTTTCAAAGGCACATTGAATAACAGCAATGCTGCCAGATATCAGATACTAGCAGGTATTAGCCAACATGTGGCTAGTTATAATGTTTCCGACAACTAAGTAACTTAACCAAAAATTTAAAGCAACCCTTACCAATGTTGCATTTAGAGATGCACGATATAATCAGCCCCCTATCAGTATCGGCCTTAAAACTGAGTATCGGACATCAGCCACCCCACTGATATTTAACCAATCAGCCCGCTGTTTCTAAAGTCTAAAAATAACCCAAAAACTTCTTCTTCTTCAAATCTTCTTTTTTACAGACTTTAAAACTTCTATAGACTAGGGGTGGAAAAAAATATCAGTACACTGAAATATCACAATATTTTCATATGTTGATATCAGATTGACATTTAAAATTGCAGTATAGATTGATTTTACTTACGAAATCTTGGATATATTTAATCGTTCTGTTAGGAAATCTCGTGAGAGTTCACAAAAATTTTGCGATATTTTCATATGCTGATATCATATTGACTTTAAAAAATGCGGTATCGATATATTTTACCAAAGAAATTTTGCAATATTTCATCGTTCTGTTACAAAAATCTCGCAAGAATTCACAAAATATTGTGAGATTTTGTAACAGAGCTATAAAATCTTGCGAGATTTCGTAAGTAAAATAAATCAATACCGCGTTCTTTAATATTGATTTGAAATTGGCATATGAAAATATCCCAATATTTCAGTGTATTGATATTTTTCCCCATCCCTGTTTTTCAAAGTGTTGGAAACGGACAACAAGACTGCTATTTGCAATGACTGCTTATTTTTTCAGCTTTAATATCGGTATCGATATTGGTTGTTGGCCACATGAGTATGAAAATATCGGCATGTCGGGTATCGGCCAAAATTCCAATATCGTGCATCCCTAGTTGCATTGTTACACTATTTTTTAATAGGGTAAAATGCTATGGATGAGGTAACGGAACTCTGAAATACAAGAGAGACCCACCATTAATCAAAATAGAATATTATTCCAATCTTTAAATATTCAATGAAAAGTCCAACCAATCCTTGCAGTAGGAAGCACGCCTAGGATTGGCCGAGGGACCTGCCTGTCAAACCTTTGCTTTTGCATTGGGAGGCAGAGGCCATACAGAGATGCTCTGGCTGAGATTCAAGCCAAGAAGCTTATTCCTGTGAGGTGACAGAGACCACACCACCTTTTCTTTTATTATTTTTCTTTTACATTACTGCTAAAAAATAAAAAGATTATTCATCAATAAAAAATAATGTCTAGTTCCACAAAGGTGGTAACTAAAGACAGAAACACAGTTTCCAGTCTAAAAAATACATCCAATGCAGAAGAGCCTTTAAAACCTACATTCTAGCTAAAGACCAGGGGAACCTTTCATAACTTATGTATTTATGTTGTGTTATTTTTTTAAAATCTTTTCTTTATTCTTTTGTGAATTTGCTTAAAACATTTGCACATCATGGCTTTTTGACCTTTTGCTGTGTGTTTTGCACCTAAATGCCACAACAAATTCCTACTTTAAATGTTCTTTACCGTACCTAGCAATAAAGCCTTTCTGTTTCTAAGATTTTTGGAACAAAGTCTGCACAAAAAAAACAAACAAAGAAAATAACTTGTCTTTGAATTTTCATGTGATCTGTGAGCACAGTAAACCTTTTCCTCATGTTTTTACAGTTTCAGCAAGTCATTTCACACCTTTTTAACAAATGTTGATGTTCCTTCAAGTAAATAAAGGGCCCATTCAGGAAGCATAGTCCACGAGTCTCGGTCCATTTGGGGACTCGGGTCAGCTGGGGGTGGGGGTGGTCTTTCGGACCGAGATCGTGTTCACATTACACCATAGCCAAACGGGCCAAACCTTTGGAATAATGTTCCCAATCTCAGGTGGCGCTGCATTCAGATTCACTGCAAGTGAGGACAAGACGTACAACGAACAAGAAGGTTCTCACAAATTCCGTTTCTTCCTCAAAACATTATTTTTGTGCATATTTACAAGGAGCTGGGATATGCTTTCATCAGACCAAATATCGATAAAGCTTTTAGTTCCTCGTAGCTCCACGTCTGACCACGAGCCATCTTTAGAAGTACTGCAGTCCCACACGTGTATTTGTTGTCGTAGCGTGCCGTTTATCCATGTTGCCCAATGTTTTACCTACAATGTCAATGCAATTTGTAGTCCACTCCCCGTATTTGTTTCACTTAAAACAGACCGAGACCTGCATTTGTAGGCGGATCGAGTCCGCTTCTTTGCTCCGGATCAGAGTCCGTTTGCGCATTCACGACTTCCCCAAACGAAGCGGAAGTGCGCCCTAAAGTACCATTAGAGGGAAAAAAAATCAAGTGAACAATGGGACATATTACTTGTACAGGGTATGGGGTCTTCAAAGACAAAGGTGGTAATGCTTGAGGCCTCAAAATGTATCTCCACAAATGAAGGAGTTGCATTATATTGGCTATATTTGACTACTCTGGATGGTGTATGATGGCAACTACTTAAGCCACGGGTGTGGTGTCCTCAGACTCAAAGATCTACCCTTGCACATCACTATGACAGCAAAAACCCAAGGCTAAAATAGCCAAGTGACAACTTAAAGCTTCAAAACAGCAGCCCATAAATCAGTGGCTGTCATCAAAGCGGTTAAATCCTTCTTCTTTTTTTTTTTTTGTTTATAATCTGTGGTTGCAGCTCGACCACTAAAAAAACAAAAATAGTATAAAAAACTGATTAAAAAACAGACTAATGGATATTGTTTTCCTTGTGCTGCTCATAGTCGGGCCTTCTCTGAATCCACAGGATCATCATCCTCAGCATAACTCAGACACTCAGCTGGTAGACTTTACGGGGTGGCATGCC
>JALJCO010006585.1:177500-211021 GCA_023101725.1 Atherinomorus stipes
AAGAATGTTAAAGAAATGATCACAGTTTATGATTAGTATAATTATTATGCATTGATTCATTTCCCAAAAAAATAAATATATGATTATATTATACAGTAATTCATATTGAAATATAAAAGCATGTTTAAAGGAGTCATCACCCGGAAATCCCACTTTTTTACTTTAAAACGTGTACTGGAACAGGACCTCAGTTATAACGTGCCAGAAACTCCAGAGAGTAAAAGTAACTTCGTCTTTTAGTGCGGGCTCTTTATTCTCACCAGAATCGGCCACAAGAGCGCGCTCTCCACAGTACGTGATTTGGATTTCTTTCTCCAAATGACGTGAACTAGAGAGGCTGTGAGCTGCTAAGCTAGCCTCTTTAGCACCACCTAAAGGCAGCTGATGACCTGCTGCGGAGTCGCGTTATGACCAGCTTTGTCAGAGAGGACGACAACGACGAGGAGGAGGGGGGGGATTGCCGTGTTGAGCTGCCTCGGCAGAAATTCAGCAGTTTTCAGTGCTTTAACAGGAGGGACAGCTTTACCAGGGACCAGTGGATTATATTTATTCAGTGAGGATGTGAAGTCGGTAAGTGTTGCTGCTTGTGTAACTTATTATCTTTTGTGTAAGAGACCAGTAAACGGTGGTAGACGAATGGACAAGCTGCTAATGTAAGCTAACACTGGTTAACTTCATGTCAGACGTTTTTATCACGTTTTTCTCTGTTGGGACATCATTTCCTTCACTTGGTCTGTCCCGATAAAACTTTGTTTTGGCTTTGACGTTTGCCTCGTGAACGCGCTTACAGACAGGTCTAATTCTCGTGCGTATTCTCGCAACAAACAAAAGTTGGGAATAAAAAGAGGTTAAAATGAGCTCATTAAATTTTCGTCCCACCCAACTATAAATAAAAAGTCATTTAAGAAGGATTGTGTATGTAAAACACTAGATTATGACACCTTTAACAGATTTATTTGACTTGACTTGACTGATCTGTAGTGGTTTCTGGAAATCGGGGATCCAGATGTGTAGTGATAGGCTTGGTGTTGGCTCCCAGGCAGGAAATCTTTAAAAAGGCAGGACAATTGGTTTAGTAGAGACAAATGCAGAACAAGTAATTAAACGTACAGTAGCCGGTGTACCACATTGAAACAGCAATGATCCAGCTCTGACTGAAGATCAGCCCGGAGTATTTATAAGCAGGTCAGGTGTAATGAGCCTGATTCCTTTCAGCTGCACCACTAATCCCTGGACTCACCTCCTTGGGGATCCATGACTATAAACTGGGGTCTTTACGAATTTATTTTATTCATTTTTTTTTTCTTTTAAACATATTAACATAAAAACAAAGTTATTATTAATGCCATATTAAAAATCTGAATTTGGCATCATCTTAATGAGGGGGTTTCATTTGGGCATCGGTGAACCAAAGCCACCAAAAAACACTTCTATCATCCTTATTTAGAAAGTTGGTGATAGTTTTCAATCCTTGCATTTACATTTTTATTAAATAGTATCCAAAAATAAAGCTTTAAGTCCTGCTATTCTAAATATCCACATTTGACATGATTTCTGTGAGAGAAGCTGATTTTTGGCATGTAGATGATTTGTCACCGCAGTGAACATAATCTACCAAAAAACAAACGTGGCTGCAGGATGACTCATTTGATATATTTTTGTGTTACGTGCACAGGTTGAGCTCCCACTATTGTTCAGACAATATCTTTAATGGAAAGTGACAATATTGAAGAATATTTATTATCAATTAATCGTGGCTTTCAACTCACTGGCTGCCAAAGACGTTGTTTGGTGTCTATATCTGAATGGTCAAAGCGAAAGATGTCAAAAGATGTCAGAAGGGCTACGGGACACAAATCAAGCTTTAATCATGTTATTCAGTGTAATTGTCACCTGATCCAGTGGATGGCAATGTCAAAGAAGCTTATAGCTTGGCCCCTACCACTGAAAGTGGGCCGAGCCATTCGTGTCACGGCACTTCATCTGAGTAGCCCGGCTCATCTGCTGAATCCGGATCAGAAGATGAACCTGACCCAGACTCTGCAGGGTGGATGGATGGAGGGAGGAAGGGGGGGTTACGTAGTGGAACAAAATTGCATTGGTATTTTGTGAATAAATTATTTTGTCACCAAAACCCTTTTCTTTGTGTTATTTTTGTTGTTAAACAGCCATTCAGATGTCTGAGGTGTCACTAAAGTAAAAAATATTGGCATCAAAGTTTTCTGCTTGAAGTGCCTCGTTGCATAAAAGGCTCATTTTCTCAGTTTTATGGTCAAAAGCATTTTTGCTGCAAATACCCTATGATACTGCTAATTACTAAAGAATGGATGAAGCTAGAAACAAACTTTTTTCCCGGCCTAACTGTGCGTTCAGACCAAGAGCAACTAAAGCTCATGGTCTAAATAGCTTTTGTCGCTCATAAAAATAGCTGCTACAAAAAATCTGTTCGCTTTTGTCGCTCAAGTCGCTTATGACATCACGTTCAATTTTGCATATCCTTTTAAAAGGGCCGTATGCTTTTTACCATTAGCAGGGCTTTTGCAGTGATGCTTTTCGTGATTGCTGCCTTGTGCTTTGACAAGTTGTAGCCTGTGATTAACCAGAAATCCGTCTCCTACTGAAAAACAACGGTCTGGACATAACTGATTAAATTACACCCCAAAACACAATAATGTTGTAGCTTAGTTAAGTACATCATCTTCACTGATCTGCATCTGCAGATCTTCACTCATTCATCTCTCACTCTCAAACTAAATGTCAAGACGAGGGACAAAAGGGAAATACGTATTTTTATCCCTGTCAATTATTATTATTATAACATAGAACTTTCGATATTTATAAATGATATCGTCCCATTCACATAGCATGCTAGGCGCTCGATTAGCAGGCAAGCCTCGCGTTTGGGGCTCAGATACTAAGAAACCTGCAAAAAGTTGGGTCTCTGTTGCTTATTGCAACACTAGGAGACGCGGTGTGACTTGCAACACTCAGGCCGATTATGAGCACCCATAAAGCGGACACGTTTCTGCGCGAGAGCCGGTGAAAAAGCAGAGCTCATAACTTTATTTCTGAACATCCGATCTTGAAAATTCCAAATGTAGTGGGTAGCTAGTGTCAAAAATAAGAAGAGCAAAAAGGTTGGAAGCAGCTCTGGGTCGTTCCTGGGAAACAGGAGCGAAAATTCCCCAAACGCAATATCTTGGTGAGAAACGCTTAAACGGGCTTTTTCAACACATGAGCGTGGTAACCGTGCCTTTGTGCCTTGAATGAGCATGAATTCATGTTTGGGGCTCAGACACGATACCGAAGCTACAAAAAGTTGGGCCTCTGTTGCTTTTTGCAACACTGGGAGACGCGGTGTGACTTGCAACACTCAGACCAAACATTCCAATTGGTTGTCAGCGTTTTACAGCCGAAACGTGTCATAGCCAATTTGTATAAAGTTAAACTATTTTTAACTTTGTTTAGTCACTCTAATCGCTCAACTTTTGAAGCTTGTCGCTTCTGTCGCTTTATTCGCTCTTGTCGCTCCTGTCCATTAAAAGTGAATGACTTCCGGCGATTTCACAGCTTTAGTTGCTCTTGGTCTGAACGCACAGTAAGAAGAGAGTCTGTACACTCTGAGGCTGTGTCCGAATGTCCACCCCACTCCCTACATAGGGCCCTATATAGGGATCACGCCATTTTGTAGGGGTGTCCGAATGTCCAGAAAGTAAAAAGTAGTGCACTCAAAGTTGTGCATCTTGAAAACTAGTGAGCTTTGGTGGTCTCTAGACAGGACAATATAGACCACAATGCATTGCGGTCAGGAAAGCTGAATGGTGGGAGGTGTTGGACACATTAAGCGCCAGAAAAAAAAAGGGGAGAAAAAAACAACAGAAAATAGATCAAACACAATATAAATAAATAAAATACCTTCATTTAAAATTACAGATTTGATTTGGAATTATATCTTTTTGCGAGTCGTGGATGTCGCCGTGGTTGCCACGGTGACAGCTGGTAATCACGTGATTTGCGGCGGGGAAAAAGAAGTCAGCTTTATGTCCGAATTACAGGCAGAATGAGGGCACTAGATAGTCTGCTATGTAGTGCAGCCCTATGTAGTGAATGAGGGAGTAGGGAGGACATTCAGACACAGCCTAAGAATAGATTGGTTGAATTCAACCAATCTGGTTGGCAATTATGTGTCCAACCAATCTTTTGGTTGTTTTAACCAAAAAGATTGGTTAGATTACCAACATTTTGGTCAAAGTGATCAAACTGGTCTCTTTGACCGAAATATTGGTTAAAAATGTTGGTTAAAACAACCAAAAGATAGGTTGGACACATAACTAGTCAGATTGATCAAATTAACCCATCTGTTTTTAGGTTGTACTTTTATATGGTAGTTTCCATGTTTCTCCCAGAACTCAATATTCTGTGGGTACTGAAAGATTAACTGATCCATTGTTTCTACTAAGTAATCTGTACCTGAAAGATGTAAAAGTGCTCATTCAGTAGACTGTTTCTTAGCTTAGCTAATACAAGTTATCTTTTCTTCTGTTCCTGTCTGAGTCAGGATTGGATCCGACTGGTATCCACCTGTCAGGGCGCTGCTGCTTCAGGGTAGAAACAGCTTGATGACGTAGATTCTGTTGTTTGGTCAGATATGAACGTTACATAAATCCCACTCGTAAGATCATTTTTACGATCAGATTTATGCTCATTTCCACGCTTGTTTGGTAAATGAGGGATATTTTTTTCTCCCTGCAAAATGGTGTGAAGCCTGGTTTAGCAATAAATGTCACGCCACTTGGCAGAGACCGATTGTAAAGGTTCATCTAACCGTGTACTAGTGGACAGACCATGGCCATCACTTTGTCCAACAGACAGTAGTTTTGCTTCGTATCTTTTTCTTGCCTCCGCAGTAAGACTTTCCATATAAGGAAGGCAAGTTTATTTGTATAGACATTTCATGTACAGAACAATTCAAAGTGGTTTACATAAAACATTATAAGCAAAAGGGAGAAAAATATAACTGAACAACATTTCAACATTATTTCAAAGACAGACCAACGGAGAAAAAAAAAAAAAAAGGTGCAAAAAAGATTTTTGAAAAGCTCACAGTCCATCAGACACAGTTCAAATATGAGGTTTGTTTTCACCCTCTACCTGTTTCATGGTCACATGAATTCTAGTTTGTAACCAGAGAGTAAAAAAGGGGCACCTTCGCTCCGGACCATGGTTTCCAAAAAGCCAAAAATGAAGCCAGTTGGACATGTCCCATCATCACCATTCTCGCCACGTCGCGTATGTTGTCACTCCCAGAAAATACCAAAATGGGCAAAGAGCAGCCTCGGGGCAAATGATTGACAGCTGATGTACTCTGTGCTAAACGCTAACTGAGGTAACTCGAAACTAACAGTAGCTAACGAAGATTAGCCTCCTAAGCAGCAGGGTAAAGATAAGATACGCTTAGACTTGCTATTAGCTGACTAAAAACCACTGTTGTGCTACTCTGTTACAAACTGAGACCTTACTGAGAGCAAACAAGGAGCTAACTAGGAGCCAGCAGTCGGCAGGCCGGGCTTCCAGTCTGCTGCCTGTCAATCAAAAGGACACGCCCTTAATTATGTGTAACTTGAAGATTAACTTACATCTAAATGGATGAGTTATAAAAAAAAAATTCACTCTCCTCACGGTTGACATGAATGAAAACTTGACCTATTAAACCTAAAATGATTTTTAGAACCAGGCTGTAAACATGTTTATTTCTGCTGTGAAGTTGGTCTTTTTGACATGGGAGTCTATGGGGATTTGCTCTGTTATGGGTCCGCCCCTAGTGGATGAAGGGAGAACTACAAATATTATCTTCTTCCGGGTAGCCTCATCGTTGGCCACCGGAGGCTGCCGCTTGGTTGTGATTCATAGGGCAGTGTTTCTCAGCTCCAGTCCTCAGGACCCACTGCTCTGCATGTCTTACAGGCAACTCCACTTTCACACACCTGAATCAAATGAATGGCTCATTAACCGGCTTTCAAAGAACTTGATGAAGACGTTCATTCATAGGAATCAGGTTTGTTGGACTAGGAACACACTGAAGACATGCTGGGCAGCTGGTCCTGAGGACCGGAGTGGTGAAACACTGATATAGGGTCATAGAGGGTTCCGACTATTTCTATTTCTAATTTTTTTTTTTTTTTTTTTATGATTTGATAAATCATAACCTATTTGACCTTTTTCTGGCAAAAACAAAGAGATGAGGGTTTAATTGAGACTTATGTAAAAACCAAGAAATTGATGCTCAATATGAAACTAGACAGGACAAGTTTAAAAAAAGAAAGAAAGAAAGAAAGAAAGAAAGAAGGAAAGAAAGATAGAAAGAAAGAAAGAAAAAGATGCTCTTACTGCTGCTCACCAACAAAACTACAACCCCAGAGTAATTCTCTTTATACATGGTGGTGGCAGTGAAATGTATCCCACAGGGCAAACTCGGAAGTTAAAGGGGGCAAATAAGTGCTCCTTTGACAAGGGAGGGGGGGACGGGGGGGGGACGGGGGGGGGGGACGGGGGGATTGGCAGCCAAGTGACATGTCATGACATGCTCGGAGGCAGGAGTATACTGCATAAGTGGAAGGCATACCACACTTGGATATCATGCATCACTTGCATGTAAACACAAACACACGAGCGCATATACCCAGTGTAATATTTCTCAAACGGTGGATCTAATTCATGCAAAGAAACCTGCCTTTTTAACTCTTTGGGAGGCTTTCCGCAACATTTAGATACGATCTGTTAGTGTCAGCCGGTTTTCAAAGAGTTTGAATAAGTTTGGATCTACTTGATCCATCCCGTTGTGTTTGAGACATAGCTCTGGTCTCTCTTCACAATAAACCCAATCATGGCAGTTCAAGCAGATCTGACTGGACACCGACGGGAAGGGGGGCGGGGGGGGTGGCAGGAATGCTGGAGGCAATCGCCTCCCGTAACTCTCTGCGCTGGGGTCAAAAGAGAGTTGGTCATAAACGCCTGGACACCAACAGAGGCAGACCTCTGACCAAACAGGCCTTGTTTCACTCTCTGCAACCACTAATGTCAGCTGGTGGATGAAGCCTCGGCTCTTGAAATTTACAGCACAATGTCATTCTGTGTCATGACACAATGCGTGTATTCATTCAAGCTAAATACATTACAGGACAGTAATGGACCATTTTTAGCATATGAGGCAAAGGGAGATCAAAAATGTCTCATCTTGAAATTATATTTTCTAAAGTCTGACACTTGCTGAGGATTGTCGTTGGTAACACACCTGCAATCATTTCTTCAACAGGATGACTTCATCGCGTGTCACAACTCAGAGTAATAATTATGAGTGGCGACAGCCAAGATGCCATTTTTGCTGCTAAACGTGTCAGACTAGCTCAACAAGAATATAATACACAATTGCCAACACAGAGGGCTATTCTTTTGCTTCTCAGACAAAAGGTCAAATGCTCAAACAGGTTTAAAAGCCTTTCAATCGGCAGCATTATGTCATTTTAATTAAAATCTCACCAGTAAATTGGGGTACATATGCAGTTGTGCTTGAAAGTTTACATAACCTCCAGTTATGAAATATCAGCTGCCAGTGAAATAAGTTGAAATTGACAAAAGTAACAATAAATAAAAAAATTATGAGCATCATTACACTGATTTTGAATTGTGGTTCAACAGAAATATTAATTTTAATGATTTTTTCCCCCTCATATACATTTATATGAACATTAAATGTTCTATCCAATAAATGATATATATATATATATATATATATAAGGGGGTGATTATTTTTTTCTTTGATAATTCCTACTGGTTTTCTTTTTTCCATTCATGCCTTGCAAGGCTTTTTGTCAGCTGCTCCAGCTAAGCTGAGGAGAACTGAATGAAAAGGTCTGGAATGTACCATTACAATTTAGGGACGTACCATTGTCGCGTACTTTAAATATCTACCATAACATGTCGCCAAATGAAAATATACGATTATAGTATAATTGTAAGATGTCACTTCTTTTCAGTAAATGTTTATCATAAAATAAAGGAGGTGTATTTGCACGTGGTGACTCCTGCTATCAACACACACCCCCTTTCTGGTTTGCGCAGGATGGTTGGCGCTGAAATGATGTAGCTGGCAGCCCTTTAAAGTCGCTCCACTTCCGAGATGAAGTAGAGGAGGAACGTCGCGCTGAGGAGTCAGGAGCTGTCAAGCCGTGTCTCCGAAATAAAGAAAAGAAGGGCTCAGTCAGACAGGCTATGTTAAAACAACATTTTTGGACTGTAGGATCTTTATGGACGTGGAATATAAGGAATTTTCTTCATGTCCAAATCGGACGTGGCGACTGTGTTGAAGCAGCATAGATTCGTCCCTCCGACTTTTTCTTTTGCACCATCTTTTTAAACAGACGTGAAGACAACAACTGCAACCTGGACTCCTTTTGTAAAACAGGAATGGTTTATCCTCCCGAAGGTGTATTCTACATCGAAATGGATCAAGCACCTCCAGGTAAGTTAGGGTTAAAAGCAGCCATTGTCTGATCTGCGTGTGCCGGAAAGCGTTTTTTTCTTCTTTTTCTTGCCTTCGTGCTTTCTCTTTCTTTGCTAGCATCATTTTATGTTCGTAATAAAGTTGACAAAAGGTTGCGCAGACGTTAGGACAGCGTTATAATGGCCAGCTCCTCGGTGCTGCGCTCCCCCAGTGGCATTGCCCAGGCATGCATAGCGCAATTCACTTGCCGATTACGTAATACCTTTCGAAGGATCAGGCGCAGTGGCTCGCCTCCTTTTTCTTTTGTCCCAGCGACATATGACAAACTTGGGGCCGACGACGCCGCCGCAGTTCGGCATCGTCCTCGCGGGTGATTTCTTGCGGATGTTCTTGGAAAATGATGCACATTGAAGGGAACAGAGGTTGGTTGAGGGTGCGTTAATGAGCGCCGCATGAAACGACCGCTTTGTTCTCCTCTGCAGCCAGCCGTGCTTAATTTGTGCGCGAGCCGTGGAAGTAGGCTACGGGCAAGGAGACGAGACAGTTCGTCTCATGACTCAACTCCGGCAAAACTCACGAACAGCTTCTTTTCTATTTGCATTTGTCACTTGAGTGCTGTTTTATGACATTGTTGTTAAGCAGGCTTCTTGAATCTTGTAATTCATCACAGCCAAGTTAATTACTCATAAGCTAGCTAAACACAATGAATTATTTCAAGTGCGTAATTATAGCTACAGTTAATTAACCACGAAATGATGGATAAACTTAGACTGCATTCTGCTGACAAGCCATGAGCACAATAAAAAAAAAACTGTATTGTTCCTGTGCTACATTAGAAAGAAAGGCTAATTTCTGTGCAGTTTAAAGACTTTACTCACCTATCCAGGCTGTTAGCTGTTATTACATCTGCATATTTGGCTAAATATATCCAAATATTGTGGTTTTTACTTTGAAAATCAGTGGATTGATGTTGGCAGTAAGCTGGAGAGGTGATGGAAGGTGTGCAGATTTAATTATGCAGTCCAGGAGCCATTTCAGAGGACTTTTTTTCATTTCCTTTTTTTTTTTTAGTCAGCTGCACCTGCCTTTTGTTTATTTTAAGGTCAGAAAAAGAGGGGAACGGATGGTGGGAGACGGCCACATTTTCTCCTCTCTGAGGGTGCTCTTGTATTCTCCCCTAACTGCCTCATGAAAGGCACTTTTGTCCTGCAGTGAAATATATCGCCCTTCACCTCCTCTTGATGCGGTTTGCCCTCCTTTTTCCCCTTCTCCTTCTCATTTTTAAGGAAACGCTTAGCCAAAATGAAAGATTTTTCTCTCCCTCGCTCTTTAAGGTTGATGGAAAACTTATGATCTGTAAGCTTGCAGTGATTATAGAATAGGAGGGGAGGTCCAAGAAGCTCAAAGTATCATTTCAGTCCTTAATTTTTGTGTGTGTGTGTCATGCAATTCAGAATAGCACCAAAGGCGAGCTTTAAAACTGGACTTTGCAAAAGAAACAGGCCGTTGAAAGCCAATACTTTATGATTTATTCATAAAATCCACAAATGAGGGCTGCATTCCCCCTGTCAGCGCTGACCACACTCATGATTTGGCAGTTTGACATGTCTTGGAAGCATGCCTGGGCTTGCCCTCACATCTTCCATCATGCAAGGGTGTCTCAGCGTGCATTAGTGAGGATATTCAAGTGGTCATGCTGTGACGGATAGAAGCTTCACACATTGCTCTCCAGATTTTTGCCTCATCATTTTTATGATTTTTTGTTTTTTTTTGTGCTTAGCTCTCCCTCCCAGGTCAACAAAGCCAGTGATGTCCACCATGAACAACAACTGCCTTTCTCCACCTGTGTATTCGCTGCAGGATGCTGAGTGGTACTGGGGAGATATAACTAGGTAAATAACTGTTTATTATCACAAAATCTACATATGGGTGGTTTAGATTATGATAGTAAAAACCAGCAACCGATTCCCCACAGGGACGAGGTCAACGAGAAGCTTCGGGACTCGCCTGACGGCTCTTTTCTGGTGCGTGATGCATCCACAAAGCTGCAAGGAGACTTTACACTGACATTAAGGTAAGCTGAAGAAAAGGAGCGTAATCCCTCCAAACAAAGCATCACCGGGACTCACGCTTCATTTTAGACTAATCTACTTTTGTGTGGCTCTGGCAGGAAAGACGGGCTAAACAAGCTGATCAAAATTTACCACCACGACGGAAAATACGGCTTCTCGGACCCCCTCACCTTCACGTCGGTGGTGGAGCTCATTTGGTACTATCAGCACCATTCGCTGGTGGAGTACAACGCCACGCTGGATCTGATGCTCACGCATCCCGTGTCTCGCTTCCAGCAGGTTAGTTTCTGTTATTTAAGCCAGATAAGTAAACTAAAATTTGTTGGAGGAGTGATCCAGATGAGTGAGCGGGAATTTTGATCCCCTCAGGTGAAAGAAGACAGCGTCGATGTCGCTGGGAGGAAGCTGAAAGAGGTCCACAATCAGTACCAAGAGAAATCAAAGGAGTTTGATCGGCTTTACGAAGCCTTCACAAAGACCTCACAGGTTAAAAAGCCATCTTTATTTTTTCACCCACAAACTTTTCGGTCCCTCTGTAAACGGTTTCTGACAGGATCTGTTCTGTGGTGCAGGAGATCCAGATGAAGCGCACGGCAATTGAGGCCTTTAATGAGACGATGCTGATCTTCGAGGAGCAGTGTCGTGAGCAGGAGCGTTACGGAGAGGAGTTTGAGAGGAACAGTCTTTCAGATGGAGCTGACACAGAGTTGGAGAGGTGCTTAATTATGTAATGCTCTAAAATTAATAGCATTAGCTCACATGGCTCCTATCTCTCTTATTTAAACCGTGCTGTTTCTCTTCCTTTTGCCCCTCAGCTTTCTGATCAATTATGAGAAGCTGAAGTGCCGTCTTGGAGAGATCTATGACAGCAAAATCCACCTGGAGGAGGACTTGAGAACCCAAGTGGAGGACTACAGAGAGACGGACAGGAAGATGAACAGCTTGCGGCCAGACCTCATCCAGCTACGCAACATCAGAGACCAGTACCTCAAGTGAGTAGTTTTCCTCAGCTCATCTCATTTACAGCAGATCTTAAGTTTATAACTTCTGCTTATTAAAAAAAAAAACCTCCTTATCTTCTCTCCGTGCAGCTGGCTTAATCACAAAGGTGTGCGGCAGAAACGGATAAATGATTGGCTGGGGATACACAGCGACAGCCTCGATGAGTAAGTGTCAACAATTTCTCCTGCATTTATTGAAACATGGGATAATTAGAAGCAGAGGTGTTACAATATTGCCATTTTTCTTTCAGCACGTACGTATTGAAGGAAGACGAGAAGAATTTGCCACATCACGATGAGACAAGCTGGTTTGTTGGCGAACTGAGTCGGCCACAAGCTGAGGAGATGCTTCAAGGCAAATCTCCAGGAACATTCCTGATCCGCGAGAGCAGTAAGCAGGGATGCTACGCCTGCTCTGTTGTGTAAGTACACCCCGATGGAGGGCAGTCTGAGGAGAATACAGCACATAACGTGGCTGAGTGGTGCTAACTGATGCCTCTTAATTCATTGCAGAGTGAATGAAGAGGTCAAACACTGCATGATCTACAGCACGCCGCAGGGATACGGCTTTGCCGAACCTTACGATGCGCACTGCTCGTTGAAAGACCTCGTCCTGCACTATCGCCTGCACTCCTTAGCGCAACACAACGATGCCCTGGATGTCCGGCTGTCGCACCCTGTGCACGCCAAAGCTGCAGCCGCAGCCGCTGCTTCTCAACGCACAGAGGAGCACAAACTGTTACAGACTCCAAAACACATGTCAGGACTCCCACCTGCAGCTCCAGAGATGTAACCCAACAGACCAGAGACAGAAAAAAAGGACATGTTTACTGTATGCTCCGAGAACGTCTGCATCAAAGGTGCATTGTTTTAAATTTTGCACTACAGTGATTCTATTGGTTTCCGTGAACGGGATGAAGTGGGACCGGAACTTGAATGTCAGCTTGACTGTTTGAGCTTTCCAACTAATTTTACACTTTACTTAGTGCTGTTTGTTCAAAAGGACCCCCCTTTGATCCCCCTGTTTTCTCTGTTAGGGAAGCTGGTAGCCTGAAATTGATTCACCGATTTGATATATTGGGTTGCTACTGTGGATATGTGAGGAGGGGGGAAAAGAAAAAAAATGGTGCTGTTAACAAGGCTGATTAGACTATATCAGTTTAATGGGCCAAACCATTTTTGGGGGTTAAAATGCCACGTGTGAATATGTTAAAAGTCGTGCTGCATCTTAACCATTCGCCCCTTTCTTAACAGACATTCATATACAGTGGATAATTATGTAGCATTAACATACTGTAGAAAAACCATTGTAAAAGCATATTCAATGTTATACCCATTGACCAAAGCACTTAATAGTGAGCAAAACTACGTCCCTGTTTAGTGTGGTAATTGCACTCTAAGAATGGATTGGTTAGAAAAACAACCAATGTAGTTGTTTTTCAACAATATTGGTTAGATTAACTAATATTTTGGTCAAAGTGACCAATTTGTATTGGACACATTGACCAAAATATTGATTAATCTAACCAATATTTTGGTCAGACACATACTACTAGCCAGATTGGTAGGGAACAATTTGTATTGGCCCCTTTGACCAAAATGTTGGTTAATATAACCGATCTTTTGGTTGTTTTAACCAAAAGATTGGTCAGACACACAACTACCAACCAGATTGGTAGAATGCAATTAATTTTTTGGTCAAAGGGACCAATTTGTATTGGTCCCTATGACCAAAATATTGGTTAATATAACCATCTTTTGGTTGTTTTAACAAAAAGATTGGTCAGACACATAACTACCAACCAGATTGTTAAAATTCAATCAATTTTTTGGTCAAAGAATTGATTAAACCAACCAAGAACCAATTTCTGTTGGTTCTTTTGACCAAAATATTGGTTAATCTAACCTATCTTTTGGTCAGACATATAACTACCAACCAGATTGGTAAATGTTGGTTAATATAACCAATCTTTTGGTTGTTTGGACACATAACTACAAACCAGATTGGTAAAATTAAATACATTCTTTGGTTGTTTTAACCAGTCTGTTTTTAGGGTGTGTATTTTGGCAAGGGTAGGGCAATTTTATGTACACCTGCTGATGTGCTGATCAAAACATAATCTGAAGTACTGTATGTTATATTCTGTTACTCAAAGAAATATAAGCTTTTTGTATTCTATATATATTTTTTCTATAAACATGCCACAAGATGAAAGCTTGAAGAAAGTGCAATCCAACAGTATTTCTATTGTTGCAATGTGTGACGATAATAACGATGGGGGTGGTGGAGAAGGTAATGCTATTATGAGAGGTTGGCGTTTGCCACAAAAATGCACTCTCCCCGGTGGTGTCGGTATGATGTGGCCTCCGATGTTTGTGTGAACTGCCAGAGGTCCGGAAGTATCCTGCCTCCATTTACTTGAACTGTGGCATTGCTCAAGCTATGAATGTTTTTTCATGACATGCAGCCTACATAGCTTCAGAGGAAAGGAATCCATGTTGAACTTGGCACATTTTTCAACTTTGAGGACAATAGACACTTTGTATAGAGAGATACCGTTAAATGTATTTCTGACGTTGGTTCGCGGAAGGAGGTTGATGAAGCCTCTTGAAAAATATGACTCCACTGGAGGACTGAGGAAACTCCTTGGGTGAAGCTGAGCAATGTGAGATCCTGACCTTTTTCATGCTGAAAGACAATAAACTGAAGAGAGTTTTGTCAACTCATGCAGTCTGTTTCTTTTTCTTTTTAAAAGTAATTTAACTATTCTTACGATATTATGAAGAAAGACTCCAAAAACTAGTGATAATAAGTTTACTGTCTGGCTGTGGTGGAGCTGCTGTGGTTTGATGAGCTTATCTTTGGGTCAGCACAGATAGGAGGCAGCGAGGGCACTGGAGGACACGTTGTCGACAGATGGAAGGGAAAGGAAGTGATAAAGACAATGGCAGGATACGTGCAGGCTCTTTCCATGCTCAGTCATACCGTCGTTAAGTCACTTGTAAAATATGCATCGGATCTACGTCACTTGGATCGCAGAGTATTCAGAAAAACAGCCGTCTTTTGATGTTCCTGTGAAAGGAATGCAGCCTGACATTTCCCACTTTCAGCTTGATTTTACCCCTTTTTTTATCAAGCAGTTATCTTGTTATTTATAACATGCTTCAAATCCACTGATACACATTTAAAACCTTGAATATTTCAAATAGCAGTGGTGATGATGACCCCAAATGCCCCAAACCTCGGCCCTCCGTGACTACAACAGGTGGCCTCTTTCAACCATCACATAAGGGCTGTTAGATGAGGATTAATGATGTGCAGAAGGCAGGGATGTACTGGAGAGAGAAAGAGCCTAAGTTCCAGGCCACGGATTACTCCGTTACCTGTGTCAGCTTGGAGCGCTCTGCTGGGATTGACCATATGCACCGTAGGTAGATACAAAGGACTAAATGTACTAAAGCTGAGTCACTCTCAAGATGCGTGATCCAAAGAACGAAGATAGAGAGAGTGGGTAGAAAAATGTGTGGGGGCAGACCGGCAGGAGTTACTCAGAAAGGGCTCAGTTTCCAGATTCACCAATTATAAGCTACTTTCTCTGTTTTTTCTATGATGTTTTTGGGCTATACCTTAAGTCTACCCTTCTTTAGCCAGATCCAACCACCATCACATATTCTATGCTAGTAGTACGATACTTCAAGAATTACCAATTAAATACAAGATTAGTATAGCTGACATCAGCACCCATACTTATACTGTACTTATTCATAACTCAGGTGAGATGCATCATCAAATTGGTCAATTTAAATTAATTTAAATGAGCTTTAATCTCTTCTTGGCCAGGCCTATTATTTTTTCTGCCTCCTCCCTGAAATAACATACACAAAATAAATTAATCAAATCATATTTAATTTATAAAGCGCTTTTTGTGCCATTAAGGCAACACAAAGTGCTTGACATAATAAAAATAAATGCACATTAAAATAAAAACAAGCCTTCCCACATCCAAGTAAATAATAATAATGATAATAATAATAATAATGAATTTCCCTTCTGGCATTAATAAAGTGTTTTTCACTTCATTTTTCATTTAATTTAATTTCATAACAGGAAAGACACACACATCCCCTTCAAATTCTTCATATGACTCCCGACCTCTAATTCTTTTTTTTTATTTATTTATTTTTTATGCTGTTTTGATCTCAAAGGGGAAATTAGGACTTTGCATTTTACCCATCTCTGTACAGTGGTACCAGAGAGCAGTGGGCTGCTACCTAAAGTGCTTGGGGAGTGGTTGGTGGGGGTTGAGGACCTTGCTCAGGGGTCCACAGCGATTCACCTGAATGTCGAACCCGGGTCCTCCGCGCCAAAGCCCACGACGCTACCTCTAGGCTACCCACTCCCAAAATTAATTTCTATCTCTCAAGTGAATAGACATGAAAACATTAATACTAATAAACATCTGAATTGACGCTACTGTGAGGAAACGATATCTTGGGGATCCGTTCACACCCTGACATCCGATCACAGTCAAATACTGTATATTTTGTATAGTTTACCTGTAAAAATTTAAGTTTGATACTGTAAATTTATAGAAATTTAATACAGTGATGTACAATTTTGAAATTTACAGTTTTTCACTGTGGCTATTTTTTACAGACTTTTTTCCAGTGTAAAATAATAAGAAATAGAGAAATTATATCTTTGCAACTACATGGGACGTATGTCAGACCTTTGTCATAAAAGGAAGCCAAGACATGAGAGATTACGACAGAGATGTCAGAATCAAGACATTTTCCTGTGCCTGAGGAAATTCACCAGGAACACAATAAAAAATTTAAATATTCATTTCCTCCTAAAAGAAAACATTACTTTTAGTGAAATCCAGAGGGAAGCAGCCCTTTTCATAGGATAATGTCTGATGAGGAATTGGGCAAAATTAGACACTAAAAAGTGAACCTGAGTAGTTTTACAGATGTTTTGATACAGATGTTATGCAGGATGCCCTGCGACAGACTGGCGACTGGTCCAGGGTGTACTCCGCCTCTCGCCTGATAATAGCTGGAATAGGCTCCAGCAACCCCCGTGACCCTGAACTGGATAAGCGGTACAGAAAATGAATGAATGACTGATTGACTGTTATGCAGGATGATACTGTATCTCAGGAGATGCTGATGATGGACACCTATATCAGTGGTCAGAGTCAGGGGAATCAAGAAATAACCCCCAAACTCACCTTAGAAACAACAGGTGGATCCAGAAAGAAGAGAAGACCAAGATGGTTTATGATAGGAAGACTGAATACTTAAACATCCTTCATCTTCATAGAAACTACCAGAACCTTCATGATTCATTTCAAACAAAGGCAATGATAGGAGAACACATGAGCAGAGTCTGTCAGAGCTGTAATAAAACTTTTGACCACAAAACAGTGAAAGCAAGATGATTTTTGCAGCTAGCTCTCAGAGACTACAGTTGTGTGAAAAAGCGTTTGCCTCCTTCCTGATTTCTTTTTTTTTTTTTCATGTTTGTCACATTTATATGTTTCAGACCATCAAACAAATTTAAAATGTGAGACTAAAATAACACAAGTAAACATAAAGGGGGGATCCAAACTTCCATGGCCTGGTCTGAAAAAGTGACCCCAGACATCATGCTGCAATCCGAAGAAATTCAGGAAAAAATTAGAAAGTAATTGAGCTCTATCAATCTGAAAAAGGTTACAAAGCCATTTCTAAAGCTTTGGGACTCCAGTGAGCCACAGTGAGAATCATTATCCACAAATGGTGAAAACATGGAACTGTGGTGAACCTTCCCCGGAGTGGCCGACCGACCAAAATTAGCCCAAGAGCACAGCAACGACTCATCCAAGAGGTCACAAAAGACCCCGGAATATCCAAAGAACTGCTGGTCTCACTTGCCCCAATTAAGGTCAGTGTTCATGACTCCACCATCAGAGAGAGACTGGGGGGCAAAAATGGCCTGCATGGCAGAGTTCCAACACCAAAATCACTGCTGAGCAAAAAGAACATAAAGGCTCGTCTCAGTTTAGCCAGAAAGCATCTTTATGATCCCCAAGACTTTTGGGAAAATACTCTGTGGACTGACGAGACAAAAGTTGAACTTTTTGGAAGGTGTAGGTCCCATTACATCTGGCATAAAAGTAACACGGCATTTCAGAAAAGGAACATCGTAGCAACAGTAAGATACGGTGGTTTTAGAGTGATGGTCTGGGGCTGTTTTGCTGCTTCAGGACCTGGAAGACTTGCTGTGGTAAATGGAACCATGAATTCTGCTGTCTACCAAAAAATCCTGAAGGAGAATGTCCGGCCATCTGTTCATGACCTCAAGCTGAAGCGCACTTGGGTTCTGCAGCAGGACAATGATCCAGAACACACCAGCTAGTCCACCTCTGAATGGCTTAAGAACAACAAAACTAAGACTTTGGAGTGGTCTCGTCAAAGTCCCCATTGAGATGCTGTGGCATGACCTTAAAAAGGCGGTTCATGCTGGAAAACCCTCCAATGTGGCTGAATTACAACAATTCTGCAAAGATGAGTGGAACAAAATTCCTCCACAGCGCTGTAGAAGACTCATTGCCAGTTATTGCAAATGCTTGATTGCAGTTGTTGCTGCTAAGGGTGGCCCAACCAGTTATGAGGTTTAGGGGGCAATCACTTTTTCACACAGGGCCATGTGGGCTTGGATTTTTTCCCCCCTTAAAAATAAAAAATCTTAATTTAAAAACTGCACTTTCTGTTTACTTGTGTTATCTTTGTCGCACATTTAAATTTGTTTGATGACCTGAAACATATAAGTATGACCAACATGCAAAAAAATAAGCAGGGTCTCTGCTTTTATATGATGCCTTGTCTGTGAGGAGAATTGATCAGAAGCTCAAAAGTTAGCTGAGGGAACACTCGCTCATCTGTTGTGGGGATGTCAGAAAATTAACAACAAAAGAAGCCATCTCACTTATGAATATAGATATCCCAATTTCACCACAAACTTGTATTTTTCCAGATTTATATCAATTTACTTTTGTTTCATTAAAGAAACAAATTAAATTTAAAATTAACTTTAATTTAGCTCTTCTTTCCTGTTCAAATAAAATGAATGAATTTAAGTGATTTCAATGTACGAAATAAATCGCTAATGCAATAATAAAGTATGAAGATGATAACCAAAGTGATGAGGTATGATAAGATTGAAATTTTAATGAAAGTTGTTCTTTGTGTTAATTTATTATAAATGTTTTTAATCCTCTTTGTACATTTCTTGTTTGTTTTTGGGGAACTTGCTTGATGAAGGTTTTAGTACTGTGCTGTGATTTTGTGTTTTCTCAATTGTTTTGCAAATGTCTATATCTACATTTAAAGATTGATTGGGTGGGGGGTCGTTGTATCTGTATTGCATTCATAAAATGAAATTTAAAAAATGAAGCTCTAAAGTGGACAGAGCTATTTTCGGGTTTTTGTCTTGCATTAAAATATAATTAATGGGGTCTGGATTGTGTTTAATTTCTGTTGCAGTGCTTGGTAGAGTCGTTTTACTGATTTTCTCTAGTCATTTTGGTATTCTACTTGTTAGGATTGCTGTACCACAATGTGCAAAGATTTTCTGTACTCCATATAGCTCCTGCTTCTGTGTGAATCTGACATGTAGTAAAGTGCATTGAGTGGTCAACCTATGACTGCTGTAGAAAAGCACTATACAGTCCTTTTACCATCAAATAAGATGGTAAAGAAAAACATAAAAGACAATAAATCACATAAACAAGTAAAAAAATAAAAAGAATGTCTCAAGAGGTGTCAAACGCCAAGGAGAAATGAATGAAATGAAATGAAAAATACTTTATTCATCCCAGAAGGGAAATTCAGTATTGTAAAAGCTCACTTTTTTTTTTTTTTAATTAACAAAAAAGTCAGTCAGTCTTGTTCTTTAGGGTGATGGTTGCTGGCAGGAATGAATTTCTGTATCTCTCCGTCCTACAGCGAACTTGATGCAGCCTCCCACTGAACACACTCTGTTGATTCTTCACCGTGTTGTGGAGAGGATGGGAAGAGTCCTCCATCATCTTCATCAGCTTGTGAAGCATTCTTTTTTGAACGATCAGCTCCAGCGGCTCCAGAGTTATCCCCAGCACAGAACCAGCTTTCTTGATCAGCTTGTTTAGTTTCTTCAAGTCTCTGGTTCTGCTGCTGCTGCCCCAGCAGATGCTGCAGAGCTAATTGCACTTTCCACAACAGACTTGTAGAAGATCTGCAACATCTTGTTGCAGACGTTGAATGATCTCAGCTTCCTTAAGAAGTAGAGTCTGCTCTGACCTTTCTTGTAGATGTAGTCAGTGTTGTATTTCCAGTCGAGTCTGTTGTCCAGCTGAACTCCAGGTATTTGTAGTTCTCCACCACCTCCACCTCCTCTTCCAGGATGTAGACAGGACTATGCTGCTTATTCTTGCTCCTCCTGAAGTCAACAATCATCTCTTTAGTCTTGCTGGTATTTAAGATGAGCTGATTGTTACTGCACCATTTCACAAACTGATTGACTAGTTCCCTGTACTCGGCTTCTTGTCCATCACTGATACACCCCACAACTGCAGAGTCATCAGAGTATTTCTGCAGATGACAGGACTCAGAGTTGTACTGGAAGTCTGAGGTGTACAGTGTAAAGAGGAATGGCGAGAGTACAGTCCCTTGTGGTGCTCCAGTGCTGCTGATCACCATCTCAGACACACAACCTTTCAGTCTCACAAACTGTGGTCTGTTTGTTAGGTAGTCGTAAATCCAGGTGGTTGTGGAGGGATCCACCTGGAAGTTATGGAGCTTCTGACATAGCAAAGCAAGCTGAATAGTATTGAATGCACTTGAAAAATCAAAGAACATGACCCTCAAAGTGCTGCCTGACTGGTCCAGATGAGAGTGGGCTCTCTAATCAAGAAGACGGGGTTTAGGAAAAGACTTCAAATCAGACAAAGAAGGGGCCTCTTTAAAGTACTGTAAATAGACGTGTATCAGCTAAATAACATTTTCTGTCACTTAAAATGCAGTTATGTACACAGGTGTGTTATGATGTTTACATACATACACACATACATATATATATATATATATATATATATATATATATATATATATATGTATGTATATACAGCTGTGTGAAAAAGTTTTTGCCCCCTTCCTAATTTCTTTCTTTTTTGCATGTTAGTCACACTTAAATGTTTCAGATCATCAAACAAATTTAAATGTGAGACAAAGATAACACAGGTAAACAGAAAATGCAGTTTTTAAATTAAGATTTCTATTTTTAAGGGGGGGGGGGGGGTCCAAACTTAAATGGCCCTGCATGAAAAAGTGATTGCCCCCTAAACCTAATAATTGGTTGTTCCACCCTTAGCAGCAGCAACTGCAATCAAGCGTTTGTGATAACTGGCAGTGAGTCTTCTACAGCGCTGTGGAGGAATTTTGTTCCACTCATCTTTGCAGAATTGTTGTAATTCAGCCACATTGGACGGTTTTCCAGCAAGCACCGTCTTTTTAAGGTCATGCCACAGCATCTCAATGGGATTCAGGTCAGGACTTTGACTAGGCCACTCCAAAGTCTTCATTTTGTTTTTCTTAAGCCATTCAGAGGTGGACTTGCTGGTGTGTTCTGGATCATTGTCCTGCTGCAGAACCCAAGTGCGCTTCAGCTTGAGGTCATGAACAGATGGCCGGACATTCTCCTTCAGGATTTTTTGGTAGACAGCAGAATTCATGGTTCCATTTACCACAGCAAGTCTTCCAGGTCCTGAAGCAGCAAAACAACCCCAAACCATCACACTACCACCACCATATTTTACTGTTGGTATGATGTTCCTTTTCTGAAATGCTGTGTTACTTTTACACCAGATGTAATGGGAGCTACGCCTTCCAAAAAGTTCAACTTTTGTCTCGTCAGTCCACAGAGTATTTTCCCAGAAGTCTTGGGGATCATCAAAATGCTTTCTGGCATCCTGAGACGAGCCTTTATGTTCTTTTTGCTCAACGGTGATTTTGTTCTTGGAATTCTGCCATGCAGGCCATTTTTGCCCCCCAGTCTCTTTCTGATGGTGGAGTCATGAACACTGACCTTACTTGAAGCAAGTGAGGCCTGCAATTTTTTGGATGTTGTTTTGGGGTCTTTTGTAGGTAGGTCCTATTTAAGTGATTTCTTGATTGAAAACATACCTTGGTTGTGGCTAGAGAAATTGAAATCAGCTTTCCAAAGATGTGATAAACCACAGTTAATTTATGTTTTAACAGGGGGGGCAATCACTTTTTCACACAGGACCATGAAGGTTTGGATTCCCCCCCCCCCCCCCCCCTCACTAATAAAAATCTTAAGTCAAAAACTGCATTTTCTGTGTACTTGTGTTATCTTTGACCCACATTAAAATTTGTTTGATGATCTGAAACATTTAAGTGTGACAAACATGCAAAGAAGTAAGAAATTAGGAAGGGGGCAAAAACATTTTCACACAGCTGTAGATAGATAGATAGAAATGGAGTCGTTCTCAAAATTATTCATACCCTCCAATTAAAGAAGGAAAGAAATAAGCTGTCAGTGAAATAAGTTAAAATTGACAAAAGTAATATAAATAAAAATTCTATGAAAGTCAGGACATTAAATTTGTATTTTAGTTCAACAGACATATTAAAAGCAAACACAGAAAATAAAACAAGTAAACAAGCATGATGGGGCTCTGAAGCTAAAATTTTGTTAAGCAAAACTTTGAGGCAATCACTGCAATCAGGTGTTTTCTGTAATGTTCAAAAAGACTTCTACACCTGTTGACCAGTATTTTGGCCCACTGATCATGATCAAGGTGCTCTACTTTGTCTGGGACAGTTTTGTTTGGTTGTTTTTTGTTGTTGTTGTTGTTTTTTTTAAATGATAAACCACAGGGCGATTAGCTCAGTTGGTTGAGCAGGAGCCCCATAAACAGAGGATACAGTTCCTCAGCGCAGTCGGCCCCAGTTCGATTCCCAGTCGAGGACCCTTTGCTGCATGTCATTCCCCACTCTTTCTGCCTCTTTCCTGTCGCTATACACTGTTGTATAAAGGCCACTAGTGCCCAAAAAATCCTTTAAAAAAATAATAATAATAAACCACAATTCCAAATCAATATTCTTTTTTACAAAACACCTGTTGACAGGTATTTTGGTTCATTTTTAATTGAAAAAGTACTCTTATATGGTGTCTGGAATTGTTTTGTTTTTTTTTTATTTTTATTATTATTATTTTCAACCAAAATTCAAAAGCATTATTTTATTTCTCTAAATTATAATTTTGTAAATTTTTATTTGTTACAAGTTTCTTTGAGTTTCCTGCTATTTGAATTACGATTGTGAATGTAGCCTATATAGATAGATATAGATATAGATATAGATATAGATATAGATATAGATATAGATATATGCATATGTATGTACGCATACCACCAAACTGATTGGTGGTGTGTTGGCTGATTCCCCACCTCGGCATAAATTACCGACTGGCATGTATACAGGCATTATAATGCCTGTATACATGGCATATAATGCCTGTATACATGCCAGTCGGTAATTTATGCCGAGGTGGGGAATCAGCCAACACACCACCAAACTGAGCATCAGAATGGTTTTTGACATGGTTGTTGGGGTACTCCAGAAACTGCTGATCTACTGATATTTTGATCACACAACCATCTCACCCTTGGCTCTCTTTGGGCCCTTTAGTACCAACATGGCATGGTTAATCACCCCAGATAGAAGACATGTTTGGGCTGAATCTGGGCTATTTTTGAAACTTAAGGCTCAGTTTCTTGCACTGAAAAGTGTTGAATGAGCTAAAAGTGGACCAGATGTCAGTTGCCAGCCTAGCTTGGGTTATGTCATGTCTCATGTGCTCCACATTTAGTCCAGATGTCCATTGTTGGCTTAGACGCAGACTACGGCAAGAATTTTATGAGCCAGAAGTGGTCCAAATATGGGAAGCCTATCTGGACATAGATTATGACAATTTCCTTGTAGGCCAGACCCAGTGGTGATGTGGCTGAGTTTTGGCAGCCACACACATTTAGTCAACGCCTTAAGTCAAAATCAAATTTGGGCAAAACAAAACTGCACATCTGGGCCATATTTGGGCCAATCGAATTCTGTTAACTGGGGCAGCGTTCCTGAGTATACTGACCATTTCCTATTCCTTTATTACCATGGTGTAGCAACTTCTTATGGCTATTTCCAGCAGGATAATGCACCACGTCACAAAGCTCAGATCATCTGACATGACATGACTGTACTCCATGGCCTCCACAGTCACCAGATCTCAATCCAATAGAGCAGCTTTGACATGTGGTGGAACGGGATATTCTCATCATGGATGTGCAGCAACTGTGTGATGCTATCATGTCAATGAGGAGAAAAATCTCTGAGGGATGTTTCCAACACTTTGTTAGAGCTATCACACCAAGAATTAAGACACTTCTGAAAGTAAAAGGGGGTCCAAACTGGTACTGGCAAGGTACCTATAGGGAAAGTTCGTTTTTTTGATCTGGACCTATTTTCTAGCATGAAATATGTTCATTTACTCACCCAGACAGTTTTGGTGCAACTTGAATTCCTTCGGAAGATCTTTAGATCAACTCGAGATTAGCATGTCCAATATAATGGAAGTAATGGGGCAACCGCGCGTAGCCTCTAAATAAGGCATTATCTGCCACAAACTCCTTCATTTCACCAATGTTTTGTTACGAAACATTGGTCAGATCCCCCCCCCCCCCCCCCATGAGCTCAAAGCAGCTTTTTTTTTGGTGATTTGTCCTTATTTACAGACATTTACTTGTTATGGTGTCGCATAGTAGTGACATCATAAAAGCCGCCGCAGCAAAAATGTCTGTAAATAAGGATGAATCACCACAAAAATCTGCGTCAAGCTCACGTGGGGGTCCGACTAATGTTTTGCAACAAAGCATTGGTGAAATGAAGGAGTTCGTGACAGATATTGCCTTATTTAGAGGCTGCACGCGGTTGCCCCATCACTTCCATTATATGGCTGATCTCGTGGATCTAAATATCTCCCGAAGGAATTCAAGTTGCACCAAAAACTGTCTGGGTGAGTAAATGAGTGTATTTAATGGTAGAAAATAGGTCCAGATTAAAAAAAAAAAAAAAAAAAAAAACTAACTTCCCTTAAGTAGCATGAGATCAACAACTCTAAATACACCTCAGGGCTGAAAAAAAAGGACTATGGAGCAAAAAGTGAAGGTGATGTCCTCAAAATCCCCAGTCAGACCTAAAAAGAGTGCAAGGTAGACCAAGAACCTCCCAGAACTAGAAGCCCTTGGCAAGATGTATGGCTGAAAATCCCCCATGCAAGTACTAAAACAGTCTTATGACTACAAAAAGGGTTTACAAGCTTTGATATTTGCCAAAGGGGGTGTTACTATGTACAGACTGTAAAAGGCTCCAAAACTATTGCTTGAAGCTCTTTTTGTTTTTTATGACTTTAAACTTCACAAGATGGAAATAAAGTCTGAATATTTAAGATGAGTCATTCGTTTAAAATCAAGTCCCCTCACTTTTCTGTGAGCTGTAACAGGTTTTCTGAGAACTTTTGCATTCCTTTGAATATAAAACGGAAGGCTGAAAAGGTCAAACTGGCCCATTCTTGCATTTCCTCCCTTGGAGCACAGTCCCACCTGGCAGTGTCTCCAAGCTATTCACCACAGTGCCATTTCCTCTCGCTCAGCCCAGAGTTGAATCAATGTAAAAACTTAGCCCCCACGTTTTTGTTTTTTGTCTTATTCATTCATACTCAGAACTTAATTTCTTTCCCTCCTTTTTATTTAATCGTCAACACACCTCGGCCGTACAACTCGCTCGTTTAAATTCATCTCACTTTGCTTTATAGTCCTCGATTTAAATGAGTCCTGACTGGTTGAGAGGGGGGTGGCAGGACGAATTACCTTTGGAGTCACGCCTAAAACACACATACACACACACACACGGTTTAACTGTCTCCCAGGCTTTCAGAAAAATAGGTTTTCGCTTTCAGTTTGGAGCAGCCAATGTCGTCTCTCCTCCCCTCTGTCTCCGTCCGATTCCACAGCTTCACGCTACGCAACCAGCCAATGAGAGTACGAGTGCGTGCTGCGCGGCAGCCAATCAGCGACCAGTTGCTATGTTGGAGGCAGAATCGATAAGAGAAGGATTTTTTTTCTCCACCCTTCTATTTTTTTAAACTAGCTCACGTTATGGCTGTCTTATAGACTGAGGGCAAGAGATCCTGTTGCTTCCCGAGTGGCAAACTGAATCATTTAACACACCAAAGCCACACATTTATTGGTACAACTACAAGTAAAAGTTATCTGTGTGCTGTGTCTATCAGTAGGAGTTGTTAAGGTCAAATATAGATGATAGATTTACAAATAATTCCAAACAGATGCAAATTAAACACATTTTTAACCAGAAGAAACATGTTTAGGTTTTAATTATATTTTTATCCACTCAAACTTTTCAAGAAAGTGTTTTGGCAACCAATTTAAAAAAAAAAAAAAAAAAAAAAAAAACTCTGACAAAAGTGGTTAAAACACTTCAATAACTAAGATTATCTGATTAGTTAATCATTTATAAATCATACAGACTATATGGATCATATAAACTGTAGCTTTCATTCAATATGACATTGACATATTTCCAAACCTAGAAAGATTGTATTACGGCAGTGCTGCATCGCCTTTGGTGACAGTAGCTTGACTAATAAGCGCAGGTCAAACTAAAACAGGAGGTGCCACTGAGCCAGCTCATGATAGCATAATACTGCTTGTTGGCAAACCATTTAGGAGAATTACCAAACCAGATCCACAAAGTAGATTACAGGCTACCAGCTCAGGTATGGATGGGACTGGGAGATGATCCTACCATCTTAAAACAGAAGGAGCAGGATGCCAAAGCTGCCGGTTTGAATGGTTTTCTCTGAAGTCAGTTGTACACTTGTGCTATTTTTCAAAGGGGGGTTGCATAAACCATGAAGCACCTCAGCATCCCTCTTGAGAGTTCAGCTTTCAGTTAAATTAAAAAAGAACCAGTTGGCACATGGACAGGAAGCAAATGTGGCACAGAAATGAAGGGCAAAGCTTGGGAGTTCAAATCAGAAACACCTTGATCTGAAAGTGCATGACGTTTGTAGATGGTGGGTGATGAGGTCAGCCAAGGTGCGAAAGGGAAGTCTTTTTTTCTGCAAATAGTTAACCTAGCATGCATGAAGAGGGAATTGTTAATGTAAAACACACATATCTCATACTGAACACGGGTTTTTACCGTATGTTCTCATAGAAATGCTCCCACCGCAGAATAATCACTTGTTTTATGTAATCTGGAAAGATTTTAATGCAATCCGAAAAGTATGAACTCTACCTACTCCCATATGAGCCCTTAATCTGTCAGTTTCATCTCAAAATATTTTCTTTTCCTGGTTAAGGCAACGTCTAGTCCTGATGAAAAACCCTAACATACCCTGCACTTAAAACAGAACAGTAATTATGGCGAGCACTTTCCATAGGATGACCCTCGCACTATTTACTTTGTCTCCCACGACATGGGAAATTCTGGGAGCGCAGCAAACGCTCACCACAATGAAATATTATCACGGTCATGACAAGCACGAGAACATTGCCTATAGGGGGAAAAATTAGAGTATTGCCAAGACTACCCACTTCCTCTTCAATAAAAGAAGACAATCACTGTCAGAGAACCATTTTCACCATAAGAAGTATGTGTCATTGTGTTCATTTTACTCTTCACCTACTTATTAAAACCTCAAAACCTGTCTTACAAGGGACACCACCCAATACAGCAGGATGGAGAACAAAAGAAACACTTTCACGTAACAAATTAAACACATAAAGCATAAATACCAGAGGCCTTTTTTCTGTTCTACAACGTTTAAAATGAAAAAAATCAGTCTCTGATTATTAAACCCAACAGTTGTCATGTCGAACTTGTTGAGAACATGTATGTAACATGTACCATCTGTGCACTGAATGGAGGTTGCAGTCACGCTTCAGTGAAACACTAATGAGGCCCTTGAATTGCTAAACAGCACTGATCACCTCATGACTGCTAAAAATAAGTAATGTGATTAACACATAACTTAAGCTTGCGTGGAAACCAACGGAAATCATGCCAGAAAAAAGGACATAAAGAGGGAGGGTGGGTGTTTGAGGTTGGTTTTTTTTTTTACATTTTTGGTTCAGTTTGATATGCGTTTTGAAAGATTTCAAGAAGGAAATTACAAATGGGTTTTGGTTAAAGATCTGTGCTGAGCAGTGGTAGAAGATGTTGCACATTATTACATTTCCTCTAAATTAAGAAGAAAGACTACACAGAGTTTTTCCTTCCCTTCATTCAGTCCAGAGGATGAGCTCTGACGTAAATGAAGATATTCCATATAAGCAGTGTCCAGTAAACTAATTCTTAACATGAGATAATTGCCATGGAGGAAGCCCTGAGGGGAAACCAGACATATTGGAAAATTAAAAGTGCAGTGCAACAGAAGGGAAACCCAGCGATGGGTGTTGCTAAAAGAGTGGCCAGATTGGCACACACTACTCTTGAGTTTTTATTGGCCACCGTTGGAGCCACCAGATACTCTCTCGTGCACCACTGGTTGTCTGGTTATACAGTTAAAAAGCTTGCAACACCAGTTGAGTGATAGACGTTACAGGACTTGTATTTCCAGTGTGTGACTTGTAATCGTTGTGAACGTTAAGGGTTTGTAAGTTCAATGGCATTGTTCTCCAGACAGGTATAAAAGGCACAAGCCAAAGCAGAGGTCTGTGAGTAATAACAGGTTTCCAACATGATATTTAAACTAATTTTGATGTGACTAAAACAGACCGGCAATGATATGGTCAAACAGAAGGTTACTGTTGTTAGTTTGGTGTCCTCACTGAGGGAGGTTACAGTCAATAGTGGAGAACAGCTCTGTCTAAAATAAGTACTGTGCTGGGGGGCGAAAATTTTCAAAGATATCATAATAATAATACAAGTTAGCTTTCTCTGGGTTGTTGTCAGGGGTTTCCATTCGTGTTTAAGGACAACACTGCCACCTGGCGTTGACTTTTATAATTGCTCGTCAAAACGGTGACGTCAGTCTAACAAAAATTTAAAAAATAAAAATAAACAGTAAAAACAAAAAAACAAGGCTTTGGTTTGGGTGAATAAAACGTCTTTTCATAAAGCACAAACTGAGCTAGCTCAAATAACTATGAAAATGAATTACAATATTAATGTTGGATCAGTTAGTTTTGACTGGCCAGTCAGACCAGAGCAGTCGATCCAAAGCAGCAGGATTGACAGTTTTGCAGGCTGGCGGAAGTTATTTTCATCCTCAATGGTGAGTGCACGGGTCCAGCTATAAACGAATAGATGTGTCCTTTTTTATGTCTACAAATTTCCGTGTGGTGATGCTTTTGAGTGTCATTCTTTTAACAGTAAGACTGTCTCACACCAGGAAGCCTTTGACAGTTAAATAAGGTTGTATAATTGCTAGCATACCTTGCTAACAGCGGAGACAGGTGTGTTTTTACTAATATGTGCAACTTTAAGATAGATATTAACATATATTTAGATGCCTTATCATCGGACAACGATTAAGGACAGCTATTGCATGTTTATCGCCAAGTATTTGCTAATAAAAACTTTAAGTGTGTTGTTATCCAACAATTAGAGGAGGATTATTTAGTGTTAGTTGTTGTTTCTTTCAGGGATGTTGAGGAAATGCTGAGACTCCTTAAAGAGGAGTGATATCGGCCTCCATGGTAACCCAGACCCGGAAAAAACTGCCATGTCTTCCATATCCATGTCAACATCCATCAGTTGTGGTGGCGAGGCTGCGGCTGCCATGGCAACAGTGGGGTGTGACCAGGCTCTGCTGGCCTCAGACCGCTACGCCAGGCTCATCCTGGCCCAGATGAACAAGATGCGTCTCCGCACAGACTTCTGCGACGTGGGGCTTAAGGTCGGAGGCCGGGTGTTCAGGGTCCACCGGTTAGTGCTGGCTGCCAGCAGCCCATACTTCTCTGCCTTGTTCTCAGGAGGGATGAGGGAGGCAGATAAAGATGAGGTGCAGATCATGGGGGTGGAAACTGAAGTCTTTGAGATTTTACTGGACTTCATATACACAGGTTTGCATCTTCTCTAAGATTCCACGAGGCTGAAGTTAGCAACTTCTGCTTGAAGTAATCTACAACCTCTTTAGAACATTTGAGACCAGGTTTAAAGAATATTAAGTCTTGAGTCTTGAGTAGGACCTGGTGGTCTAGATACAAAGAAGTCCATAAAATGATGCTGTTTTTCACAAATCAGAAACTGTGCTTGAAATAATATACAACCTCTTTAGAATATTAGAGACTAGGGAAGCACGATATTGAAATTTTGACCAATATTTTAAAACTCATGTGGCCAAAAACCAATATTGATACCGATACCGATATTAAAGCTGAAAAAAATAAACAGTCATTCCAAATAGCAGTTTTGTTATCCGTTTCCGACTCTTCAAAGAATAGGTGTGGGGAAAAAACATCGATACACTGAAATATCATGATATTTTCACATGCCGAAAATATTTCATGAATTCTTACGAGATTTCATAACAGAATGATGAAATATCGCGAGATTTCACTGGTAAAATAGATCAATACCGCGTTTTTAAACGTCAATATGATATCAGCATATGAAAATATCGCGATATTTCAGTGTATCGATATTTTTTCCCACCCCTAGTCTTTAGAAGGTTTTAAGTCTGTTTAAAAGAAGTTCTTGAAGAAGAAGTTTGTTTTTTTTTTTACTTAAGAAACAGCGGGCTGATCGGTTAAATATCGGTGGGGTGGCCGATGTCCAGTACTCAGTTTTAAGGCCGATATAGGCCGATACCGATAGGGGGCTGATTATATTGTGCATCCCTATTTGAAACCAGGTTTGAAGAGTCTTGAGTACAGTGGTTTTTGATTGGGACCTGGTCTAAGGTAGTCTAGATAAAAACAAGATCATAAAATTAGGCTATTTTTTATTTTCACAAATCAAAGTAAGGTTTCACAAGACAGAAACTGTGCTTGAAGTAATCTACAACCTCTAGAACATTTGAGACCAGGTTTGAAGAGTGTAAGTATTGTGGTTTTTTGATTGGGACCTGGTCTAAGATGGTATATATGATGATTAAGCCAGAGAATGACCCTATTTTTTATTTTCACAGATAGACGAAAGGTTTTATAAGTTTGAAACAGTATTTTAATGAATCTAGATGCCCTGTAGAATACGTCAGTCCAGGTTTGAAGAGTCCAAGTATTGAGTATTTTAGTTGGGACCTGGTCTAAGGTGGTAGAACATAATAAAATGGAGAAAATTACCTTATTTTTATTTTCAAAAATCAGGAACTGTGCTTGAATTAATCTACAGTCCTTAACAAACATCTAAGTTCAGGTTTGAAAAGAATACGTGTTGTAGTTTTTACACAGGACTTCGTTAAATGTTGTCAGTAGAAAGTAATTCACCAAAATTGAAATGGAAGCTGGGAACGGGTTGCTAACTTCAGCCTCGTTAAGATTCCACACATTATTATCCCAGTGTAGTTTTGCCGCGTCTTCTTGATGGAAACGCATCTCTTTTTTCTTAATTCAGGGGCAATCAGCATAACGGTAGAAAATGTTCAGGAGCTGATGGTTGCGGCTGACATGCTGCAGCTAAACGAGGTGGTGTCCCTGTGTGGGGAGTTTCTCAAGGGCCACATGGACTCGTCCAACTGTGTGGGCATCTTTCAGTTCCTGGAGCAGATTGCCTGCCTGGAAATGCTGGAGTATACTGAGAACTACATCCATGTTCACTTCCTGGAGGTGTGTCAAGCCAGAGATACATTTAAATTACTTTAGGAAACTTTTTTGATCTAGTTTAGATTGCATTAAAAAATGATCCCTTTCTTCCTTTAGGTGTGCGCCACTGATGAGTTCAGAGGTCTGTCAAAGGATCAGTTGGTGAAGCTTCTGAAAAGTGAGGAGCTGAGGATTGAGGATGAGTATCAGGTGTTTACTGCAGCTATGGACTGGGTTCTCCAGGATGTGGCAAAGAGGAAAAAACATGTTGTGGAGGTGTTGGAGGCCGTCCGCTTCCCCCTGCTTTCCCCACAGAGACTGTTCAAGTACATAGAAGGTGAGAAAGGTGTGACAAAAAACATTTTTCATCTTTCTATGGTTTGTATTTATGATGCTGTTTTAAAAAAGTTGCCAAGAAATTATGAAATGATCATAAATACACATTAAAAAGACACAAAAATACACTTTGTCATTTCAAATTAAAATTTGATTTATAAGGCACTTTTTTAAATGCTAAAGACAACACAAAGTGCTTTATGTATAAAAACAATTCATGCGTATTAAGCAAGGTTATAATATTTTTGGATTTTTCATTAGTTTCAGTTTTTATTTAGTTTTGACTTTTTGTTTTTCAATTCAGTTAGTTTTAGGTAGTGTTTTGATCAGGTTTGCTAGTTTTTATTAGTTTTTATTTTTTGAAAAATGCTTAATTGTAGTTTAGCTTTTATGAGTTTCAGTGTAAGTTTAAGTGTTTTGGGTAGTTTTTTTCCCCATAAATTATAAGTATTTGTCTGGTGTGACATTCAAAATCATCAGAAAGTCACTCGGAGTAAAACTGGTAGAGCAAAGTAAATAAATAAAATAGAAGTACCTTTTTATATCAACCCAAACGGCTTACAAACTCTGGATGTTTTTGCAAGTTAGTTTTTGCTGTTTCAGTTAGTTATTGTTTAAAAAAAAAAAAATGTAATTTTTATTTTTATTTCAGTTAACGAAAAAAAAAATTCAATTTTAATTTTAAGTTTTTGTTAGTTTTAGGTAACTATAATAACCTTGGTATTAACAACATGTTAAAGACACACAACTACCCCCCACTGAAGTGGTGTTGCCTTTTTTTTTTGTAAGGTTTTGTTTGTGAACCCCTTTACACCTAAATTTATTCACAATTAAATAAAATAAATACAGTAGAATATAAGGGGAAAAACAAGAAGAAAAAAATAGGAATAATAGAAATAATGCTAAATACAGTCGTCCTCAAAATCATTCGTATCCTTCAATAAAAGAAGGAAAAAAATCAGCTGTTAGTGTAAGTCAATTTTTTTTTTAATTTATTATTTTTCATTTGTATTATTTAGGGAAAATAAAGAAAAAAGTTGAATTTGACAGAAGTGAGAATAGATAAAAATTCTATGAAAATCATGACATTGATTTTGAATTGTAGCTCAACAAAAATATTCAAAACAAACAAAAATTAAAACAAGTAAACAAGTACAGTGGGGCTCAAAAGCTGCTAATGTGTCTGGTATAGTTTAGTTTGTTTAGTTTTTTAAAAATTATTATTTTCAACCACAATTCAAAAGCAATAATTAATTTCATTAAATTATGATTGTGTAAATTTTTATTTATTATTAGTTTATTTAGTTTCTTGTTACTTGAATTATTATTGTCAATTTAGCCTTTTCTTTAATTGGAGAGTATGAATAATTTTGAGGACAACTGTAAATACAAAAATAATAGTACCAGTAAATGAAATGAAAAAATTAAATGTAGTTATCATATAAATAGAAATAAAATTTTTAAAGGCCACATGTGGATTGTAGCAAATTTGTGACAGTAGGCATCAGTGGATTAAACGTTTTTGGATTTTTTTTCTTTTCCCCTTATGTGTTGCAAAAGGTAACATGTTTGGATTTGTTGTGCTTGTGACTTTTTGATGCATGTTTTTGGTTATCATTTGTTTTTGTTTTTGTTTGTTTTTTTTCCCAAATCATGTTTTGAAGAAATTTGTTCCGTTTTGCAGACTCGTGAACTGCAGCTTGAAACTATCAGAAATATTATTATAGAAAAAAGTCCAGTTAGTTTT
>JALJCO010006586.1:0-225278 GCA_023101725.1 Atherinomorus stipes
TGTGTGTATGGTTGCCTGTGGGAGTGTATAGGGGTGAGTAGGCGGGTGAGGGTGCATGGGAGATGAGTGTTCGAGTGTGGGTGGAGGGGGTGGAGGGGTGGGGTTTGTGTGTATCGAGGTGGGAGGTGCTTGGGTGTGGAGCGGGGGTGGATCTGTAAGTGGATGGGATGCAGGGCAGGTGTGTGAATGAGGGTGGTGTGTGGGAGGGTGGATGGGCGGGGGTTCTGGCGGGGTTGGGGGATTGTGTATGTCAGAACCGTGGTGGGGGTGCGGGCTTGGGTAATCCCCGCACATCTACCAGTGGGGTAGATGTGCGGGGATTAGGTGGCTGTGTGGGAGGGGTGGGAGGGAGGATGTGGATGGGGGGTTTGTTGACGGGGGTAAAGCTGTGTGGTTGTTTGGGGTATGGTGTGGGGGTTGATAGAGCAACAAACACGGTATTGATCTAATTTACCAACGAAATCTTGCGATTTTTCATCTTTCTGTTAGGAAATCTTGCAAGAATTCACGAAAATTTGGTGATATTTTTATATGCTGATATCATATTGATATTTAAAAACACGGTATTGATATATTTTACTAACGAAATCTCGCGAGAATTCATAAAATATCATTAGAGTTTGTTACAGAACAATGAAATCTTGTGAAATTTTGTAAGTAAAATAGATCAATACCACGTTTTTAAATATGGATTTGATATTGGCACATGAAAATATCGCAATATTTCAGTGTATCGATATTTTTCCCACCCTTACTTTTCAGAGTGTCAGAAACGGATAACAAAACTGCTATTTGCAATGACTGCTTATTTTTGAAGCTTTATTATCTGTATCGATATCGATTATCAGCCTCATGACTTTTAAAATATCGGATATCGGCCAAAATTCCAATATCGTGCATCCCCAAAGTGGAAAAACTCATATCTCACATTGTGCTCATATCGTCCTGTCTAGAATTTTAAGGCCGTTGTTTTAAAGCATCTGAGCTGAAAACTTTCCAGATGCTCTGTACTATGAAGTAACTATAGAGATTAGTTTGGGGTGGTGAAGTGCGAAAAAGCAATTTAAATATCATTTTAACGATACAACAGTGGTATTAATGGCCACACAAGAGGTCACAGTGGTAGTGTTATGGAGACGAAAGGATACGGCACATTCCTGCATGCTTGGGTTACCGTCCAGACCAGATTTTACACATCAGCTTTCTTCTACCGCTGATTTTGCCAACTGTGATCACTCTGATAATACTGTTTTCATGCAGACATCTTTTATTTATGTTTTTGAACCATCAAATAATTAAAACTCCACATTTTGTCTTTTAGTGCAAGTATTTTATCAAGATGTTTACATTTAATGATCTTTTAGAGAACATTATGAAACATTATGTCTTATGTCTGTGTCTTTGTGACATATGCGCTGTGGAGTTGGAACATGTCACTGCTGTAATGTACATGACAAATTATGATTCTGAACATCCTAAAATTTCTGGAGAAAAATAGGTAAAGCTGGATTAATATTTTGCCTTAGTTACACATTTTATATTTTTTATTTTTGAGTTAATTACATAATACCACAGGTAATTACTTAATATCTATTAAATTTCTGAAATTAATTTATTTTGTAAATTTTAGTTATAAAATTATTTTTGTTTACACACTTGCATACGGTTTTAAAATTAAATATATATATATATATATATATATATATATATATATATATATATATGTATATGTATATTTATCTATTTACTTAATACAATTTTAGATTTTTGCTTTTTTTTTCTATTTTATTTTCATTGATTTACATATTTACTCTTTTATAAAAACTTCAAGATTACGATTGATCAACAAAATCACCAAGCATTTATTCGTAGGTATCTGTAAGTGAAAAATCCAGTATTTCACATTATGATCAGAGTAACTGTTCCACATCTAAAATTCATATTTATTTATTTATTTATTTATACTATAGACTTTTCATCCAGTACTTTCGTACAGTCGCACAAAATGCCTTTCATAATTAATGAGAAAATCTCATAAGAGACATAAACACACAATTGATCGTTTAGAAGTAATTTTAAATGTACAGATGTACATATTTGTGTACATTTCCACACGTGTGTAGTAATCTTCACCCCATATCAGATGTAGTAACACGCTGGAAACATGGAAGAAGCTGTCCTCCTGCCTTATGTTTCACAGAATGAAACCTCACATGGACACATCAGGAATTAGTTATTGTTTCTAGTTAATATCTCCATGTTGATCCTGTGGGCCAGTTTGGGTCTCTGGGGGCCGGTTCTGGCCTCCACCCCTGTGTTAGAGGCACCAGGGCATGAAGACCGGCCCGACCCAGAGGAGGCACATCCCACCGGCCTGGACCATGGGGCCGAGGGGGCAGGGGCCACCTGGGCCCAGGACCCACCGCCCCACCCACCCCAGGACGGCCCGGACCACCCAGCACCGGCTGACAGCCACCGGTCAGGGCCCTACCAGTGACCTGCCCACCGCCGCAGAGCAGCCCCAACCGCATCACATACCTGAGGCCAGAACCTCTGGACAGGTGGACAAGACCACAAAGCGTGGAGATAATTGTCTGTTGTATTCTCATTGCAGTGTAAGCAAATATTTGAAGGTGACAGACCCATCTTAAACATCCTCTGTCCTGTGAAATGAACTCTGTGTAAAACCTTGAATTGTATCAGTTGCATATTTGAGTTTTTAATCATTAGAAACGTGCTTAAACATATCTGTGTCCATGAGTTTTGGTTAAGGGTTCTGGACAAGTCAGCCTCCCACTTCGAAGTTGGAAGGGAAAAAATGAATCATCCAGTTTTAATGATAACCTATTTTCGACAGTAGTTTACCGCGTTTTTAAATGTCAATATGATATCAGCATATGAAAATATCACGAAATTTTCATGAATTCTTGTGAGATTTCGTAACAGAATGATGAAATATCGCGAGATTTCATTAGTAAAACAGATCTACACCACGTTTTTAAATGTCAATATCATATCAGCATATGAAAATATAGCGATATTTCAGTGTATCAATATTTTTTCAAACCCCTAGTCTTTAGAAGTTTTAAAGTCTGTAAAAAATAAGTTTTTGAAGAAGAAGAAGTAGTAGTTTTGGGTTTTTTAGACTTTAGAAACAGCGGGCTGATTGGTTAAATATCGGTGGTGGTAGGCTGATACCGATAGTGTCGATGTCGTGCATCCCTATTCCAGATTGACCTCCTTCCAAGGACTCACCTGATACCGAGGATCGTCCGGGTGGACCGCAACAGCCACATCTCCCAGCATGGTCTCAGGACGGGTGGTGGACACGGCCACCTCGCCGTCTGCCGCATACAGAGGAGGAAAATCTTGTAAAAACGCTAAAGAGAACAATTCCAACATGAGAAAAGTTTCTGGACTGGGACGTACCGTGGCCTTCTACAGGATACGCAAAGGTGAGCATGGTTCCAAACTCCACCTTCTCCTCGTAACCTGGAACTGTCAGCATGGTCTGCCCACTCAGCTCCCTGGAATCAACCTGATCACACATCCACAGCCTTAAAATCCAGATTCATGTTTCCACAGAAGGGTTCTGCATTTACTCGGAAAACAAAAAGCAGCTCTGTCATCCTGTCATTGATTTATCATTTTTTGGTAAAGGATGGTTTGGTGCACTGATACATGACTGCCTGATGAGAGAACAGAAAGTCTGGACTGAAAGAAGTAAACGGGTCAGAACCTGATCAAGTCCTACAGTGACTCCCAGGTTCCAGCACTCTGATGGTTCCCATCAGTGCTCGGATAAAGGGTTGTGCTGTGTCTCACCTCGATGTCGGAGATGGCCGACTGAAGAGCGCAGCTCCAGTTGATCAAACCCTCGGATCGATAAATCAAACCAGAATCGCACAGCCTGACGAAAGCTGCGGTCACAGCTCTGCTGAAAGCCTGAAAGCAGAGTCAGACGTAGAGCTTACAGGACGGTTTACGCTTCGGTACTCTGACAGCAAAGCTTACTGAGGTCTGGGAACAGCTGTTACTCTACTGCTGCAAGTCTGAGTTTTATCATGTTAATGGGATAAAAAGTCTACACACTGAAATATCAGGATATTCTACATTGTGAGATCATGTTATTAAAAAGTGAAGTATAGATATTTTTACTAGAAAAAAAAATCGGATCTTGTTGTTCCGTTAATTGTCATTGGTCTGGCATGTCTAAAAGTCCCTGTTATCCTGGAAGAACTTCATATCCCAGCATTCCTCTCAGAGTCATGTGACTACGGTGCAGCTGCTGCTACAGACCAACTTGCTTTGAAGCTCTTTATAATAAGTCTGGTTTTACGTTGTTGGTTGAGTTACAAAAGACGCTTTCAGACTGTAGGAACCTTTTGGAGTTCCTAGAACCTTTTCAGGAACCAGGCCGTTTTTTGTGCATTCGGACACGTAGTAACGAGGGACCTCGACCCTCACTTCCTAGAACCTTTTTAGCTCCTACTCCGAGGCAGGGTCTTTTCGGGGTTCCATAGGAACTGAAATACGTAGGTGTTTGGTTATTGGTAGAACTGGCAAGCCCCGCCCCTTGTGTGATCTCTGCTTCTTCACCCCGCCATATTTAAAAAGCCCCACAGCTGTTACAACTGTTTACAGAGATCGTAATAACAAAAGCAATTATTTTATACCAATTTAATGACCCAAATGCAGTTGCAAATTGTGTCAGTGCAATCTGCGCCACTTTAGTGAACGAAGCCCGGTCCATCCACGAAAGTGTCCGGGCGTACTTTAACAAAAGGTAAACAAGGCGTTAGTAGAGCAGCTTTCCAATGGGGGGCTGTTCCGTTACGTGATATAAATGACCGTGATGAGGTAAAGCTGGTAAGCTAGCTTTATAATAGCTTTGAATAAAAGACATGAGAAACCTCAGTTTTGTATCAGATCTGCTGGGACATAAATTTGTCTCTGTCGCAGACGACTGCTTCAAACATGGTTCCTGTCAAGGTCCTCCCTCTTGTGCGAACGCAAACTGATGGGGAAGGTAGTTCTGATAATTAAACTCCAGACGTGGAGTTATAGGAACTGATCCTAGAACCTCTCTGTCCGAATGCGCCTCAAGTTGTCAGAAACATTAGGATTAGCCACATGTTGGCTAGTTGCATAGATGGTATTGGTTGACATCGGAAATTGAGAGTCGGACAATATCCGTTTACTGGATATCAGTAAAAAAGCCAATATCAAACATCCCTGTTTAATGTTGCAGTGATTCTGCTTGGATGTGAAATCAAAGGAAAGGGGGACCGTGCAGATGCTGCATCTCAGAACTCAGAAATAGTCCTGAATTTATGTGGATTAAGAAAATCTATGTTAAAGTCGCCACCTATTAGAAGAATCTTCTGGTTACCTGAATATGTATTAAAGTTTTCAAATCATCCCAAAAAGCCTCCAAAAGAAAATATCTATTTCATCACTGTGACTGAAGGCTTACTGGATCCATGGTGAAGCATGCTCTGCTCCAGTCCAGAGAAGCTCCCAGTCTCCTCAGCTGCTGGTAGATCTCCTCTCCTTTCCTGGGACAGAAGAAGAAGTAACACAGCTGATCACTGGATCAATCAGTAACACAGCTGATTACCGGATCAATCAGTAATACAGCTGATCACCGGATCAATCAGTAATACAGCTGATCACCAGATCAATCAGTAACACAGCTGATTACCGGATCAATCAGTAACACAGCTGATCACCAGATCAATCAGTAACACAGCTGATCGCCAGATCAATCAGTAACATACAGCTGATCACCAGATCAATCAGTAACGACACGACTGATTACCGGATCAATCAGTAACACAGCTGATCACTGGATCAATCAGTAACACAGCTGATTACCGGATCAATCAGTAATACAGCTGATCACCGGATCAATCAGTAACACAGCTGATTACCGGATCAATCAGCAACACAGCTGATCACCAGATCAATCAGTAACACAGCTGATCACCGGATCAATCAGTAACACAGCTGATCACTGGATCAATCAGTAACACAGCTGATTACCGGATCAATCAGTAACACAGCTGATCGCCAGATCAATCAGCAACACAGCTGATCACCGGATCAATCAGTAACACAGCTGATCGCCAGATCAATCAGTAACACAGCTGATCACCGGATCAATCAGTAACACAGCTGATCGCCAGATCAATCAGTAACACAGCTGATCACCGGATCAATCAGTAACACAGCTGATCGCCAGATCAATAACCGCTGATGTGGATGGGAACTTACTCCTTCTTCCATTTCCAGACCTCCTGCAGGAACTCCTCTCTGGAGAAGTCCTGTCTGAGTTTGCCGGTCTCCCTCAGCAGTCGCCTCTCCACCACCGTCTGAGACATGAGAGGCAGATTTACCAGAGATGTGGTTTATCTTACCATCTAGGAATGCACGATATTTCAAGTTTTGACTGATATCTGATATGCCAATATTTTAAAACTCATGTGGCCAATGACCGATATTAAAGCTGAAACAAATTAGCAGTTATTTCAAAAAGCAGTTTTGTTATTCGTTTCCATTATTTGTGGGGAACAAATATCGATACACTGAAATATCGCAATATTTTCATATGCCAATATCAAATTGACACTTAAAAACGCGGTATCAATCTATTTTACTTACATAATCTCGCAAGATTTCATTAATTTTTTTCAAAATCTCATAATATTTCGTGAATTCTTGCGAGATTTCATAACAGGACGATAAAATATCGCAAGATTTTGTTAGTAAAATAGATCGATACCACATTTTTAAATGTCAATATGATATCAGCATATGAAAATATCGTGAATCGATATTTTTCCCACCCCTAGTCTTTAGAAGTTTTAAAGTCTGTAAAAAGAAGTTTTTGAAGAAGTTGGTTTTTTTTTTAGAATTTAGAAACAGCAGGCTGATTGGTTAAATGCAGTTAAAAGCTGAGTATCGCGCATCGGCCACCCCACCGATATTTAACCGATCAGCCCGCTGTTTCTTAAAGGCCTCCTTCCACTGAAAACCCGTTTAACTTGCTCCTTCTGAAATACAGAGGGTTTCCCCTTGTTTACTTACACATGCTGACTTGCTAGCGTTGCGTTCCCCCCCAGTCGGCTGTGCTTCCTCATCAGAGAAACAATACAAAGAAAAGAGCGAATCGGGGAACAGCCTCACACTTCTACGTAACATTGCAAATAGCGTATCCCACGTGGGGTTTCTATCTGTCCATTGGAAGGCAGGTAACCCTCCACTACACACTAGAAATAAAGACAGCACGACTGTAGCTTCGGAGTTGAGAAGCTAATTAGCTAACTGTTTGTTAGCATGGCGGAACAAACTTGTTTGTCGGCTCTATTTCCTGTCTGTAGCGAAATAAGAGCGGGAGGGCGGAGCTTCCTTCATACACTGATGGGAGGCAGCCAATCAGACGGAAATTCCTGAGAAGGACCCGGAAAAGCTGCCGTTGGACCACAAGCCTCTCTTCTAGTATACAAATACAGCTGAATACAAAGCAACCAGAAGGTTTTTTTACACAGAAACGATGCAGAATGCATTTAATAATAATGGAGAACACAGAAATATTAATGAAATGACCATGGAAGTACAACTTTAAGTCTAAAACAACCCCAAAACTGCTTCGTCTTCTTCTTCAAAAACTTTTTTTTGACAGGCTTTAAAAGTTCTAAAGACTGGGGGTGGGAAAAAATATCGATACACATATTGACATTTAAGAACGTGGTATCAATCTATTTTACTAATGACATCTCACAATATTTTATCGTTCTGTTACAAAATCTCGCTAGAATTCACAAAAATTCCGCTTTATTTTCATATGCTGATATATTGACATTTTAAAAACGCGGTAGCGATCTATTTAACTTACGAAATCTCGCGAGAGTTTGTAACAGAATGATGAAATCTCGCAAGATTTTCTAAGTAAAATACATTGATATCGCATTTTTAAATATTGATTTGATGTTGGCACATGAAAATATCGCGATATTTCAGTGTAGCAATATTTTTTTCCCACTCCTATTTTTTAAAGTGTCGGAAACAGATTACAAAACTGCTATTAGCAATGACTGCTAATCATTTTTTCTGCTTTAATATCGGTATCGATATCGGTTATCGGCCACATGAGTTTTAAAATATAAGCTATCGGTCAAAATTCCAATATTGTGCATCTCTACGAGTGACATTCAACAGCAACTGAATTAAGTGATGGTAGTTAACGGCGGCTGCAAGGACCACACCCTCTCCGTTCATGTTGACCCAGTTGCCTTCACAAACATGCTGTGCGGCATCACACCCTTACAGATCCAGGATGGACGCCAGAGATATCTACAGCTGGACACTGACCTGCTGCATTATAAATAAAGAGTACATTAGCAGCATAAATAAATAAATATTATGTCTCTGCTCTGCATGATGATGTAACCGGTGTTGCAAATAGAGAAGCACCAATCCATTTTTTATCCGATACCGATGTCTGGGCTGAGCGTATCGGCCAATACTGATCCGATACTACTGCTGAATGACGGAACCGTATATATTGCCATGTGAGTGAAGGCACCAGGCTCGACATAAACTTTTAGCCTTATTCATAAAAAGTAGGGATGCACGATAACCGTTTTTTTGAACCGATACTGATAACTGATGAATTTCAGCTCTAAAGGCTGATACTGATAACACACATGCATAATAATTATACCAAATCAAAACCATCCCCGTAGCTCCACCCCTGGTGGTGAGACAGACTGACGATGATGATGATGGCCTACCTGTGTTGCTATGCCTGCATGGTCACATCCAGGAACCCAGAGAACTCTGCAGCCCTGCATCCGTCTCCTGCAGGATGAGAACGGAGGTGAGTGAAGCGTCTCTGCAGCGCCGGCCTGCAGACCGCCGTGTCTGGCTCACCATCGGACCAGCGCGTCCTCCACGGCCACGGTCAGAGCGTGGCCCAGGTGAAGGGTACCCGTCACGTTGGGTGGAGGGATGCACAGGGAGAAGGTCTGGTCCACTCGGTGAGACAACTGCTCCTGAAGACGAGGACAAACATTATCTGCTTCAGCCTCGTCTCCTGAACTCCACTCAGATCCGTCCGGGGAAAGTTCTGGTTTCACGACTACAACCATGAAACGTGGTGCAGGAGCACGAAGATGCACGAACCAATCACAGCAGAGGAATTCAGAAACACCGTAGACATCAGACTACACAGATATCACCCAGAACCAGCATCACGGACCCACATGGACCACATGCTGCTTCAGGTCCAGAACCAGCATCACGGATCCACATGGACCACATGCTGCTCCAGGTCCAGAACCAGCATCACGGACCCACATGGACCACATGCTGCTCCAGGTCCAGAACCAGCATCACGGACCCACATGGACCACATGCTGCTCCAGGTCCAGAACCAGCATCACGGACCCACATGGACCACATGCTGCTCCAGGTCCAGAACCAGCATCACGGACCCACATGGACCACATGCTGCTTCAGGTCCGGAACCAGCATCATGGACCCACATGGACCACATGCTGCTTCAGGTCCGGAACCAGCATCATGGACCCACATGGACCACATGCTGCTCCAGGTCTAGAACCAGCATCATGGACCCACATGGACAACATGCTGCTTCAGGTCCGGAACCAGCATCATGGACCCACATGGACCACATGCTGCTCCAGGTCCAGAACCAGCATCACGGACCCACATGGACCACATGCTGCTCCAGGTCTAGAACCAGCATCAAGGATCCACATGGACCACATGCTGCTCCAGATCCAGAACCAGCATCACGGACCAACATGGACCACATGCTGCTCCAGGTCCAGAACCAGCATCACGGACCCACATGGACCACATGCTGCTCCAGGTCTAGAACCAGCATCAAGGACCCACATGGACCACATGCTGCTCCAGATCCAGAACCAGCATCACGGACCCACATGGACCACATGCTGCTCCAGGTCCAGAACCAGCATCACGGACCCACGTGGACCACATGCTGCTCGGGGGAGGGGGGGGGGGCGGGGGGGGGGGGTCCAGGTCCAGAACCAGCATCACGGACCCACATGGACCACATGCTGCTCCAGGTCCAGAACCAGCATCACGGACCCACATGGACCACATGCTGCTCCAGGTCCAGAACCAGCATCACGGACCCACATGGACCACATGCTGCTCCAGGTCCAGAACCAGCATCACGGACCCACATGGACCACATGCTGCTCCAGATCCAGAACCAGCATCACGGACCCACATGGACCACATGCTGCTCCAGGTCCAGAACCAGCATCACGGACCCACATGGACCACATGCTGCTCCAGGTCCAGAACCAGCATCACGGACCCACATGGACCACATGCTGCTCCAGGTCCAGAACCAGCATCACGGACCCACATGGACCACATGCTGCTCCAGGTCCAGAACCAGCATCACGGACCCACATGGACCACATGCTGCTCCAGGTCCAGAACCAGCATCACGGACCCACATGGACCACATGCTGCTCCAGGTCCAGAACCAGCATCACGGACCCACATGGACCACATGCTGCTCCAGGTCCAGAACCAGCATCACGGACCCACATGGACCACATGCTGCTCCAGGTCCAGAACCAGCATCACAGACCCACATGGACCACATGCTGCTCCAGGTCCAGAACCAGCATCACGGACCCACATGGACCACATGCTGCTCCAGGTCCAGAACCAGCATCAGGGACCCACATGGACCACATGCTGCTCCAGATCCAGAACCAGCATCATGGACCCACATGGACCACATGCTGCTCCAGGTCCAGAACCAGCATCACGGACCCACATGGACCACATGCTGCTCCAGGTCCAGAACCAGCATCATGGACCCACATGGACCACATGCTGCTCCAGGTCCAGAACCAGCATCACGGACCAACGTGTACCACATGCTGCTCCAGGTCCAGAACCAGCATCACGGACCCACATGGACCACATGCTGCTCCATGTCCAGAACCAGCATCACGGACCCACATGGACCACATGCTGCTCCAGGTCAAGAACCAGCATCACGGACCCACATGGACCACATGCTGCTCCAGGTCCAGAACAAGCATCACGGACCCACATGGACCACATGCTGTTCCAGGTCCAGAACCAGCATCACGGACCCACATGGACCACATGCTTACTGTCCCGGACAAGGCTGAATGATCCCTCACAGATCTGGACCAGGTCTTCACTCTGAGGATCTCTCTACTGTCCTTCATCATTTTTCTCATCCTCTTCCTCAGCAGGTCTCCCTGCTTAGAGTCCAGATGCTGGTGGACCCTATTTCCTGTCCTCTCCACCCCAACCACCCCAGGCAGAACCAGTCCTCCTGGTCCTGATGGAGGTTCTCCCTCCCTGTTTCTGGTCCTGATGGGGACCAGGATTGATCAAGGATCAGTTCCTATAACTCCCCGTTTGGAGTTTAGTTATCAGAACGACCTTCCCCATCAGTTTGCGTTGGCACATGAGGGAGGACCTTGTTAGGGACCATGTTTGACGCAGTCGTCTGCGACAGAGACAAATTTATGTCCCAGCAGATCTGATACAAAGCTGAGGTTTCTCATCTCTTTTATTCAAAGCTATTATAAAGCTAACTTACCAGCTTTCCCTCCCTTTCCCTTGTCTACCTTTTGTTGAAGTGCGCCCTGACACTTTAGTGGACAGTCCGTCCACTAAAGTGTCCGGGCGGCAGCCACAGATTCTACTGCTATACTTTGAAGCTGTATTTGGGTCATTAAATTACTACAAAATAAAATAATTGCTTTTGGACATTTCAGAATATTTCTGCATTATTACGTGCACCATTGTGATCAATTTAATAATGAATTGGTACACTACAATTGTAATAATTCTTGTTGTTATTACGATCTCAGTTGTATAAGCTAGGGCTGGGAAAAAATATCGATAAACTGAAATATTGCAATATTTCAATATGCAGATTTCAGACAGATATTTAAAAATGCGATATTGATCTATTTTACTAATGAAATCTCACAAGATTTCATTATCTTGCGAAATCTCGCGAGATTTCACGAAAACCTGTGATATTTCGTGACTGAACGATGAAATCTCACGAGATTTTGCCAATAAACTAGATTGATACCGCATTTTAAATATCATTATGATATCACAATATGAAAATATTGCGATATTTCAGTGTATTAATATTTTTTCCCAGCCCTAGTGAAAGCTGTGGGACTTTTTAAATATGACGGAGCCGGAAGAGGCGGAGATCACGCAAGGGGCGCGGCTTGCCAGTTCTACCAATCACCAAACATCTACGTATTTCAGTTCTTATGGAACCCCGAAAAGACCCTGCCTCGGAGTAGGAGCTAAAAAGGTTATAGGAACTGAGGTCCCTCGTTACTACGTGTCCAAATGCACCAAAAAACGGCCTGGTTCCCGAAAAGGTTCAAGGAACTCCAAAAGGTTCCTACAGTCCGAAAGCGCCTTTTGAGATACTGTGGTCTACTTTCTAATCTTTCATGTATAGAATAATTCAGTGTGATGTCTGAAGGTTTTTCTGTTTTTCTCACATGCTGATCAGGACTGAAGAATCCCTCTTTCTCCCACCACTGATACCAGCTGGACTCCACGTACTCCGGGTTGTAAGAGGAAGGAAAATCTGTTCTCGTATCTGCAGAAGAAGAACAGGACTGTGTGAGTGTGCAGAAAGAGGGTGGGTGGTCCTGCCAGAGCTGGAAACAGGAGTCCATCACCTTTCTTTGCTCCAGGAGGAGTTGCAGAGGTGTAACTGATCTTCTCCTTCTCACTCCATTTCACCAGGTTATCTTCAGAGCTCTGAAACCACAAACAGCACCGCGTAGATCACGGTGTCAAAATTCTTTACATTGGACCAAAAATGACATGGGGTGGACGGTCGCGGGCCAAAACTAAAAATTCAGTGTTGCAGTGCTTGAAATTCAGTATGCTTCTTCTATAGCCTAATTGTCCAAAATAAAACCTCATACAAAGTAATGTGGAAAATGAATGACCCCATTTCTTTTTACAGGCTGAAACTACTGAATATCGAGATAGGCCTTCAAGAAAAAACATTTGTTACCATAAATTCAAACCTCCATGACACCAAAAATATATAAAAAAAGATTATACTCCTTTGTAACGGCGACTAACTCCTAGAAATAAGGTCCAGGTTTTAAAAAAAGAAAGTAATCCTTTTAAGTGTTACTCATGTGGACAGGTGAGGAAGAGGAGCAGACACAGCTGAAGCTCTGATCTGATCAATTTAGAAATAAAAATCATTATTTATGTCTTTGACATCAAGATTAAGGCAGTTTATTCATGATTTAATCAAGTTTGTTATTTCGTTTGTGGAGCAGAAATGGACAAAACATTCAGTTTGAGACGTCAATGTCTCAGATAAACAGCTGATCAGCATGGAGTAGAGTCTGTTCTGACGAGGAGATCAGATCAGAACAAACCAATCTTCAACTCAACATGACGCTTCTGCCAAACATCTGGAAACAGCTGAGCTGCTGTCAGATCTGGTTCTAAAACTTAATGTAAAGCAGCAAAGAGTCAGAACTCCAGAAAGCTTGTTAGATCAGAGGAGACAGCGGAGGGTGAAGACGTGCACCCACTGCTTTGGGATTGTCAAAAATTGAATACTTCTGCTTGAACAGATGTTTGGGGGGAAATTCCAGCTCCTACCTGGAATCTCGCTCCACAGCTGGGATGAGACCCGAGAGCCCCGGACATTTCCACTCACCGAGCGCTGGCCTGACAGGATGGCCCTCTCCCGCTGCAGTCTGCGCCGCTGCTTCTCGGCTTGGGGCCGCGGTGACGAGTTCAGCTGAGAGGGAGGAGATCTGGGCGGGTTACTGGACCAGAACCGACCAGCGCTCCGTCCTGCCAGCCCCCAGCTTGTAGAATGACCTGCCCTCCACATCCTGAGTTACCTTATCACGCTGGAAACAAACACACAGAATCACTCAGGTCAGGGAGAGGCATACGGATACCCTGGAGCCGATACTTCCACACCAGCTAGACAAAATATCAGAACCGATACTTTTTTTTAAAAATCGAGATGCCACTGTACAGAAAAAACACATGCTATTTGATTTCACTAACCCTCACCATGAGAGTTGTAGGCAATGAAATGATGTAAGCAGCCAGATTCTAGCTTCCGTGTCACATGATGGTGGTAGCCTATCAGATTCTAGCTTCTGTGTCACATGATGGTGGTAGCCTATCAGATTCTAGCTTCTGTGTCACGTGATGGTGGTTGCCTATCAGATTCTAGCTTCTGTATCACATGATGGTGGTACCCTATCAGAATCTAGCTTCTGTGTTACATGATGGTGGCAGCCTATCAGATTCTAGCTTCTGTATCACATGATGGTGGAAGCCTATCAGATTCTAGCTTCTGTATCACATGATGGTGGTAGCCTATCAGATTCTAGCTTCTGTATCACATGATGGTGGTAGCCTATCAGATTCTAGCTTCTGTGTCACATGATGGTGGTAGCCTATCAGATTCTAGCTTCTGTGTCACATGATGGTGGTAGCCTATCCGATTCTAGCTTCTGTGTCACATGATGGTGGTAGCCAATCCGATTCTAGCTTCTGTGTCACATGATGGTGGTAGCCTATCCGATTCTAGCTTCTGTGTCACATGATAGTGGTAGCCAATCCGATTCTAGCTTCTGTGTCACATGATAGTGGTAGCCAATCAGATTCTAGCTTCTGTATTACATGATGGTGGTAGCCTATCAGAATCTAGCTTCTGTGTTACATGATGGTGGTAGCCTATCAGATTCTAGCTTCTGTATCACATGATGGTGGAAGCCTATCAGATTCTAGCTTCTGTATCACATGATGGTGGTAGCCTATCAGATTCTAGCTTCTGTATCACATGATGGTGGTAGCCTATCAGATTCTAGCTTCTGTGTCACATGATGGTGGTAGCCTATCAGATTCTAGCTTCTGTGTCACATGATGGTGGTAGCCTATCCGATTCTAGCTTCTGTGTCACATGATGGTGGTAGCCAATCCGATTCTAGCTTCTGTGTCACATGATGGTGGTAGCCTATCCGATTCTAGCTTCTGTGTCACATGATAGTGGTAGCCAATCCGATTCTAGCTTCTGTGTCACATGATAGTGGTAGCCAATCAGATTCTAGCTTCTGTATTACATGATGGTGGTAGCCAATCAGATTCTAGCTTCTGTATCACATGATGGTGGTAGCCTATCAGATTCTAGCTTCTGTATCACATGATGGTGGTAGCCTATCAGATTCTAGCTTCTGTGTCACATGATGGTGGTAGCCTATCAGATTCTAGCTTCTGTGTCACATGATGGTGGTAGCCTATCAGATTCTAGCTTCTGTGTCACATGATGGTGGTAGCCTATCAGATTCTAGCCTCTGTGTCACATGATGGTGGTAGCCTTTCAGATTCTAGCTTCTGTGTCACATGATGGTGGTAGCCTTTCAGATTCTAGCTTCTGTGTCACATGATGGTGGTAGCCTATCAGATTCTAGCTTCTGTGTCACATGATGGTGGTAGCCTATCCGATTCTAGCTTCTGTGTTACATGATGGTGGTAGACTATCAGATTCTAGCTTCTGTATCACATGATGGTGGTAGCCTATCCGATTCTAGCTTCTGTGTCACATGATGGTGGTAGCCTATCCGATTCTAGCTTCTGTGTCACATGATGGTGGTAGCCAATCCGATTCTAGCTTCTGTGTCACATGATGGTGGTAGCCTATCCGATTCTAGCTTCTGTGTCACATGATAGTGGTAGCCAATCAGATTCTAGCTTCTGTATTACATGATGGTGGTAGCCAATCAGATTCTAGCTTCTGTATCACATGATGGTGGTAGCCTATCAGATTCTAGCTTCTGTGTCACATGATGGTGGTAGCCTATCCGATTCTAGCTTCTGTGTCACATGATAGTGGTAGCCAATCAGATTCTAGCTTCTGTATTACATGATGGTGGTAGCCAATCAGATTCTAGCTTCTGTATCACATGATGGTGGTAGCCTATCAGATTCTAGCTTCTGTATCACATGATGGTGGTAGCCTATCAGATTCTAGCTTCTGTGTCACATGATGGTGGTAGCCTATCAGATTCTAGCTTCTGTGTCACATGATGGTGGTAGCCTATCAGATTCTAGCTTCTGTGTCACATGATGGTGGTAGCCTATCAGATTCTAGCTTCTGTGTCACATGATGGTGGTAGCCTATCAGATTCTAGCCTCTGTGTCACATGATGGTGGTAGCCTTTCAGATTCTAGCTTCTGTGTCACATGATGGTGGTAGCCTTTCAGATTCTAGCTTCTGTGTCACATGATGGTGGTAGCCTATCAGATTCTAGCTTCTGTGTCACATGATGGTGGTAGCCTATCCGATTCTAGCTTCTGTGTTACATGATGGTGGTAGCCTATCAGATTCTAGCTTCTGTATCACATGATGGTGGTAGCCTATCCGATTCTAGCTTCTGTGTCACATGATGGTGGTAGCCTATCAGATTCTAGCTTCTGTGTCACATGATGGTGGTAGCCTATCAGATTCTAGCTTCTGTGTCACATGATGGTGGTAGCCTATCCGATTCTAGCTTCTGTGTCACATGATAGTGGTAGCCAATCAGATTCTAGCTTCTGTATTACATGATGGTGGTAGCCAATCAGATTCTAGCTTCTGTATCACATGTTGGTGGTAGCCTATCAGATTCTAGCTTCTGTGTCACATGATGGTGGTAGCCTATCAGATTCTAGCTTCTGTAAGTAAGTAAGTAAGTAAAATTTATTTATAAAGCGCTTTTCACAGATAAAAATCACAAAGTGCTGTACATAAAGAATAATTGGTACAATGAAATAACATAACATATTAAAAGAACATATAACAGGAAAATAGGATAATAGAATAAAACCCAGACAATCACCATCAAATCAACCAAAAGCCTTCCTAAATAAAAACGTCTTCAGCAGTTTTTTTAAAAGTTTCCACAGAGTCAACCAGACGCAGGGACAGGGGGAGGTCATTCAGAGTCTGGGGGCTACAGTCTTAAAAGCCAGGTCCCCCCGGGTTTTAAAGCGGGTCTTTGGGACCTTCAAGAGATTCTGGCCTGAGGAACGGAGGGTGCGCCCTGAGGTATAGGGACACAGCAGATCAGTAATGTACCGGGGGGCCTGGCCATGCAGTGCCTGGAATGTCAATGTTAAAATTTTAAAATCAATTCGGAATTTAACCGGGAGCCAATGAAGATTTAACAGAATAGGGGTGATGTGGACTGTTCTGGATGAACCTGATAAAAGTCTAGCAGCAGAATTTTGAACTAACTGGAGTCTTTTGAGTGTTGTCTTATTAAAACAAGTAAAAACAGAATTACAATAATCGATACGCGATGAAATAAAAGCATGAATGATCATTTCAAGGTCTGCCCTTGACAACATTTTCCTGACCTTTGAGTAGGGATGCACCGATTGTAAAAAATCTGGGCCGATACCGATACCGATGTTTAACATAACAACTTGGCCGATGGCCGATGTTTTCTATTTTTATTTTTACTTCCTTTGTGCCACAGAAATTTAAAAGTCTTTCAGCTCTTCCGTCTATCCTTGAATGAGCACAAATTCAATCAGACCAATTTATGAAACAGAAACAACCTTTAATGTCACTTTGTGGTTGACATTAGTTATAACAAGCTCTTTTCTGAAAACTTTTTGAAAAACCTGGGACTGATAATCACTAAAAAGAATGCTTCAGTATATTGCCCAACAAAATAAACAAAAACATGCTCAATGAGAAGATTATTTTGTGGCCCAATAAAAAATATTTGTGGAGCATGAACTGCAAACTGCGTAATGCTGATCTTTTTCTGAAACGGTAAAATATTGCCACACGACTGCCACCATCTTCGTTTCTCTACTGAGGAAAGTGTGTGGTTGCCTTCTACCAGTATCTCCCCCCACCTGCCCAAAAAAGAGGGGGAAAAGGAGTTTTTCTTAAGCACAGTGTTGATGACACATGTAAATCATTATATGATATATAATGATATATAATAATCGGCCACTGCCATCAGGGAATGTCATTTCTATTGGCCGATGGCCGATGGCAGTTAACAAGGCAAAAATCAGCCGATACCGATGTCCAGCCGATGCATCGGTGCATCCCTACCTTTGAGATATTTCTAAGATGATAAAAGCAGCTTTTAGTCAGCTGTCGGGGGTGACCCTCTAAAGTCATAGCCTGGTCAAACACCACACCAAGGTTCCTAAGGCTCGCTTGGACAGACGAGCCCATAACACCAAGGCGGTTCCTGATCAGGGGGATCTTTTTGTCCGGGCCGATGATCAGTGTTTCTGTTTTACTTGAATTTATCTGAAGATAATTTGCGGACAACCAGTTTATGATGGAGGACACGCATTCCAGGAGCTCGGATAAAAGGTGAAATTCTGAATCATTAAAAGAACAATACAACTGAATGTCATCTGCATAAAAGTGATAAGACATGTTTTTAAAACCACGAATCAGCTGACCAAGAGGCTTCACGTACAGCAAAAACAAAAGGGGCCCAAGAACAGAACCCTGCGCAACTCCGCAGGACAAGTCGGACACACTGGACATGACATTATTAAAGGCGACATTGAAGGCTCTACCTTTTATATAGGAGGAGAACCACTGGCGGACAGACCCAGAAAACCCCATCTCTGATTCTAATCTATTTAGCAAAATACTGTGATCTACAGTATCAAAGGCAGACGACAAATCCAGCAGAACCAAAACCGTATAGCGACTTGAGTCTGCAGCCATCATCACGTCGCTAGAAACTTTCACTAACGCAGTCTCAGTGGAGTGCCTTCTACGAAAACCTGATTGAAAGTTATCATAGAGATCGTGCTGATCCATAAAGGATGTCAGCTGGCCAGACACGACCTTTTCCAAGATTTTGGAAATAAAAGGAAGTTTTGATATAGGCCTGTAGTTTTTAGGCTCAGATGGATCAAAATTTGGCTTTTTAAGGATGGGGTTCACCACAGCATGTTTAAAGTAACTAGGAACTAAGCCAGATTCAGCGAGAGATTAATTAGTTTCACGACACAGGGGCCAATGACATCAAAGGTTTTCAGGAAGAGTGATGTAGGAACAATATCACTAGGGCTAGAAGATGGTTTCATCTTGCTCAGTATGGCTGTCACATCCTGTAGGCTGACAGGAGTGAAGGATGACCACAATCTCACAGATGGTAAAACAGGTGGACAAACATTTGTAAGGGGGAAGTTAATACTAGCCCTAATGTCTTGTACTTTTTTCATGAAAAAAATTTTGGAAGTTATTGCAGTCTTCCTGTGAGTACACAGGTGCACAAGGAGCTGAGGGTGAAACAAGGTCCTCAATGTTGTCAAACAAGACTTTTGGATTTTTCTTGTTACAAGAAATAAGATTTGAAAAATAAGCGGAGCGAGCAAGCTTTATCACATGATGGTGGTAGCCTATCAGATTCTAGCTTCTGTGTCACATGATGGTGGTAGCCTATCAGATTCTAGCTTCTGTGTCACATGATGGTGGTAGCCTATCCGATTCTAGCTTCTGTGTCACATGATGGTGGTAGCCTATCCGATTATAGCTTCTGTGTCACATAATAGTGGTAGCCAATCAGATTCTAGCTTCTGTATTACATGATGGTGGTAGCCTATCAGATTCTAGCTTCTGTGTCACGTGATGGTGGTAGCCAATCAGATTCTAGCTTCTGTGTCACGTGATGGTGGTAGCCTATCAGATTCTTTATAAATTCTTCATAAATCTATAAATCTATATTACTATTACATTTTATATTTTCCTTTCATAAACTTAAATAATCTTGATCTGTAAATTATTTTTGTTTGATTTACTCATCAAAATTGTTTTTAATTTCTTTCCAGTGCTTCTGTTCCCAAGTTTTACTTAGATTTAATTTTCCCCTCACAATCAAGACACCAGTCGAAACTGTACAATAATGTGATTTACTTAAAAGGGACAAAAAGTATCGATATCGGTATTAATATCAATGAAAAGGTCCTTCCTCTGCTAGCATCATATCGACAGAAAGATTTAGGTATCGCCCATCCACAGCTCAGGTCACTTTTCTTTCTTTTTTGCCATTTGCTTACTTGAGGGTAAGTTATTCATAAACTCAGCAAAATAAGTAAGTAAATGAGTGTTTAGTGGGTTATATCTTTGAAATAAAAAAATGCTTCTTAGTAACAAATCATCTACTGTTGGAAATCCTGCTTATTTTTTAAATGGAGCCTCATTAGGTCTGAGCATGCATTAGTGGGATGAACAGCAGAGAATTTGGATTATGCCAATGAAAAACTTTCCAAATCTTCTCTGCCAAACACATGAATACATTTTCCTGACAAATGTGGCTCCATTTAAAGGGAAATAAACAGACTTTCCAACTGTACCAGATTTATTACCAAGGAGCGTTGTTACAACAAAGGAATAATCCACCAAACACTGATTTACTGGCTTCTTCAGCTGGGTCTTTCAGGTGTACTCACTGTGCTCTGGACACACAGGCATGTCAGCCACGACCTTTACAGCAAACACCTCCGTAGCTGGACATCCACAAACATTTTTATAAAATAAAACCAACTCTTTGTCGCCGTTAAATCACTTTATACTTCTGCTGGTTGAAAAGCGGCCTCGTTTGATGTTTTTCTGTTATTAATATCAACACGAGGAGTCAGTTTGTTGACGGACTAGAGGAAACAAACTTGGTCCGTCTAGGAATATCTTCCCCTGATTTCTACCGTTGTAAAGCTACACTTAAGCGGAACAAAAAACATCCTGCCAGCTTTACCAAATAAAATCAATCATTGAACTCATTTTCCCCACACAAAGATAACATTACCGAACCAAAAACACATTTATTTCCATATTTAAAATAGTGTAAGTCAGTGGTTTCGTTGGATTGCGGTCCTCTTTTTTGATGAAGCTGGCTGATCATGTTACGGTTGTGAAACGGGAAGTTCCGGTTGGAGTCGCGCGGACTTGTTTTTAACTTGACTTGTGTTGTCTCCAGCTCAGCCAGAGCAACACCTCCCAGCCATCAGGTCATCTTATTTGGGTTTTCTCTACAGTTTGGGGGTTAACGATCTGGGTAAAGTCCCTGTAGCGTCCGTAAGGTGATATTAGAGACACGGACGTCCGACTCCGGTTCTGCTGAATCCGAAAGCGAGCTAACGTTAGCGTTAGCAAGTCCTCCAGGGATGGCGGAGGTTCCCGGGACATCAAGCGAGACGATAACGGAGACTGTTCAGACCAGCACACCGCCGCCGCCCCAGCAGGTAAGCGCTTAGGAGCCCCTCGGGGAGACATGTGGACGTTTGTGCTGAAAAGTCTCCCATCAGGAGGAGAAAAGCGCATTTTGTGGTCATGAGCTCGCGCTGCTTGTGGACGGAGACTGTTTTCAGCCTTAACGCCTCGTGAAGCTTCACCAGGCCTGATGTGTCATGTTAAGGGAGGCCGTGAGATGAGGGATGGCGAAGCTGCGGGGTTGTGGAGGACGTGCGTGGCTGTTTTCTCACGGTTCCTCTGCTGGCTCCAGACCTGCGTCAGACCTAAGCTGGTCTCGGACGCAGATCTAGATCTGTCCGCTGTGCTGGAAAAGCAGATTATCTGATCATGTCAGGCTCCAAAGGTGAAACGCGCACATTGATTACAGCTGCTGTGCGAGGGATGCGGGCCTGTGCACGCCTACATTGCTGATGAATCATGAAATCTGATTGGCTGCTGGCCCTTATACTGTCTCAGCGTGTGACTATCTGGTGTGATTGCTGCTAAAGCCACGGACGTCTGCAGGAACACGCGCTTCAAGTGGAGGAAAAGTAGCGATGAAAGCCCTAGATGAACCAAAAATAACCGTTTTCTTTTTCTAGAGAGGGGAAAGCTGCAGTGTGGGGAGAAATCAGACATGTTAGGCCTACTAAAGAGGAACACGTGACATCTATGGATGGGAGACACTAGAGATGGATTTATGGCTCTTTGAAAGGAGCTGGATCTTGAGGAGTCGTTCCTTCTAAAGAACCATTTTGTCAGTATTTCTTTATTTTAGAATTCATTCAACTAATCTTTATCAAGTAAATAATCACTGGTAACAATTTATCAGACAAGATTTGGATCTGAATGATTAATTTATAGTTGGTTGGTGGGTAATGTCCTGAATTCTTGGTCATAATTTTCATTAATCTTGTGTTTTTCATTGGAGGTGGCTTCATATCCCTGAGCTTTGACAGTAAGATCTGAATTTTTACTCCCCATTTTCATCAGGAAATTTTTGTAATACACAAAACTCACTATATAAGAATAAAGGATGATGAAACGATGCGACAGTCGTCCTCAAAATTACTCATGCCCTCCAATTAAAGAAGGGAAAAATCACTTGTGAGCGAATTAAGTTGAAATTGACAAAAGTAATAATAAATAAAAAAAAATTCTATGAAAATCATGACATTGATTTTAAATTATGGTTCATAAGAATTATTGAAAACAAACACAAATAAAACAAGTAAACAAGCATGATGGGGCTCCGAAGCTAAAATGTTGTTGAGCAACACTTTGAGCCAATCACTGCAATCAGGTGTTTTCTGTGACGTCCAATCAGACGTCTGCACCTGTTGACAGGTATGTTAGTCCATGTTTCCATGGGAAAGATGGTCTAATATGTTTTGGACAGTTTTGTTTATTTGTTTTTTTCTTGTTATTATTTCCAACCACAATTCAAAAGTAATAATTTATTAAACTAAATTATGATTTTGTTTTTTGTAACTCAAGTTTTTATTGAACTTTTCAGAGACTTGGTACATGGCAAACTTAATATGTTTTTCCATCTAGGAACAGGCATTCTGTAATTTACAATCCTGGTGACAGGCACATACTTTTTGGTCCTACTAATACACACACATACACAAAAAGGGGGGGGGGGGGGGGAAAAAAAACAAAACACAAAAAGTGGGATACATAATCTCAAGTAATATGTATGTATCAGTACACATGTACACAGATACATTCATCAATACATTCACAACTGTCCACACAGAGAATAACTGAGATTTCAGCATATACTGTACAACATGCAGACATTACTGATGATTTCCCACTTTTATGTAGTTAAGTTATGATTTTGTAAATTTTCATTTATTAATTGGGGTTCAGTTTCTTGTTATTTGAATTTTTTTTCATCCTTTTATTATCCTTTTATTTAAGTAAGATGTACATACGTTGTTTGCTCAAAATCAATCAATCAATTACTGTTGTGCATTTAGCCTTTTCTTTAATTGGATGGTATGAATAATTTTGAGGATGACTGTATATAAAATCTACTAAATGGGATTTTTTTAAAAAGCAGGAAAAATACAGAAGTTGAGTAAAACTAAAAACAGACTAAAGCTGAGCTTCATCAGTGCAAATTCTGGTAAATGTTTTGAAACTCAGTTCCTGAACAACGCTTTCTGCCCGTAGATGCGTTCACATGAATGAAGCGTGTTGGACATCAGACTTCCATAATGCACACGAGGGCTGCAGCTATCTTTTTGTAATCGAGTAATCTAGCGATTCTTCTGACGATTAATTGAGTAATCGGATAAATTGGACATTTTGCAAGTTATTTAAATTTCAAAACTTAAGTTGATTGTAAGAGCTAGAATTTCTAGCTTTCTAGAGTGCAGTTTTCCCTGAACGCAGCACTGATCAATAATAAGACCAATAATAACGTCGAGGAGTTTTTTTTCAGCCGTTAACCAAAACACTTTCCTGCAAACGTGCCATTGGAGGCGTATTATGGCCCTTTGGCTTGCCATAGGAAGCGAAGAGCAAACATCTTGTCATATGACGGACCTTTTACAGGGACGGTTGGCGGCCATTCTGATGGGTTGATGGATCCGTTTCTGCTCATTCTGGCCCAGCTAAGCCTGGATACTCTTGTTGTGGATTGAAGGAGCCCAGCTAAGATTTTAATCCTGGATTACAGAATCCCAGAGGCCCCAGCTGGAGGACTACTGGTGATGGTTGATTGGTTTAACAGCAGCTGCTGCGCACTGATAGCAGTTTTATCAGAAATGAACAAAACTGCTTTAAGGGTGCCATGACATCAGATTTCACTTTTCTGTTTTTTTTTTTTTTTGTTTTTTTTTTTGGGGGGGGGGGGTATATTCTAGATCTGTTGTGCACTGATGAGGCCATGTGCATGTCCAGAGTGATGTCAGAGTCCCTGTTTATGTCTGTCAGCTTTGTTTCTTTGTTCAGAAATGGTTGAATCAGACAGCAGCTTATCATTCTACATAATGCAATTGCTCCAATTAAAGCACACTATCAAGACATCGGCCACCCCACCGATATTTAACTGATATTTAAGTGATATTTAACCAATCAGCCCGCTGTTTCTAAAGCCTAAAATAAAGAAAAACTTATTCAAAAACTTCTTTTTTTGCAGACTTTAAAACTTCTAAAGACTAGGGGTGGGAAAAAATATTGATGCACCGAAATATTGCAATATTTTCATATGCTGATATCATATTGACATTTAAAAACGCGGTATCAGTCTATTTTACTAACAAAATCTCGCAATATTTCATCGTTCTGTTACGAAATCTCACCAGAATTCTCAAAATATCGTGAGATTTTGTAACAGAACAATGAAATCTTGCAAGTTTGTAAGTGAAATAGATCAATACTGTGTTTTTAAATATCGATTTGATATTGGCATATGAAAATATCGCAATATTTCAGTGTATCAATATTTTTTCCCACCCCTATTTTTCAAAGTGTCAGCAGTTTTGTTTTCCGTTTCTATTTGCAATGACTGCATATTTGGTCAGCTTTAATATTGGTATCGATATCTGTTATCGGCCACATGCGTTTTAAAATATCGGATATCGGCCAAAATTCCAATATCGTGCATCCCTAGTTTTGTCCATGGTCTAGCTCCTGACAGAAAACTTCTGATGTTGATGAATGTTCATCCATCTGAAATTAGAGATGGTGAAACGTGAGCTTTGCTGTTAGCAGGTAAGCTAACAGGTAAGCTAACCCGTTTTGTTGTTCCCCTTTATTAGAATGATAATAATAATAGTGATAATAATGATCTTTATCAGGGTACCAGAGTCGTTCTGCTGAGTGTGGACTCGTGTCACGACGACAGATTTTAGCTGTGCTGCGTCTGATCCTCTGTTCACCTCTGATGTGTTACAGGAGGGACGAAGCCTGACAATCAAGCTGAGGAAGAGGAAGACTGAGAAGAAGGTGGAGTGGTCTAGTGACACTGTGGACAACGAGCACCTGGGAAGACGGTCCTCAAAGTGTGAGTTCCCACACACGTTTGACAGCATGTCCATGTTTCGTTCTGGAGCTGCTGTCTCCACATGTGGAACTGAGACAATCTCATCCAGAAGTACAGACTCTCCTGCAAGTCAGATTTACATGTTCTTGTATTCAGTGTTCGTATGTTCCCGTGTTCCCGTGTTCTCGTGTTCCTGTGTTCTCGTGTTCTCGTGTTCCTGTGTTCTCGTGTTCTCGTGTTCTCGTGTTCCCGTGTTCCTGTGTTCTCGTGTTCCCGTGTTCTCGTGTTCCTGTACGGAGCTGCACGTCATGAGGACATTACCAGTTCTGACTAGTTCCAAACATACTTTATTTGATCCTGGTTTATTAGCTTGTCATATTTATCATTTATATTCAGATTAACCCTTTTTACTCCAAACTGATATCCATCTTTTAATCCCAGTCAGCAGCAGAACCTTTAATCCCAGTCTGCATCTAGAACCTTTCATCCAAGTCAGTATCAGAACTTTTATTCCCAGTCAGCAGCAGAACCTTTAATCCCAGTCAGCAGCAGAACCTTTAATCCAAGTCAGTATCAGAACTTTTTTTCCCAGTCAGCATCCAGAACCTTTAATCCCAGTCAGCATCAGAACCTTTAATCCCAGTCAGCATCTAGAACCTTTATTCCCAGTCTGCTCAGTCATGACCAGGTGAGGGAGGAGATGATGGTGGTTTGATGCCAGTCCAGTCAGAACGGAGGGATGGAACAGGAACTGCATGTGAAATAGTGGCTGATCCGGTTCTTCTGTGAATGACCCGGTTCTGCTGTGAATGACCCGGTTCTGCTGTGACTGAGGTGGTTGTGTCTGTGGATGAACCGGTTCTGCTGTGAATGATCCGGTTCTGCCGTGACTGACCGGGTTCTGCTGTGAATGACCCGGTTCTGCCGTGACTGACCGGGTTCTGCTGTGAATGACCCGGTTCTGCCGTGACTGAGGCGGTTCTGCCGTGAATGACCCGGTTCTGCTGTGAATGATCCGGTTCTCCTGTGAATGACCCGGTTCTGCTTTGACTGACCGGGTTCTGCTGTGAATGATCCGGTTCTGCTGTGAATGACCCGGTTCTGCTGTGAATGACCCGGTTCTGCTGTGAATGATCCGGTTCTCCTGTGAATGACCCGGTTCTGCTTTGACTGACCGGGTTCTGCTGTGAATGATCCGGTTCTCTTGTGAATGACCCGGTTCTGCTGTGACTGAGGCGGTTGTGTCTGTGGATGACCGGGTTCTGCTGTGAATGACCCGGTTCTGCTGTGACTGACCCTGTTCTGCTGTGAATGACCGGGTTCTGCTGTGAATGACCGGGTTCTGCTGTGAATGACCCGGTTCTGCTGTGAATGACCGGGTTCTGCTGTGAATGACCCGGTTCTGCTGTGACTGACCCTGTTCTGCTGTGAATGACCGGGTTCTGCTGTGAATGACCGGGTTCTGCTGTGAATGACCCGGTTCTGCTCTGACTGAGGCGGTTGTGTCTGTGGATGACCCGGTTCTGCTGTGAATGACCGGGTTCTGCTGTGAATGACCCGGTTCTGCTGTGACTGAGGCGGTTGTGTCTGTGGATGACCCGGTTCTGCTGTGAATGACCGGGTTCTGCTGTGACTGAGGCGGTTGTGTCTGTGGATGACCCGGTTCTGCTGTGAATGACCGGGTTCTGCTGTGAATGACCCGGTTCTGCTGTGACTGAGGCGGTTGTGTCTGTGAATGACTCGGTTCTGCTGTGAATGACCCGGTTCTGCCGTGAATGACCCGGTTCTGCTGTGAATGACCAGGTTCTGCCGTGAATGACCCGGTTCTGCTTTGACTGACCCGGTTCTGCCGTGAATGACCCGGTTCTGCCGTGAATGACCCGGTTCTGCTGTGAATGACCCGGTTCTGCCGTGAATGACCCGGTTCTGCCGTGAATGACTCGGTTCTGCCGTGAATGACCCGGTTCTGCTGTGAATGACCCAGTTCTGCTGTGAATGACCCGGTTCTGCCGTGAATGACCCGGTTCTGCCGTGAATGACCCGGTTCTGCCGTGAATGACCCGATTCTGCTGTGAATGACCAGGTTCTGCCGTGAATGACCCGGTTCTGCTTTGACTGACCCGGTTCTGCTTTGACTGACCCGGTTCTGCTGTGAATGACCCGGTTCTGCCGTGAATGACCCGGTTGTGTCTGTGTTGTGTTCCAGGCTGCTGTATTTATGAGAAGCCCCGACAGTTTGGAGAGTCTTCCTCCGAAAGCGAGGGAGACGAGGATGAGGAAGGCTGTGGAAGTGCTCACTGCATCCTGGGCCACGGCAGAAGAGGACATGGACAGAGGGGGGACGGGGGGGCCACCGCCCCTCCTAACTCTGGAGGCTCGCACGCCCACTAACGAGCAAAGATGGAGGATGGAAGATGGGTGGTGGGGGAGGGGGGGGGGGGGGGGGGCACATTACAAACCTGCGCTCTGTATTTTAGTTTAGTCCCATCAGAGGTTCAGACGTCAGGACGCTCCAGCTGCTGAAGGAGAGACATGGACGTCCCCATCACCGTCTGTCCACGTGAGGACGTTCAACCTGTTTCTGCGTTCCTGAACGTTCCTGAATGTTCCTGAATGTTCCTGAACGTTCCGGATAATTCACATCTCACAGTCTGGATGTTCCTGAAACACATCAGAGACGGTCCCAGCTGGAGACTGGTCTCTCTGGTCCCTGTCTCCATCTGGAGACTGGTCTCTCTGGTCCCGTCTCCAGCTGGAGACTGGTCTCTCTGGTCCCTGTCTCCATCTGGAGACTGGTCTCTCTGGTCCCCGTCTCCAGCTGGAGACTGGTCTCTCTGGTCCCTGTCTCCATCTGGAGACTGGTCTCTCTGGTCCCCGTCTCCAGCTGGACACTGGTCTCTCTGGTCCCCGTCTCCATCTGGAGACTGGTCCCTGGTCCCCCGTCTCCAACTGGAGACTGGTCTCTCTGGTCCCCGTCTCCAGCTGGAGACTGGTCTCTGTGGTCCCTGTCTTCATCTGGAGACTGGTCTCTGTGGTCCCTGTCTTCATCTGGAGACTGGTCTCTGTGGTCCCTGTCTCCATCTGGAGACTGGTCTCTGATCCCTGTCTCCAGCTGGAGACTGGTCTCTCTGGTCCCCGTCTCCAACTGGAGACTGGTCTCTCTGGTCCCCGTCTCCAGCTGGACACTGGTCTCTCTGGTCCCCGTCTCCATCTGGGAGACTGGTCCCTGGTCCCCGTCTCCAACTGGAGACTGGTCTCTCTGGTCCCCGTCTCCAGCTGGAGACTGGTCTCTGTGGTCCCTGTCTCCATCTGGAGACTGGTCTCTGATCCCTGTCTCCAGCTGGAGACTGGTCTCTCTGGTCCCCGTCTCCAGCTGGAGACTGGTCTCTGTGGTCCCTGTCTTCATCTGGAGACTGGTCTCTGATCCCTGTCTCCAGCTGGAGACTGGTCTCTCTGGTCCCCGTCTCCAACTGGGGACTGGTCTCTCTGGTCCCCGTCTCCAGCTGGGGACTGGTCTCTCTGGTCCCCGTCTCCAACTGGGGACTGGTCTCTCTGGTCCCCGTCTCAGTCTGTTCTGATGGTTCCAGTGGACAGTCCATGTCATTCGAAGTCATTATGCCGATCATAAATGTCCCCTGCGGAAGTGGGACACTGTGGTGGCAGGATGTCCTGCAGCCTGATGGAGGACAGACGGAGGGCAGACTGAGGACAGATGGAGGACAGACTGAGGACAGATGGAGGACAGACGGAGGGCAGACTGAGGACCAATGGAGGACAGACAGAGGGCAGACGTAGGACAGATGAAGGACAGACAGAGGACAGACAGAGGACAGACGGAGGGCAGACTGAGGACCAATGGAGGACAGACAGAGAGCAGATGTAGGACAGATGAGGGACAGACAGAGGACAGACAGGGACAGATGGAGGACAGACTGAGGGCAGACGGAGGACAGACGGAGGACAGACGGAGGACAGACGGAGCCAGTGGGGCTGGATGAGGTTTCTGTATTTATTTGCTGGTCTTGGTTCTTGCTGATGGCGGACGTGACCTCACTCTGATGGGGGTCAGGGTGGAGACTGAGGACTGGACTCTGATCAGATCCTGATCTGTAGGGGGGGGTTCCAGTCCAGGGACTAGTGTGATGCCGTGTCCCCACGTCTAACCTGTAGCTGTCAGGGTGAGACTGGACCTCCGGCTCAGTGGAAGTCAGATGTTTTTATGTTGATCAGGAAGCTTGACGGGGGCTGTGGTCCTGGTCCTGGATCAGGATCCGGATCCGGGTCTCCTCTTTCACCGTGACCCTGATTGTAGACTTGGAGACATCAGTTCCTCTGCAGATGAACCCTGGTAGAAATATCCACCTCAGCTTTGACCTTTGACCTCTCAGTCAGACCGCGGCCCCAGTCCTCAGCAACGTGGACCACCGAGTCCTCCACAGGCTCTCCAGCAGGATCTAGGTTAGCTGGTGGCTTCAGGGGACAAGACTTGATGATGTCAATGATCTACCTGCAGTAGCAGCTGTAGATGCTGATCAGAGGTCCTGGAGGTCCTGGAGGTCTGGAGGTGGTTCTGGAGGTTCTGGAAGTTCTGGAAATTCTGGAGCAGGGGTCTGCAACCTTTACAGTCCAAAGAGCCATTTTTGCCTCAACCCAGCAAAATAAAAGTCATCCAGAGCCGCAAATATTTCATGGTCTTTTTTCAAAAAGCAACTTGTACTTTATGAAATTTGTTGCCATTTTTCAAGAACCACAGTTTTATTTAGACTTTTAGGAAAACAAAACTACGGAAGAAGATTAGAGAAAAAGTAAAATACACTTCTGAGACAAAAGTCAGAATTTTTTTCCAGAACATTACAATTAAAATAATATTCAGGAGATTTTTTTAAATTTCAATTTCTGAGTCTTCTGACTTTCTTCAGATATTGAAAAAAAATCCAGAAAATTTGTTTGAATGTTCTGGGGGTAAAAAAAAAAAAAAAAGTCAGAATTCCCAACTTTTTTCAGAAATTGAAAAAAAAAAAATCCTGAATTTTTTTTATATATTCTGAAAAAAAAGAATTGACCTTTTTTCCCAGAATTCCTTTTTTAGAAAAATATACATTCTGGGAAAAAGTCAAAATTCTGACTTTTTTCAGAAATTAAAAAATACAAAATCTCCAGACATTTTTCTTTAAATGTTCTAGATTAGATAAGTCGGAATTCTGACTTTTCAGATATTGGAAAAAAAAATCCTAAAAATTTCTGTTAATATTCTGGAAAAAAGTCAAAATTCAGACTTTATTCTCAGAATTTTTTTTTTTCAGTGACCCTGAATCATCTTCTGTACAAAATAAATCATAAAAACTTTGCAACAACAACAAAAAAAAAAGGGATAGTTCCATTTTCCTTCCTGGGATTTTGTTGTTTTGAAACTGTGTTGCAGAAGAAGCCCATATTTTCCAAGCCAGTGAGATGAGAAACAGATGTAGAAAAAAAGACATTACTGGTACTTTTACTTGTAAAAATTTAGAGCAGTTATTCCAATGAAAAACCAGTAAAACCTACATTATTTATCAACCATATTTTTAAATATAACTGTATTCTTCGTCAGTTTTAGTCTGTGTTATTGAGCCATTGTGGACAGTCCAAAGAGCCACTTGTGGCTCTGGAGCGGCAGGTTGCAGACCCCTGATCTGGAGGTTCTGGAGGATCTGGAGGTGGGTCAGATTGTGTGGTGGCGGTGCTCTGATCCGGGTTCTGATCCATGGTGGCTTCCACGCGTGGGTCACGGCCTTCTGTCCAGTTTCTGTGTTCCCCTCGTACATGTTTCCCCTGCAGGTGATGACACACCTTTCTGTATATATGACTGGAAACCGAGCAGATTTAATAGGAATTAAAGTTTTAAACTGCAACCATGACGAGACTGTGGTGTGTTCGTGTTCATGTTCTCTACTGAGGAGTAAAAATACCCAGAATGGACGATTCTGCTCTCTGGAAGATGTTAAAATCATTTCAGCATTGAAGATGTAAGAGGTTGAGTTAATTTCTTCAGTAACTACTTGTACTCACATCATGATGCTGCCACCGCCGTGCTTCACTGATGTGTTTGTTCCTTATTGTACATTTTATCATTTATCAGGGTTCCCATCAAGCTGCAGCTAGGCCTGGGACGATAATCAATAAATCACTTAATCGCACGATAAATGGAAATGAAGTCAATTTTTCCGGCCTCGATTTATCGCCACGTGCATGCGTGTATTTGTTTTCCACGTCTCTCAGCTCCAAACGTTGGATGACGAGATGGTTCACTCTGTGCATCGTCTCAGCACCTGGACATGTTTGTGTTTTAGCAGAATGAAATGAAGAAGTGAACCATCTTGTCAGTCATGCAGGATCTTTGTATCTGTGGGAGGAGGCGAAGCCGCAAAGACACATGCAGCAGGTGAGCTTCGTGGAGCTTCGTGGAACTTTGAAAAGCTCAGAAACACTTATTGTAAAGCCTGAGAGTCCTTTTTTATTTTATGTTTATTTATTTGGTTCTGGACGTTCTAATGTGAAATAAAAGTTGAAATGTTGCATTTGAAAGGACGTATTTGCATTATTGTGATGTATTGCCTTTACGTGAGTGGTTATTTTGGTCTCGGTAAAGTCGACAATATTGTTTATAGCCAATAATATGTGGGACAAAATATAGTCCAGCAAAATTTGTTATCGTTCCAGGCCGAGCTTCAGCTGTTCCGATATACAGTGAGGAAAGTAAGTATTTGAACGCCTTGCGACTTTGCAAGTTCTCCCACTAAGAAATCATGAAGGGGTCTGAAATGTTCATCTTAGGTGCATGTGCACTGTGAGACATGATGTAAAAATAAAATGGAAATCACAATGTATGATTTTATAATAATTTATTGGTGTGCAAATAAATATTTGATCACCTGTGAAAATCAATGTCAATATTTGGTAAAGCAAACGTTTCCTGTAGTTGCTCAGCAGGTTTGCACACTGCTGCAGGGTTTTGGCCCATTCCTCCACACAGATCTTCTCCAGATCAGCCAGGTTTCTGGGCTGTTGCTGAGAAACAGAGTTTCAGCTCCCTCCAAAGATTTTCTATAGGGTTTAGGTCTGGAGACTGGCTAGGCCACTCCAGAACCGTGACATGCTTCTTACGGAGCCACTCCTTTGTTATCCTGCTGTGTGCTTCGGGTCATTGTCATGTCGGAAGTCCCAGCCACGACCCATCTTCAATGCTCTAACAGAGGGAAGGACGTTGTTCCCCAAAATCTCGCAAAACATGGCTCCGGTCATCCTCTCCTTAATACAGTGCAGTCGTCCTGTCCCATGTGCAGAAAACACCCCCAAAGCATGATGCTTCCACCCCCATGCTTCACAGTTGGGATGGTGTTTTTGGTCTCATTTGACCACAGAACTTTGTCCCACGACTCCTCTGGATCATGCAAATGGTCATGAGCAAACTGAAGACGTGGACGTGTGCTGATTGAAGCAGGGGAACCTTCCGTGCCATGCATGACTTTAAACTATGACGTCTTAGTGTATTACCCACAGTAACCATGGAAACAGTGGTGCCAGCTCTCTGCAGGTCATTGACCAGCTCCTCCCGTGTAGTTCTGGGCTCATTTCTCACCTTTCTTAGGATCATTGATGCGCCACGGGGGGAGGTCTTGCATGGAGCCCCAGTCCGAGGGAGTCATGTTTAGCTTCTTCCACTTTCTAATAATTGCTCCAACAGTTGATCTTTTTTTCAACAAGCATCTTGGCAATTCCCCGTAGCCCTTTCCAGCTTTGAGAAGGTCTACTATTTTGTCTCTGGTGTCTTTGGTCTTAACCATGTTAGTAGTTGGAGTCTTACTGATTGTGTGGGATGGACAGGTGTCTTTATGCAGCTAACAACATAAAACAGGTGCTTATAATTTAGAATAATAAGTGGAGTGGAGGTGGACTTTTTAGAGGCGGACTAACAGGTCTTTGGGGGCCAGAATATTTGCCGATTGGCAGGTGTTCAAATACTTATTTGCAGCAATAACACACCAATAAATTATTTTAAAAAATCATATATTGCTACTTCCGGATATTTTTTTTTAGGTCATGTCTCTCACAGTGGACATGCACCTAAGATGAAAATTTCAGACCCCTCCATGATTTCTTAGTGGGAGAACTTGCAAAGTCGCAGGGTGTTCAAATACTTATTTCCCTCACTGTACATGTTCATAATAAACATTCACTCAATAAAATAGAAGTTCCAAAAACAAAATGTGGTCGGATAATATCACCAATGCCACAACTAAGTAGTATACAGGTGACTGACAGGCTTGAGGTAGTCATGCATGCACGCTAGGGATGCGCGATAATTATCAGGCAAATAACAGGAAATTATGACGTCATTCCAATAAGTCCGATATCATGATGACTTACCCCGACAACTTACGTCCCATGAAGTTGGAATTTTTAAGATCGGACATGCAGAAGTTGAAAATCCCAGTTTTAAGCTTTTCTCGCTGAGAAATTGTGATTGGGGAAAGAAAGCTGCTGCTTCACAGAGGAGATCCAAACTGCTTCCAAACCACTTTCCCTTCCTATTTAAGACACGAGATTCCCCGTAAAGTTGGAATTTTTGATTTGGTATAATTAGATATGTGTGTTATTGGTATCAGTTATTGGTATCCGGCTTTAGGGGCTGAAATTTATTGGTTATCGATATCGGTTTTAAAAATGGTTATCCTGCATCCCTAATGCACACTGATGGTATGTACATATTTATAAATCATGTGTTATGACTGATAATACAAACAATAATGATACTTATTCTGACTGACAACATCGATGGTAATAACAGTAACAGCGTTGGAAATAAGTCGGCAGCACAAACCATTAACAACAGTACATTATACAACAAACACGATGTTTACAATAAAGACAGAACAACTAACTCTTACAGACACTTATTGCAAATAATCTTATACCATGTTCTGGGTGAATACTCAATTCTGATTGGCTGCAGGGTGTCCGTTAGACACCTAGAAAAGACGTTCCAAACAAACAGTCCGATTGTTCTAAATCAGAGCTGTCCAATTTGGAGCCCAAACGATTATTGTTGGCCCGCTGCCCATTGTCTTTTTTTTTTTTTTTTAATTATGATTTGATTGAAAAATTATGATATAATTGAAAAATTATTTTGATATTTATTAATTGTTGTACTTCCCTTTCTGACCACAAATTAAGATTGCAGTAAATTGTGGGTAGGGTGAACAAGAAAACAAAACCTCATTCAAAGTAATTAAAAAAAAAAATGAATATGAACACAATAAAGAACAGGGTTGTTCATCTTCCACAATATTTTGTATGAGGTTTTATTTTGAATACACACAACTGGACAATTTCACCCAATGCAACATGAAGCTTTGGTTCTGGTCCGCAACCATCTACCCAGAGTCACTTTTGGTCCTCCAATGTAAATTATGTGGACACCCCTGTTCTAAATCAATGCGCTGACTCAAATGCTAGTTGGTAACCATGGTAACAGAGCTTAATATTTTAATAGTTAAAAGAACTTTAACATATTAAAGGCAGGGTGGATGGTGTTTTCCAGGAGCATTTTTTACTATATTGCTTAAAGTCTTCTTCACATATCGATTGCAGACAATTAATTAAATGTTCTGACACAAAAATAAAAAAATGAATCCCCTGTAGAACGGACAGGACTGGAAGCAGCCCCATCATTTCATTGGATGGGGCTGCGAATGACCCGTGCTGATTGATTGAATGATAATTATGTCCATCAAACCCGACTGCCGTTTGTCGCGCTCCCATCCTCCGCATGTGCGCGCTCACAACTCACCGTGAACGGTGCAGATCAGCCGAGACGAACATGGCTGCTCCCTGCTTTCATCTATGCTGCTGTTTGCTCTTAAAAAGAAAAAAACAGATGTGGATGAAGTCATGGAGGTGTTGGTGTTTGCAGTGAGCATGTTTTACACCACAGAAGAAGTTGGAGGTGAGATAATTATCACTTTTAGGAAACACGGTTCCTCCGCTGTTTACTGGGAAGCTAACAAGCTAGCCACTCGGCTGTTCTCGGTTATGTTCGCCGACAACCATCAGCGTACGCGTGCTCTGTGCTCTGGAGGCAAGGTTTTGGGGGGTGTATATTTTTTTCAAATGTAGCTTGCTCAAACTATTTTTCCAGGATGCCCTACCGTGCCTTTAACAATTGGCTTAATATTTATTTCTTTCATAAGTAACCATGGTATACGCGGGATAATGCCCTCCAGGGTTGTCCGTTATCAGAAATTAATGGACTTCGCGGAGGCGTGGCCACTAATTTCTGATAATGGACACCTCGTCGGGCATTATCCCTTTCATAATGTACTGTTTCATTAAAATAAAGTATTAGCAAAAGTCTGGATGAGTTGAGATTAAAAGAAAGGTTTACTAAAGAAGGAGGAGTAAATATGGCTTGCAAGCCAGGAGTGTCACACAGAGAGCTGCGTGTTGGTCGGATCTGCGGGAAGATGGTTTATAACCATCGGAGCTGAGACAGGCATGCACTGAAAACACACAGCGGTTTATCCATTAATCCTCCTGTCACACCAGCAGGGTCGGGCTGACACACTCAAAGGCGTTGAAGATTAGATCAGTGCTAATGATATTAGGCAGATACGATGAAGGGAAGATTTCTTTCACAACTGTCCTCTATTATAATTAGGGATACACGATATAATTGGCTCCCTGTTGGTATCGGTCGATAGGGGCCAATATCTTGCGATGTTTCATCGTTCTGTTACAAAATCTCATGAGAGTTCACAAAAATTTAGCAATATTTTTATATGCTGATATATTGACATTTAGAAACGCGCTATCAATGGAACGAAATCTCGCAAAATTTCATAGTTCCATTATGAAATCTCACAAGAATTCATGAAATATAGTGAGATTTTATAACAGAGCAATGAAATCTCGCGTGATTTGGTCAGTAAAATAGATCGATACCACATTTTCAAATATTGATTTGATATTGGCATATGAAAATATCACGATATTTCAGTGTATTGATATTTTTTCCCACCCCTATTTTTCAGTGTCAGAAACGGATAACAGAACTGGTATTTGCAATGACTGCTTTTTTTTTTTTCAGCTTTAATATCGGTACCGATATCGGTTATCAGCCACATGAGTTTTATAATATCGGATACCAGCCAATATTCCAATATCATGCCTCCCTAATTATAATGTAAGCACTGATGTAAAATTGGATTTATTGCAGCAGTTTAGATCTTTATAATTAAGTTCTTTCCCTTCATATTCCTCTAAAAAGCTGTTCTTTTACTGAAATAGTGCAGTTATTAGTCACCACGTGTCCAGATGAAGTATTATGTTTATCATTGCTGAACTCCAAATTCTTATATACTTTAAATAGAGGTTTATATATACATTGTATTGCAAAAAGTATTGTCTCACCTGCTTTGACTCACATTTGAGCTTCAGTGACGTCCCGTTCCTGATCCAGAGGGTTCAGGATGACGTTGGACCACCTTTGCAGCTAGAAAAGCTTCAACTCTTCTGGGAAGGCTGTTCACAAGGTTAAGGAGTGTGTTTATGAGGGAAAGATAAAGATAAGATTAGATAAAGATACTTTATTGATCCCCGAGGGGAAATTCATGTTTCAGTACAACCCGTCCAAGACACACAAACACAAGAACATTACAAGACAGGATCAGGCAGACCGTGGTCACGCAGCCCCTCACAGGGCACCTTTGCAGAAAGAAAACGGTAACATGAGGAAAGATGGGTTGGTGGTAAAATAAGAGGTCTCCGAACTCTCCACATATGCAGGTGGAGACCTTGGAGACAAAAAAACACACACCAGTACAGAGAAGCACGAACTCCACAGTCACAACATAGACACATGGTGGGCAGGAAGGGCGGGGTTTCCCCCCCAAACAGCAGAGCAAGGACGCGGCAGCACCCGTCAGTCTGTCGAGAAGGGCGGGTAAGAAGAAGGACCAGCAGTGCAGTGGGATGTGCGCATCAGTGTCGTGAAAATGTGTGTGCGTAAGCGAAAGACAGTGGCTCACGCACAGTCCGTAGATGATAGAAACGGCCTTCAGAGAGTCCCAACTGTTCTTGTGGAGGGGGGGGTTGCAGAGCCTCTGCAGTCTCTCCAAGGACATGTGGGAGTTAATGCTGCGTTCCATTTTCATCGGAACTGGGAAGTGGGAACTGGGGGGTGACGTCACACCCGACCAACTTGCGTTCCAGCTCACTGGTCGGAAAACCAGTTAGCAGCCTAGCAAAACAACGTGTTTGCTAAGGCTATTGTTATTAGCCGTTGTTGGCACAGCAGGCGTTGTAGTTCACATATACGACATGAAAAATGTGAATTACACTACAGCAGCTTCCCCCTACATCTATATAAACCAATACTACGTGTACGATTGATTTATGCAACAAAATATTAGTAAGAAGTGTAAATAAATGTAACATTATAGAAGCTTCTAAAACTGCTAACACAGGGCGCGGCCATCTTTAAATCTGAACTCGGAGCTGCGAGAGTTGTCCGACTTTCCGAGTGGGAAATCCGACTTCAGGGGGGCGTTCCAGTTGAAACTTCCTACTCGGAACTGGGAATTTCCAACTTCCGAGTTGAAATGGAATGCAGCATAAGGAGCAGCTGCAAGGCCGCTCCCGGGGACCAGATTGAGATAAGAAGATAGTTTGGGTCCAGGCGGAGGCATGTTTCCGTCTGCCTGTAAAGTCTTCAGCAGGTCTCAGAGGTGACCAAATCAGCCACATTTGTGTTAATTTCCCCCAATCCGAGTCTCCAACTGCTCCAGGTGGAACCCAACATCCTTTATGCTGTCAGACATCGTCCCCAGTTTGCCCCACAGGGCATCCACGCGAGTCAACGTGCACAAAGTTTGAGTCTGAGTGTTGGTAGCTTGGAGAAACAGCTCGGACGGCCGCCTGCCCACAGCTGCCGTCAGCTTCAGAATTTCCCGATGAACCAGGAACCCGACAGCTCCAATCAGCAGGAACCCAGTTATCATAAATCCAAACATGTACAGGTCTTAGTGTGACCTGCTGGGACCGTCCCGTCCGGACAAGATGCCGCCCCCTGCACCTTGTCTCTGGGTAAAAAAATATTATCCGTTGTGATGAGAGACTCGCCGTCCAGATCCATAGTTGAAGTTTAGGATTTAGGAGAAAAATGCAGAGAGAAGCTCAGAGGTACGACAGGACAAAGATTGCAGGGAAAACAGGGAGGGAGGGGGCAGAGGAAAGCAGAGAGGGAGGGGGCAGAGCAGAGGAAAGCATGTCTGCACTCGCTGACAGCCGGAAGAGAAAAAGTTCAAATAAGTTCAAACTGACAAAAGTAATAATAAATAAAAATTCTATGAAAATCATGACATTGATTTTGAATTCTGGTTCCAAATAAATATTAAAAACAAACACAAAAAAATTAGAAAGTAAACAAGCATGATGGGGGTCCAAAGGTAAAATGTTGGGGAACACTGAGGTGTTTCCGTAACATCCAATCAGACGTCTTCACCTGTTGACAGGTATGTTCCACTGTTCATGGGAAAGGTGCTCTAATGTGTCTGGGACAGTTTTGTTTATTTGTTTTTTATTATTATTTCTAACTACAATTCAAAAGCAATATTTTATCACAATAATTATAATTTTGTTAATTTCTATTTCTTAGTTTTAGTTTCTTGTTATTTGATTTACTATTGTGAATTTAGCATTTTTTAAAATTGGAGGGTATGAATCATTTTAGGACGACTGCCGTAGTGGGTACAGAAAGTATTCAGACCCCTTTAAACTTTTCACTCTTTGTTTCATTGCAGCCATTTGCCAAAATCAAAAAAGTTCATTTTATTTCTCATTAATGTCACTCAGTACCCCATCTTGACAGAAAAAAACAAAAATGTAGAAATGTTTGCAAATTTATTAAAGAAAAACTGAAATATGACATGGTCATAAGTATTCAGTACTTTGCTCTGTACTGAATAGAAGTACCTTTTTGAGCTAAAACAGCCATGTGTCTTCTTGGGAATGATGCAACAATGTTTCACATCTGGATTTGGGATCTTCTGCATTCTTACTTGCAGATCCTCTCCAGTTCTGTCAGGTTGGATGGTGAACGGTGGTGTTCAGCCATTTTCAGGTCTCTCAGAGATGCTCAGTTGGGTTTAAGTCAGGGCTCTGGCTGGGCCGGTCCAGAATGGTCCAGAGTGGTTCTGATCCACTCCTTTGTTATTTCAGCTGTGTGCTGAGGGTCATTGTCTTGTTGGAAGGTGAACCTTCGGTCCAGTCTGAGCTCCTGAACTCTGGAAGAGCTTTTCTTCCAGGATCTCTGTACTTGGTCGCATTCATCTTTCCTTCAACTGCAACCAGTCGTCCTGTCCCTGCAGCTGAAAAACACCCATAGTATGATGCTGCCACCACCGTGCTTCACTGTTGGGATGGTATTGGGCAGGTGATGAGCAGTGCCTGGTTTTCTCTACACATACCACCTAGAATTAACTCCAAAAACTATAATCTTGGTCTCATCAGACCAGAGAATCTTATTTCTCTCAGTCTGGGAGTCCTTCATGTGTTTTTGGCAAACTCTATGCGGGCTTTTATATGTCTGCACTGAGGAGATGCTTCCATCGAGCCACTCTGCCATAAAGCCCCGACTGGTGGAGGCTGCAGAGATAGTTGACTTTGTGGAACTTTCTCCATCTCCCTACTGCATCTCTGGAGCTCAGCCACAGTGATCTTTGGCTTCTTCTTTACTCTCTCACCAAGGCTCTTCTTCCACGATTGTTTGGCGGGACGGCCGGGTCTAGGAAGAGTTCTGGACGTCCCAAACTTCTTCCATTTAAGGACTATGGAGGCCACCGTGCTCTTAGGAACCTTTAGTGCTGCAGAAATTCTTTTGTTACCTTGTCCAGGGGTCTCATCTATAAAACTGTGTAGGATCTTTGCTAAAAGTGTACGTACGCCCAAGACCAAAAGTTTGCATATGGCAAAAAAAAAAAAAAAAAAATTCAGATTGATAAAACCGTGCGTACGCACAGATTCAAGCAATTTCCTCTTTATAAATCACACTCTTCCTGGAAGTTTGGCAGGTGAATTTGGTTCATATCCCACCCCCTACGCACCCACATTCTTCCATAAATGGTCCATGCAGAGCACCTCATGGATGTTTCTGCATATAAATGAGCCAGATGATCTGAGGCATTAAAGCTTTAATTGTGGTGACCGAAAAGACAAAAAAATGCAATTTCACGGAGACTGAAGTGGGGATGCTTGTTGGTGAGGTTGGGCCTCAAAAAAAAAATATTTATTTGGGGGAATTACAGATAAACTAAAGTCTGCTGATGGCAGCAGGTTGTCGTGGCGGTGAATAATGAAACGGGTCTGTTCCAGAAGTCGCTTTGGAGGAAACGCTTTTTTGGTGTGGTGCAGCACTCAGAGGACAACCAGTTTATTTTGCTATCACTTTTTGTGTCTTTCCACCTTGTGCAGGGAGTCAATTCTGCACAACTGTCAGATGAGCAGTCTTCCCCATGATTGTGAACTCTTATAAACCAAGACAGAGACTTTTTTAAAGGCTGAGGGCACTTATGGAGGTGTTTTGGATTACTTACTGTGACACACTGAACTACAATACTGGAGCTTTTTGCAGTATTCAAATTTTTTGAGTTTTTGAATTTGAGCTTTCTTTTAAAGCTGCAAGTCCTAATCAGCAACATCCAAACAAACAAAAGCTTGAAATATATTGATTCACATATTGTCTAAACAATATGTAAATTGCACCTTTTAAGTTGAATTACAGAAATACATGAACTTTTTCAGGATATTCTAATTTTCTGGGCAGTACCTGTGTATATATATCCTCCTGAGCTTTATTTTTTGTTTTGTTTTTTGTTTAATTTTTATTTCTTACATACATGTGTTATATATATATATATATATATATATATATATATATATATATATATATATATATATACATACACTAGATGTGATTAATTAGATCATGCTATCATGCTAAGTGTCAATTTATCCACCTGGTCTGAAAGATCTCAGAATGCATGAGTTTAATTTACAGTAGGTATTTACATTCACCATCACGTCAGCCTGTCAGCTGCAGATGTGGATGCATCCAACATGTCGTGGGTCAGACACACTTAAAGGTCCAACATGGAAGATTTTCTGCTTCATCTTCATCCACTGTGGAAATGAAAACCTCACGCAGTCCCAAGTCTGGACGAAGGAGGACCAGCAGACAGGTTCATGAACAGTGTTCTTTAATGCTGATGTGGGACATTACAGGAGCATCGACGTGTCCCAGCAGGATTACAGATCAGTGAGGTGATCCAGCTCCCGTATCTAAAAATAGATCATCTTCCCAACAATCATCAGTGCTCGTATCACTGCATCAAAGCGTCACACAGCGTGGTGAAAGAAAGGCAACGTAGAGCTGCACACAAATCATATAAATCTGAACAAACAAGTAGGGATGCACGATATTGGAACTTTGGCCCATATACCATATGCTGATATTTGAAAAATCATGTGGCCAATATCGATACTGATATTAAAGCTGAAAAAAATAAGCAATCATTGCAAATAGCAGTTTTGTTATCAGTTTCCGACACTTTCAAAAAATAGCGGTAGGAAAAAATATCGCTACACTGAAATAACGCCATATTTTCATATGCCGATATCAAATCGATATTTAAAAATCCGGTATCGATCTATTTTACTTAGAAAATCTTGCCAGATTTCATCATTATGTTACAAACGCTCGCGATATTTCGTGAATTCTCGTGAGATTTCGTTGGTAAAATAGATTGATACCACGTTTCTAAATGTCAATATATCAGCATATGAAAATGTTGCAAAATTTTTGTGAATTCTTGCGAGTTTTCGTAACAGAACGTTGAAATATCGCAAGATTTAGTTCATAAAATAGATTGATACCACATTTTTAAACGTCAATATGATATCAGCATATGAAGGTATCGCAATATTTAAGTGTATTGATAAGTCTTTAGAAGTTTTTAAGTCTAAAAAAGAAGTTTTTGAAGAAGAGGAGGAAGAAGAAGAAGAAAAAGAAGAAGATTTTGTTATGTATTTTTTGGCTTTAGAAACAGCGGGCTGATTGGTTAAAAATCGGTAGGGTGGCCGATGTCCGATACTCATTTTTAAAGCCAATATAGGCCGATAACGATAGAGGGACGATTATATCGTGCATCCCTAGAAACAAGTTTTCCATTTCTGTGCACATATGGAAAATAACATTACAGTAGCGACAGTGAAGGCAACGTGCCGCCTTCATGTGAAACTGAACTTTCATCAAGGCATGAAAATGAACATTAACTCAGTGTTAGTTACACGTGGAACCACAGATTGAGAGCAGAGACGTGGAGCTGCTGGAGAAGATCCAACATTTCATCCGACTGCTACAGAAAAGCAGCAGAAGTGATGATGCAACACATTCCCAGCCAATCAACATCCAGCGCTCGTTCTGCAGCAGAGTGGCTGTGACCCCAGCAGCAGGTGGAAACACACAGGAGTGACATAAGGCAGCAGGCGAGTGGTACCATGGATACATCAGTGTGTCATCAGGCTCGTTCAGACCACCACCAGGTCCGGGTTTCACCTCTAAACCGTCACAACGTTTTAGTGTTCAGTGGAAAAATGTGGAGTGTTGCACATAGTCCTGTGGTGCGTGCAGGGTCGTGTCAGCAGAGGTCTCCTCCCAGCATTCCTGCCTTACACCAACATTTATAAGCAGTAAAATAAGTCTAACTCCCCCAGGACCACCAGGACCACCTGGTCTGGAATGTGGTGGTGACGCTGGACTGAGCTTGTGGAGTGCTGAGCATCAGTTCATGGTGGAGCTTTGGTGTCCAGTCTTGGACCTGGAGGGACGTGTGCAGTCCATCAGCAGCTCCTGAACCGGGTCAGAACGTCACGGTGAGGAACTCTCCCCACCACTAATAAAAAAGGCCACCGTGTCCCCCTGCAGACCCCCGCTCCCCTGTTTCTGATTACAATAAACGTAGAAACATCTCTCAACAAAACCTGCTGAGAACACATACGTGTATAATTATATATACTTATATCTGTAAAACGTGTATAATTATATATACTTCTATCTGTAAAACGTGTATAAAGTACTGCGAGTCAGACGTGGAGGAGGCAGACCCCCCCTCAGTGGTGAAGTCCTGCTGTGGAGCTCCAGGAGGTCTCATGAAGACTCCTGAACATCTTCTGAACACCTGTGAAAAAACAAACAATCATCAGCTGATCTGGATCAAACAGTCGTGCACATGCGCAGATGAAGACCTCCATCTAGAACAGGGTCTTGGGGCCCTCAGGACTAGTGATGCACAGTATTGGAATTTTGGCCGATATGCCGATATTTTAAAACTCATGGGCAGACGGACGAGTTCAGACTGCGACGGAGCCGCTGAGTTTTAAAGCAAAACCAACCAGTTGTAGATAATTTCAGCACAGATGCTCCTCAGCATTCTGGTGGAGAAAACAGGGGTGTCACAGCGGGACTCACACCGAAGTAGCTATGAGGGAAACTACGGTGGGGAAACCTGGACGTGGAAGCTGCGTTTTGGCTGCACGCACCACAGAGCGCGTAAACCCGACCAGAGTCCGACGCCGGCTGGACTGAGCTGAGGAGTCGGCTATCTGGCCGGCAGCCGGCGCTGGTGGAGAGCACTGCGGAGGTCTACGGGGGGGATCAGTGCTTTTACCAGGCTGGAGAACCTCCTGGTTTAGTTTTTGGGAGACATTCACTTTTTGGCACAACACCGGCAGCTGTGCTGTAGTTTGTGCAAGAAACTGAGTGAGTGCACACTCGTCGCATTGCAGAGACTTCACAGGCTCGATCTCTACTCAGTTTCAGACTCGTGAACAATGTTAAAAATAAATAAATATATATATTTTTTTTGTATCAAGTCATGGTCTCTGCCTGATCCCGCGTGTGCTGTCAGTGTTGACAGCTGTCATCTCCCGTGACGTCACATAGTGCCTGTCACTGAATGTTGATTGTACGAGTGAGTGGAGGGGGCGTGGCTTAGCCATAGGCCAACAGTGGTCTTCCTGTGTGGAGTTTGCATGTTCTCCCGTGTATGCGTGGGTTCTGTCCGGGTTCTCCAGCTGCCTTCCAGCATCCAAAGACATGATGTTAGGTTAACTGGTCACCATAAATTGTCCCAAGGAGTGAATGTGAGTGTGAACGGTTGTCTGTCTCTCTGTGTTGGTCCTGCAACAGACTGGAGACCTGTCTGTACCCGCCTCTCACCTGATAATCGCAGGGATAGACTCCAGCAATTCCCGTGACCCTGAACCGGATAGTGGTACAGAGAATGGATGCATGAATTTAGCAACAGCACGTGCAGCAGTCATGCGTCACAGCCTCGGGATTGCCTCTGCATCCCCGTAGTTTTTGTGCATGCGGACCAAGGGGCAAACTCCGCCTCAGAACAGTGAAGCTCGCTTCCTTGTTGCAAATAGTGTAATCCTCCCTTCATCCGCTAGGGGCTGGCTCCAAGAGCGAGCAAATCCCCATAGACTCCCATGTTAAAAACGCCAACTTCACAGCAGAAATAAACAGGTTTACAGCCTGGTTCAAAAAATCATTTTAGGTTTATTAGGTCAAGTTTGCCTTCATGTCAACTGTGAGGGGGGTGAATTTTTTTATAACTCATTCGTTTAGATGTTATTTATTCTTCAAATTACACATAATTAAGGGCGTATCCTTATGATTGACATGCGGCAGACCGGAAGCTCCGCCTGCCGACCGGAGGCTCCTAGTTAGCTCCTTCTTTGCTCTTAATAAGGTCTCTGTTTGTTACAGAGTCGCACAACGGCGGTGTTTAGTCAGCGAATTGCAAGTCTAAGCATGTCTTACCTTAACCATGCCGCTTAGGGGGCTTATCTTTGTTAGCTCCTCTTAGTTTCGTGTTAGCTCAGTTAGCGTTTAGCCCACAGTACGTCAGCTGTCAATCATTTGCCCCGCGGCCGCGCTGTGCCCATTTTAGTATTTTCCTGGAGTGACGACGTACGTGACACGGCAAGATGGCGACGGTAAGACACGCCCACCTGGCTTCACATTTCTCTATTCAGAAGAGACCGGAAGCTACGTCCAGTAATTATATACAGTCTATGATGCGGACCCTTCGTACACGAGGCCCCTGGCTTCTCCTCGTGTTTGGTTTCTGTTACTCCTGCAGGCTCAGACAGGTGTCAGCAGCTTTACCGGCTCTGCTGCTGTTCGGAAAATTTCCAGTGATGTCATCCTCGGAAGTTGGGAGTTTTTTTTTTTCTTTTTAATTGAACGTTTTATTGTTTAAACAACCAAAACAGTGATTTTTTTTAAAAAAAAGGGGGGTATTTAGATTGTGCAATCATTAAAAACAGAGCAGCAGGTAGGGCTGGCCCGATATCCGATACCAGTATCGGATATCGGGCCAATATTGGTTGAAAAACCATGGATCAGAATGCATCAGAATCCAGGAAATCCATTCCAACTTTTCTCACCAGCACTTCTTCCTGACTGGCTCTCCATTTATTTGTAATCATTTGATTTATTGATTTATTTTCAAGTTTCAGATTCATCATACTCGTAGGTAAATATCAAACGGGTCAGCTTTTCCTCACACTTATGAACTTATTTCAGTAACCTGGTAAACCAGGTTTTAGAGGTGAGGTTCCACACACAGACAGCCCGAAACAAAAACCAGGAATATAATCTAGGTATGCACGACATTGGAATTTTGGCCGATACCCGATATGCCGATATTTCAAAACTCATGTGGCTGATAACCGATACCAATATTAAAGCTGAAAAAAAAATAAGCAGTCATTGCAAACAGCAGTTTTGTTATCTGTTTCCAACACTTTGAAAAATATGGGTGGGAAAAAATATCGATACACTAAAATATCACAATGTGCCGATATCAAATCAATAATTAAAAACGTGGTATTGATCTATTTTACTTACAAAATCTTGCGAGATTTCATCGTTCTGTTATAAACTCTCGTGATATCGATAATTCTCGTGACATTTCTTAACAGAATAAAATATGCAAGATTTCGTTCATAAAATTGATCGATACTGTATTTTTTAAATGTCTTTATATCAGCATATGAAAATATCACAAAATTTCTGTGAATTCCCACGATATTTCGTAACAGAACGATGAAATATCACAAGGTATAGTAAGTAAAATAGATCGTTACTGCATTTTAAATGTCAAAATGATATCAGTATGTGAAAATATTGCGATATTTCAGTGTATTGATACTTTTTCCCCACCCCTAGTCAAGAAGTTTAAAGTCTGTAAAAGAAAATAAGTTTTTGAAGAAGTTTTTTTTTTTAGACTTTAAAAACAGCGGGGTGATCGGTTAAATATCAGTTGGGTGGCCAATGTCCGATACTCAGTTTTAAGGCCGACATAGGCCGATACCAATAGGGAGCCGATTATATTGTGCATCCCTAGTATCGGCATATGAAAATGATGCGATATTTCAGTGTATCGTTATTTTTTACCACCCTTATTAAATAATCAGGTGACCCATTTGTAGTCAGTCGAGGTTCAGCCGGGTCATTACGAAAAAATAACGCAAAAGAATTCGCACAACTAATATATCACGATATGTGTAAATATCATATCCTTCTCTTGTAGATATCATATCGCGATATCATATCAGTATGATACTTCTGGCACCTGAAATGTGGAGACAAGGACAAGACTCACCTTCAGCACGTCCTACATGGATGCGCGTTTGTCTTCATGTCCTCTGCTGTCTTTGGTGTCCTCGGCCTCCTTCGTGTCCGCCCCGCCTCCGTCCTCGTCCCCCCCCAGGACCACACTCTGCCGGACACTGACGGAGATCACCAGCGCCTGCACGATGCCGTAGACCAGCGCGAACTGGGCGAGGTACTCCTGGATCACCCACAGGAGTCCCGCCATTCCCACCGTGGACACCAGGAACATGGCCATGCCGTGGAACCACAGCCGCAGTGCCCCCTGGACCCCCAGCACCTCCAGGACCAGCTTGGCAGGGGGGGCCACGGTCCAGAGGAAGGCCACCACGAACAGGTCGAACAGGTGGCGCAAGAAGTTGAAGCAGATCTCGTAATGTTCCGGAAGGACGTCCACCATCCAGCCGCGGGCGAAGAGGCGGAACGGGGAGGCCAGCGGGGAGGAGGGGGGAGACGGAGGGGGGGTCCCGTAGTCCGACAGGTCCCCGTCCTCATCCTTCCTCCTCCGCAGGCCGGGGTCGGCTTTCCTGGACCAGAGGGACGGCGTCGGGAGGTATCTGTTCCACCAGCGCGAGACCTGGACCCGGGTCTCCGGCTCCGGCTTCCCCGCTCCAACATCCTCCACCTCCATCGGCTGCAGCTTCTCCTGCGCCTCCCAGAACTCCTCCACGGCCCCCCCGCTGTCCCCCTGCCTCCTCCAGCCGCCCCAGATCCAGGAGGTCCAGCCCCCACGGGCCCGGTCCACCTGTCCCTGCTGCTTCTGGCTCCCCATCACAGCTGAGGTGTCAGGCAGGGGCCTTGCCCCCCAGGAGCGAGCCCACCCCCACGCCCTGCCCACCATAGACGCCATCTCTCCCTGGAGGTCTTAACTGGTCTGGATGCTCCCAGGTCAGCTCCTAGAACTGGTTTCTATGGAGGGGGGCTTTAGTATCTGGTTTCAGGACTCGGTCCGGTCTTTAGGCCCCAGACATCCGGGTGGGGGCCAAAACCAGCTCAGCAGACCCAACAGCTCCCCGCGCATTACTTGGGAAGCAGACCACAATCTACAGGTCTGAAGCCCCCCTAGACCACCATCTACAGGTCTGAAGCCCCCCTAGACCACCATCTACAGGTCTGAAGCCCCCCTAGACCACAATCTACGGGTCTGAAGCCCCCCTAGACCACAATCTACAGGTCTGAAGGACCCCTAGACCACCATCTACAGGTCTGAAGATCCACCGGACCGTTCAGCGGGGCCCAGAGGGAAGTTTACCCCGGAGGAGGTGCTCTGCTTTCGGCTAGCTGGCATCCAGGTCGCTGCGGGGACACCAGCTTCTCCGGAGTACCGTGAACACGTCCCACGGCTCGCGCACCTGAAAACAACAGCAGAGAAGGTCTCAGTCCAGGTCCCACGTCACCCCGTTAGCTAGCAGCACCCAGACGAGCTAAAACCGGGTTTTTAGACCCGAACTGGACCTGACCACCCTCATCTGGTCCTGGTATCCATGTGGACCAGAAACCAGAGCTGGTTTTTCTCTGGTTTTTGGTCTCTAAAGTCAAAGACGTGGAGAAAAGTGGGTTTTACCTCCGGAGCTGTTAGCTGGAGTTAGCAGCTAGCGTCCAGCCCCCGACACGGCTCAGGTCCCGGACCCGGACCCAGGTCTTACTTAAGCCCCTTACGATTCCGGAGCGTACGCTGGTACCAAACCAGTTTAAAAGACCAGTATCTGACAGGGAAAACCAGTTCACCTCTCAGGAAACAAAGACCGAGGCTGACGGACTTCCGGTCCGCCTCAGAAATGGTCCCGCAGGTCGGACCGGATCCGGATCCAGGTGGAGACAAAACTCTACCAGAGACGCTGGACGTGAAGGGACCGGGACAAAACCCACTTCCAGACCGGGTCAGTTAAACCCGGTTCTCCGGACAGACGTAGACCAGGTCCCGGTTCCACTTGAAGTTGTGCCAAGAAACCAGTTCTCCTAAAAAACTGAAACGACCCTCATGTCAGGTCTGACGGATCCAGACCAGGAGTCCCAACAAGACACCAACGTTAGAATAATTTAACATTTTTCATTTGTTTCACTTTTTTAAATTTAGTTTTGACTTTGTTTTTCACAGTTTTAGTTTTTGGAGCAGTGTGTGGTTGTGTGTGAGACATATTTTGTTTTTTAACGTTGTGAGTCGCTTCATAAAGATGTTTTTTTTTAGTTTTTTTTCGTAAACTATACAAATTTGATGTCATTCAAAATCATTAAGTCACTTGGAGTAAAATTGGTAGAGCAAAGTACATAAATAGAAATAAATTCCACATCAACCCCAAAGGCTGATCAAACTTAACACGACTAAAACTAAGGATGACTTTTTACCATTTGTATTGTGTATTTACAAAACTTTTTAAAAACTTATTTCAGCTAATAAATGTTTTTTCAATTGAAGTTGTCATTTATATTTAGTTTTAAGCCAACTATAACAACTTTGCAGGAGAGCAAGTTTATCACAAAACTTCCTTGTTTCCCCTTGTCCCCCCCCCCCCCCCCAAACAGCTGCAAGTACATGTCTGATGAAGACTTCACCACTGACTTGTCCTCCAGAAGAACCAGACCCATTTCCTCTGATGCCCCCCCCCCATGTGTGATGGACCAGATCTGCAGACTTCCACACTAAACTAAGGCTATGAGTCACCATGAGGTCAGTAGGACCAGAATCCATCTCCAGTTTTCCTCAAATCAGACCCAGACTGGACCAGTTCCCATTTCAGAACCCAGTTCCCAAAAAGACTAACACATCCAAACTTCTGAGTTTCATTTTATTTCACATAAACATGTCTGACGTCATATACAGGGAAATTTAACACTTCCATGTCACAACCAGGAGTTTCCAGAAGCCGTCCTCTACGTCACCATGGCGACCTGAAGCTGCAGTCCTCTGAAACACGGTTCCTGTGGAAACGAGAAAAACGTAGGTTAACATCCCAGTACTTCCTGGCTCGGCGCGTGCTGGGAACAAACCAGCAAATGTAAATCCAGAATACCACACCCGTGATGGAAACTACACCACTGGAAAATATCCTGGACCAGAAACTCAGTCCCGTATTACTCCGTGTATTACTACACATCTTTATGCTGGGGCAATAAAGCATTGTTTGGTTCATGCCACGGGTACGATAGATAGCTAAAACTAAAACTGAAAAAACATTTTTGTTAATGGAAATAAAAATTAAAATGACAGTTTAGAAAAAAATATATAGAACTGAAACTGTATGGAGCCTTAAATAACTAAAGTTGCAAAATCATCCTTTGTAAATTTAATACATAACTTTTTTGGGTTGATATGAAATCTTTTTTCATTTAATTTCTTTACTTTGCTCAACTGGTTTTACTCCAAGTGACTACTTAATGTCACACCATACAAATGCCTGTAATTTATGAGAAAAAAAAAGGAGACAAAACCCTGAAACTAATAAAAACTCAAGCCCCCCCCCCGGCTCCAGTGCTCCCAGCGGTCCGACCGTCTCAGTGCGCTGCGAGTAAACTTCAGTTAGCATCAGTAGAACCGAATAACTGCATCATCATCGATCAGTCAGACCAGCGGAGCACTGGAGTCCAGCCCCAAGCAGACCCGCCCAGTTCCAGGGTTTAGTTCAGGATTCAGGTCTACAGACCATCTATGAGGGATGGGAGAGTCCGGTTCGGGGGGGGGGGGCGGCATCCTGCAGTACCAGGAGTTCCCCTGCAGCAGGAAAATGCCGGGCCTCCAGATCAGGGGTCTCATTTATAAACTATGCGTACGCACAGAACAGGGCCTGAAACGGGTCTACGCAAGTTTCCGGGAAAAGTCGTGATTTATGAAAAGCAAACCTGACGGGAGAATGTGCGTCTCACGTTAACGCAGAGCCATGCTACACTGGTTTTAGACACGGGGGAAACTGGCAACACAGGCATCGCTGCACCACACTGGTCCAGTCACACTGACACGGCGTCTCCCCCACAGAGACTCCTGACAGACCTGTTACATCATCACCACCACAACCTGCTGCCATCAGCAGACTTTAGTTTATCTGTGACGCCCAAATAAAAGGTTTCTGTGAGGCTCCACCACCAACTAGCACCCCCCCTTCAGTCTCCGCCAAATTAACTTTTGGCTTTTTCGGCTTAATGCCTCAGATCAGCCGGTTTGTTTATATGCAGAAATATAAGGTACTTTGCACTGACCATTTATGGTAGAATGTGGGCGTGTAGGGGGCGGGGCCAAATTCACCTGCACAAACTTCCAGTAACGGTGATCTATAAAAGGTGTAATTGATTGTGTGTGTTTCATAAATCTGAATATTTTTTGGCGTACGCAAACTTTTAGTTTTGGGCGTACGAACACTTCGTAAAGATCCTACGCTCAGTTTTGTAAATGAGACCCCAAGACCGGACCTCCAGACCAGGGCCGGACCTCCAGACCAGGGCCGGACCACCAGACCAGGACCGGACCACCTGCCCCTGATCCATATGAAGTAGTCCGGGTGTCTGGACCGGCAGACCTGCAGCCTGTGATCCCAACATAAGGTTCCAGCTCCAGGTCCGCTGCTGTCAGACATCTGGAGGAGCCATCGCCCCACCCGAGGCACCGACTCGTGGTCCCCCCCCCCCCGACTCGTTCATACCACAGAGTAAAGGGAGGTGTGCAGAAACGGCTTAACGATGCTCATGTTTATCTGACGTCACAAACCTTAAACTGACCCACTGGTCGGGCCACCGTGCTCTCTCCACCTTCACCAGGACCATCATGAGGAGGACGGGGCAGCTTCCTAGGGGAGGGGGGAGACCTGGCAGTGGAGAAACGAGCCATTAAACTTAAAACTTAAACACAGTCAAGCTTCTGGGATCAGAGTCTGGATGTTTCCACCGTTTACTGCCATCCAGCTACGCGCAGGTTCTTGCAGGTTTCAGCAGGTCACATTTCTGACCTTTATTAGTTACTTTTAGTCCAACTACAGGAAACTGATGAGGTCATTTATCAGTAGTAATACTTGCCTTTAGAGTTACTACTAGGCATATCTGATGTGTCCATCACCGACAAATTAAAAAGAAAACTTTCAGATTCTTGCTTTCTGCGCTGGAAAGAGTATCGTCTTCAATCGGATCCCAGATGAAACATGTAAACTTCATAGCAATGACGATGCTTTTAGTAAGATGTTCTTGACATGCATTAGTTAGAATGTTTCCACACTCCTCACTAGAGGGCTTGTATAATATCTCAGTCTTAACTGGAACATTTTGCTTTGCCATTGATCTATCAACCATGTTCAATCCTGTTCATCCCGCCCTCATATGCATTTTACTTTTTTTTCCTCTTTACATTAAATATGACCCATGAATTTTCTGCTCGTTTGTATGGATCTGAACTCGAATGCACGAGTGAGCCTTTTTGTTTTTTCATTTTTGGTTTTGTTCATTTGTTTTATGTTCATTATTTATTGAAAAGCTGATAAACTCTTTTCTATAGTTGTTTTCCAGGACTTTTCCAGCTGCTACAGTACGAGTCAAGTTATCACAACAAAGACTAATAACTTCCACCACAAGCTTTTGGAGAAGTTCTCTACACGGCGACGAGAGGGAGGAAAAATGATTTTCCAGGACATTTTACTCTCAATTTTCATGTAGTTTCCATGACTGGAAAAATGTTCAATCATTTTCCAGGAAAATGTGGGAACTCTGAAACTTATTAAAAAAATATTAAGACTAAAATGGCGCACGACCAGAGGTTCAAAACCTCCTCGATTTAGTAATTAAAAACTTCCTTGTATTAAAAAAAAAATACTGAAACAATTTCATAAACTGATATCAAAACTCTACCTTGTTAACCGAAGTAACCCCTCGACACGAACGTCTGTCTGTATCCTGCTGCGACACTGAGGCTGTCAGACAGAAAAACTAAGGAGGAAAACTTTAAACCACAAAAACGAGTCGTAGTTGTGGGATTTCGAATCTTCACGTGCAGCAGCGATCTGAGCCTCTTAGATACAATCAATTCCTGATTGCTGCGTTTTCATCAGCGTATCCTATGCGGTCAACACTTCTTGGGAATGACGTAAAAAAGTAGTAAAAAAAAAAAAAAAAGTCTAAATCAAATTTAAGACCTTGGATGAAGAGTTGATTGTTTAAGTTAGTGATTCTTAACCATGGAGCCCGAGCGCCACCTAGAGGGCCACGAAAAAAACTTTCCTTTTCCACGTGGGACCGTGTATTTACAGTTATTTATGACTGGATGAGTTGCAATGTGGCCCGCCCTCACCCCCCACCCGGTGGAGGTAATTTATCAGAGTTCAAACAAACAAGCAGAAGACGACACTCAGCTAGCCGCTAGCCTGAAGCTAATGTTGTAAAGAAGAATTGATACTAAAAGACAAAAATGGTCCCAAACCGCCCCTAAAGAGGCAAAAATCCACTCCAATTTATTAAATACGGATTAATGAGTGGAGATTAAGTAGAAATGAGAAGTCTGGATGGAATACCAGCGAACGCTAACAATAATCCCAACGCTATCTGCAAGCTTCATCTAGAAAACATCCAACAGAAAAGTTTAAGAAACAAAAAAAAAAGATCAGCTGTTGATGCAGAAAATGTCTGTTACATTTGGAGGTTCTTTAAAAAAAAACTTCTAAGAAAAGTTAAAATAAATTGTTAAATGAAATGTTGCGCTTTAATGGCCGGTCTAAACAAAATACAGGTTTTTACAGATTTAAATTGCACCTTTATTTTCAATGTGATCCATTACTGCACCACTCTTTTGAAAAAAAAAAAAAAAAAACAGTTTCCATCAGTTTTTTCAGTTGTTCCTCTTTTTGTAGTAAAATGCTGTAGATTGTGTTTATAGCCTAATTCTGATTTGTTCTTGTAGGAGTCTGATTTTATTCCATGAATTATACGTGTGATATGCGTTTGTGACGATCTCATAATACATTTTTGTGTAATATTTTTTCATCACGCCACATTTTACTAGGTTCGGTCCATAAAAGGCAGGTGGATTTGGTTTAGTTATTAAATAAACCAAAAAATGAGATCATTACACTAATACAGAGTTAAATATGGACCAGTTTGGACTAAAAACTTGGGCCCCATCATGAAAAAGGTTGAGACCCCCTTGTTTAGGGCATTTTAAGTAGGGATGCACAATATAATTGGCCCCCTATCGCTATCTGCCTATATCGGCCTTAAAACTGAATATCAGACACTGGCCACCCCACCGATATTTATCCGATCAGCCTGCTGTTTCTTAAGTCTTAAAACACTTCTTCAAAGACTTCTTTTTTTTTTTTTTTTACAGACTTTAAAACTTCTAAAGATTGGTGGTGGGAAACAATATTTATACACTGAAATATCCTGATATTTTCATATGCTGATATATTGAAATTTAAAAACGAGATAACGATCTATTTTACAAACAAAACTTGCAATATTTCATCATTCTGTTACGAAATCTCGTGAGAATTCACGAAAATTTCACAATATTTTCATGTGCTAATATCACTGACATTTAAAAACAGCATCAATCTAAAAATCTCACAAGAATTCATGAAATATTGTTTGAGCTAAGAAATCTTGCAAATTTTTAAGTAAAATAGATCAATACTGCGTTTTTAAATATCGATTTGATATCGGCATTTGAAAATATCGCAATATTTCAGTGTATCGATATCATTTCCCACCCTTATTTTTTAAAATGTCAAACAGATAAAAAAAAACTGCTATTTGCAATGACTGCTTATGTCTTTCAGCTTTAATATCGGTATTGATATTATCGGCCACGAGTTATAATATCGGTTTAATATCGGTATATTGGAAATAAGCCAAAATTCCAACATCGTTGGATTTTAAGTTTAAATTTAAAGTTCAGATTTGGACATTTTTAGACTTGAAGACCCTGCAGAACCCTGTCCTCGGTGAAAACGATGACGCGCAGGAATCCGATGGGCAGTGAACGCAGCAAACATGCAGAGCTCCGTGTGGTCAGTGCACTGTGAAAACAACATCATGCTTCTCAGAGACTCTAGTCTGTGACTCATCATCCCACACCAGACACGCCCGGCCATGACGGCAACTGACCTGCAGGAGCCGAGTCGACCCTCTGATGGACACCTGCAGATGAAAGACAGGTTAGCTTCAGACCCAGACCAGACCCCCGACCGACCCCCCCCCTGATGGGCTGGAACGTCCACCACGCGTGTTCAGTGCACTGTGAAGAACTTCATGGTGCAATCAGAGACTCTAGTCTATGAATCATCATAACAGCGCTGTGGTCATCACTGCTCATCATTCATCCCAACTCACCTTCATCATCATCATCTTCAGGGTCAGCTGATCATCTCCGACACAGATCCAGACAGCTGAAATAAAATAAAATAATTATCTGCAACTTAAAGTGTAGAAGATGCTGGCAGAGAAGTTGCACAATAACACAAAAATACAACAGCCAATTACATAAACACACAATTTATATTAGATCCACAATATAATCGGCCCCCATTGGTATCAGCCTTAAAACCAAGTATCGGACAGCTGCCCCCCCACAGACATTAAATCAATCAGCCCGCTGTTTCTAAAGTCTTAAAAACCCCAAAAACTTCTTCAACACACTTTAAAACTTCTTAAGACTAGGGGTGGGAAAAAAGTATCGTTACACTGAAATATCACAATATCCAGCCATTTTAGCTTTTAATAAGGTGTACATTTATTTTCATATTAATAAAAACAGATGACTCGCTCTGCCACATTCATCAGATATCCAATCCAGGTAATTTTTCAGGATCGGAGCCGATATCTGATCTGGGTATTGGATCGGGGCATCTCTAATATTGATATTTAAGCCCCGTTTCCACCCGCGGGTCTGGGTCGGGTCAGGTCAGGCCAGGCCGGATCGGGTGGGTTTTGGTACGGATGTGTTGATTTCACGCTGCGTCCCCACAGCAACCTGTACCCACTCTGGAGGCGCTGGACAGCGCTGCGACGTGATCGCGTGATATCATCGCTGTGCAACGCTGTTTAACCAAAACAGCGCGCCACACATGACAGAAACAAAAAAGAAGTCACCCCAGCTTTGTTTTTACGCTTGGTCACGCGGGAAGTGAGATTTTTCAACAAATCAGTGTATTGCATTGTGTTAGCTCCGCCTCTTTGGTCCGGATCGGTTAGATCAGTACCCCTACCGAAGGGTGCCAAAAAAGTAGGCCGGGTCGGGTCGGATATAAGGGTACCCGTCCCAGTTTTTATCTGTGGAGACGCAAAAAAACGAGTACCGATCCGGCCCGACCCGACCCAGACCCGCTGGTGGAAACGGGGCTTTAGAAATGTGATCTTGGTCCATCTCACTTATGAAATTTTGCAAGATTTTATTGTTTTAACTAATTTTGCAAAATTTCGTGAAATCTGGTGAGATTTAACAACGGAAAATCTCGCAAGACTTCAATAAAATAGATACTGCATTTTTAGATATCAATGTGATATTAGCATATGAAAATATTGCAATATTTCAGTATATCGATACTTTCCCCCCACCCCTAGTCTTTAGAAGTTTTAAAGCCTGTAAAAAAATAAGCAAAGAAGTAGTGGTTTGTTTTTTCCAAACTTAAGAAACAGCAGGCTGATCAGTTAAATATCGGTGGGGTGGCTAGTGTCTAATACTCAGTTTTAAGGCCGATATAGGCCGATAGCGGGCCGAGTACAACGTGCATCCCTCATTTGTTACACTGTTTTTTTAAAAAACAAGGCTAAATGTTTAGGTCAAGCCTGATGGCTTACATGGGAAGGATATGGGCCATTCATTCAATAGCAGTATCGGATTGGATCAAAAACTGTATCGGTGCATCTCGGTGTTAAAACAGTCCCAGACCAACTTCAGTCAGAATCAACATCTTTTGATCTTCACCGTCAACATCTCACACTGAACCTCCGAAAGCATTGTGAAAAACAGCAGAGATGTTTCCAGCCCAGCAGACTGAGGTGGTCTGGGAGGCACGTGGTGGTCCAGGTGAGACCGGATCCACTCATTTCCAGCATCTAGTCGGTAACCAGACCATGAATCTGGTCTGCAGAGTCCTGTTGGTCTACAATGTGCCGTCTGGTCCACCAGTCTGAGGATCTGCACTTACCTCAGCCATCACCGGGTCTTCTCAGGCTTCAGCCTGGTCGCCATGCCACGTGCTCGGCAGCGGGCCTCCGTTCCCGCCGCATTCCGGTCCTTTCTGGTCCCAGAGAAACCACCACAGAACCAGAACTTTGGCCCACAGTTGCCTCCGAACGGTTCCGAAAACAAACGAGCATTTTACTCCGAGTTTAAGTCCTCACGAGCCACTATGCTTCCCGTCCACAAACACGTCCGAGTGGTGGCCCGCGCGCGCAGCAGAGGTCGGAAGAAGCGCTGCTCATCGTTTTTATATGGGGTCCGCTGTAAACGGAGAACTTAGGTATCCTCAATATTGCCTGGTTTAAAAGTAAGCGGACAGCATGGAGGGTTTAATGAATGGATAAATAAATAAATAAACAAACAAATAAATAAATAAATAAGTAAGTGTATACTCCAAAGTCAATCGAACTACTGGGACATGAATCTGTTCAGCTAGAAAGTAACACTGACTGTGAATCATTTTCTCCTGCTGTTGTACAAATGGAGCAGAAACCAGGTGGAAATCTTCTTCTATTTCTTCTTCTTCTTCTTCTCTTTTAGTCCTTGGGCTAGCTAGACCAAATATCGGTATCACTTGAGTGGGCAAAACCTTACTTGTACTAAACTGTTTTTAGGGTCAATATAAATAAATTAAAATATGATAGCCTTTTCATAAGAGCAGCTTTTTTATATCTTTTTGACATTTTGTTATTTTTCTCAATAGGCGGATTTTCATTAATTCCAAAAAGGACACAGACAACTGAAAGTCATGTAACACTGATTTTGGACCTCACACTGCTCCTTTACTATAAATAAAACAAAAAATCTAATTAACTCAGTTGATTAGGTGGGTGTGGCCTATTATTTGGTGGTGGAGAAGTTATTTCAGGAAACAAAGCTGAATGGGACACAGCTGTCACAGCTGAGTGGTAAGAACTAGTTTTGGACCGCCATGCACAGGAAGACAGGGTGCAGGAGGAAGTAGGGAACCTGGAGGAGGAAGGATGAAGGGGAAGGGCAGCGGAGCTAGAATCCCAGGGTGCATGGACCAAACAGAGGAGGAACACACTGTGGAGATCTTTCTGCATCTCGTCCATGCTGGGGTAGGTGTGTGACACACTCCTAACCCTGACAAGTACGAGACAGGACCAAATTGTGCAAGCTCTGTGGGAAGATGGTACCTCAGCACACATCCCGTTTGGGTGTAACACAGCACTTGCCCAAGGTAAGTACAGGTTGTGCCACGATAAGGTGCTCATGGTACTTGCTGACACCCTGGAGCAGGAGGGGCACAAGAAATGCCAACCACATGGAAGATCAATACAATCAATCAGCTTTGTAAGGGAGGGACAAAAGCCACCAACCACCAACAAGAAGAAGCAATATGCTGCAAAAGGCTTAATCATCAGAAATAATTAGACCTGGGGGGAAGACTGCAATTCCCCCAAGTCATCCAGACAACCCTGTGGCCAGATGTGGTCTGAAGAGGCAAAGAAGATCATCCTCATTGAACTTACAATCCCATGGGAAGAAGGTTGTGGGCAGGCGTTTGAGAGAAGAGTGCCAGATACCAGGATCTCTGGCATGACTGCAGGGAGGAAGGATGGCAGGGATGGCTCTTCCCAGTCCAGGTCGGCTGTAGAGGATTCCCTGCCCAGTCAGTGTGGAGGATGCTCACAGCAGTTCAAGCGGCGGGGAGGGAGAGAAAGACAGCAGCTGGCAGGATGGGGGAGGCAGCAGAGACCTCTTGCTGTTTATGGATCAGGAGAGAGGAGCTTATCTGGAAGCCAGGAGGAGGTGATGGGCAGTGATTTGGCCACTACTGCCGACCCACCAACTTTGAGGGTGTTGCGGTTTAGGGTCGAAACACCCAGTGATCGTTGGTTACCGCCTGAAGACATTGACCCACCAAAAGTGAATGAAGGAATTGTGTCTTTATTGCATTTTATAGCTCATGAAAATCTAAGGAAACCGCAAGACATTTGCTTAACAAGCAGAATCAACCTTAGCCAGGGTCTTGCAGGAAGTTGGTGAAAGTGAATGAATTAATGTTGTCTTTGATGTTTAAGAACAGGTCAAACATTCAGGAAGGGCAAACAGAGATGCGGACACGGGGATCCAGTTCAACAACATAGTTTCTGGTCACAATATTAAGCAGTGGAGGAAACTTCTCTGCAGCGCTGCCAACAAAGCCAGACTCAAGTTCTTAGTGAAGCAATGGAAATGACCTGAGCACAGAGATAAACTACAGGGCAAGACACCGGAAATTACTTATGAAGAAGTCTGCTTCGAAATCACCAAGGACCAGTAAATATAGATTCTATCTATCTATCTATCTATCTATCTATCTATCTATCTATCTATCTATCTATCTATCTATCTATCTATCTATGAATGAATGAAAAATACTTTATTAATCCCAGGAGGGAAATTCAATGTTTGTGATACTCTCTGCTTTCTTCTTTTTTTAAACAATATAACATCTATCCAACATAACAATAATATAAAAAGCAAAAGTGCAACAATAATAAATAAGTCAGTCAGTCTTGTTCTTCAGGGTGATGCTGCTGGCAGGAATGAATTTCTGTATCTCTCCATTCTACAGCGAACCTGGCGCAGCCTCTCCCTGAACACACTCTGTTGATTCTTCACCGTGTTGTGGAGAGGAGGAAGAATCCTCCATCATCTTCATCAGCTTGTGCAGCATTCTTTTCTGAACGATCAGCTCCAGCAGCTCCAGAGTTATTCCCAGCACAGAACCAGCTTTCTTGATCAGCTTGTTTAGTTTCTTCAAGTCTCTGGTTCTGATGCTGCTTCCCCAGCAGATGCTGCAAAGCTGATGTCACTTTCCACAACAGACTTGTAGAAGATCTGCAACATCTTGGTGCAGACGTTGAATGATCTCAGCTTCCTTAAGAAGTAGAGTCTGCTCTGACCTTTCTTGTAGATGTAGTCAGTGTTGCATTTCCAGTCGAGTCTGTTGTCCAGCTGAACTCCAGGTATTTGTAGTTCTCCACCACCTCCACCTCCTCTTCCAGGATGTAGACAGGACTATGCTGCTTATTCTTGCTCCTCCTGAAGTCAACATTCATCTCTTTAGTCTTGCTGGTATTTAAGATGAGCTGATTGTTACTGCACTATTTCACAAACTGGTTGACCAGTTCCCTGTACTCGGCTTCTTGTCCATCACTGATACACCCCACAACTGCAGAGTCATCAGAATATTTCTGCAGATGACAGGATCAGAGTTGTACTGGAAGTCTGAGGTGTAAAGTGTAAACAGGAATGGTGAGAATACAGTTCTTTGTGGTGCTCCAGTGCTCCTATCTCACAGTATCCATCCATCCATCCATCTTGAATAAGGTATTGGGAAGAAATATTTAGTCAAAAAGTATCCTAAATTAGAAGCTATATTGCCATGATTTAGAACTGATAATCGGCTAATTTAAGCTCATATATTTAAACCTGTATTAGATAAATTGATTGAAACACTACTTAAGAGTTATTACAAGTCTCTATGGCTGGCCAATTGTTCAAACACACCCAAACAAAATTATATAATGAAAGAAAGGTGATTTCCAGGAAAGGCAGTTTTTCGTTTTGAACAGCAACAGTATATTTCTTCAAGTGGTGATAGATACTACAAAGCTGCCAGTCAGCAAGGTCTATCATATCAAAACTTAATCTAGGGATGTATAAGAATAAAAAAATCACAACTAGAATTTGCCCTCCCAGGTGATACCGATATGTTAAATTTGGGGTCTTGGCCCGATGACTATTTGGTTTATTGGCAGTTTGCCACCCATTTCAGGGAGCATTACCGCCACCTACTGAGCCGAACCCGGGACGAGAGATTAGGCAGTCACAGGCTACAACTCCATAAAGAAAAAACAAAAAAACTATTGTATTGTATATACATTATGGAGCCTGAGGAGTCACGTGACAGTTCTGAGCGAAGCGGAGTCGCGCCGCCATGATGTTTGTACAGGTTTGACTGTCAAAACGAGAGCTGTTGGGAGTTTTCACGTTGGAGGGAAAAGGAGCAAAGAAGAAAAGCCGTACAGGAATAATTTAATGTCTCGCACAAAGATGACTTATTTGGAGAAACTAGGGGACATATCCGGACTGGACCCATCTGAGCTGGATGGCTCAGAGTGGGACAGTAGTCTGGACCGCTTACCTCTGTCCTCCATGGAGACATGCGGCTGATGCATTGTGAATTATTTAGTCTTCACAATCAGTTTGTAACGTGGTAATATTTGTAATTTTGCTCTGTTAATGTTAGAGAAGTGTTATTCTGCCTTTTACACAGTTAACTGTTATGCTGCTAGTTAAGAAAACATTTGTGAGCTGTCAGTAAACATGTAAGGAGGACGATATTTAACGTGGTTTCAATCATTTATTTATAAAAAAGAAAACAGTGATTAGTGTGTGTCTGGTTTGTGAAAGACCAAAATAAGCTGTCAGGCAGATGTCAGTGGTGTCGAACATCACGAGTAAATGACAGATAAAAGAAAGTAACCGGAGTTTTCATCAACTCATGTTAGCTTGAGTGCTCGTCTTGGCAACAACAATTTAGCATAGCTACGTTTGCAAATGCACAGCAAACAAGGACGATCTTATCCAGGGTCGTGGTGTCCGGTTCATTCTCACAGCAAAGCAGCATCTTCACAGACACACTGGTATGACTGGAATATACTTGTTCCTGCAAACACATGTTCCACATTACTGCTCCCAGCTGAGGGAAGGATCTTCATAGACATCGTCCTGATTGATTCCTCATTATTAAAACTATCTGCAAGGACAGTATCACGGGAATAGTTTTTTAAGGATACCACAATTACCCCCGGATGAGCTGGCGGCTGTGGCCGGGGTGAGGGAAGTCTGGGCTTCCCTGCTTAGGCAGCTGCCCCCGCGACCCGATCCCGGATAAGCGGAAGAAGACAGTACGGATACCACAATTATCAGTCACAAAGGGGTCACTAGCTGGAGAACACACGGCATGCTGCATGTTGCTAATCTCTTTCCTTCAGACTGCAGCTGTCACTTCAGCAGTTTACAATCCTTGATTTTAATTTTTTTTTTTTTTCAAACCGGAGGTCTTGAAAAACCGTAACTCGCCCTTGTTTGTCTTTTTTATCATCTTGACTGTGTGAAGAGCTGGCACTGTCCTTCACTCAACATTATAACCCAGCATCTCCAGTCACAACCAACGTAGCTCTCAGTAAGTGTACAAGAAACATGTCGGAACGCTGGTTCGGAGGGGCGGGGCCACACGCTGTGACGACAACTCCTCAGCCTCTATACATACACACCTTACTTATGTATACACACCTGTATACATATTCATACATACATATTTACATAAATATACATATATACACACATATACATACATACATATATGTACATATATCCTCCCATATACGCACACAACTAACTCAAATCCTTCCTATTTCAGCTGTGTTCTGAAGGAACACAAATAAACTCTGCAGGATCCCCCCCTCCCTCCTCTTAAGAGGTTCCCTAATGTAAATGCAACTTTACCCTTTTCCACCGCTGCCTTCAGCGCTCTTCTCTCCTCCCCATATCTCCCACACTCCATCATCACATGCTGTACTGATTCAGTTACCCCACACTGTTCACATTTCTGCGTGCTTGCCAATTTTGTGTGATATCCCATTTAATCCCGTATGTCCAATCCTCAACCGTGTCCACACCACCTCCTTCCTCAGGTTCCTCCCAAGCCTCCTTCCCTCCCCAACCTGTCTCTGTATTTCATACAGGTGTCTTCCCGTATCTTGGAGCTCCCAATATTCCTGCCATCGCTGGTGAATATGCGTTCTTATGAGTGCTTTCCCTTCAGTGTACCAGCCCAGTGTACGAAGGGTGCAACCTGGCAGGGGCTGGGGGAAAGCTGTTGTCCCAAAGCTGGAAGAAAATGATGACATTGAACAGTATCTGACCACGTTTGAGCGTCTGGCAGAGGCTTATCAGTGGCCAGAGGTCGAGTGGGCTGTGAGACTGGTTCCACATCTGTCAGGAAAGGCACGAGCAGCTTATGTGGCCATGGCGGCAGACGACACATCTAATTACAAGAGGGTCAAGGAAGCCATTCTTGCAAAGTATGAAATCAACGAGGAGGTCTATCGGCAGCGGTTTAGGGAGCCTGACATCCGTCCCAGTGAAAGTCCAAGGGAGTTCTACAATCGCTTAAAGGAGTTGTATAATAAATGGATCCAACCAGCAAGGAAGACCAAGGAGCAGGTTGGAGATATTATCTTGGAGCAATTCTATCGTGCTTTAACCCCAGAGCTCAGCATTTGGGTGAAAGAAAGGGACCCAGAATCAGCACTTGAGGTCGCTCTTCTGGTGGAGACCTTCCTGGCAGCACGACGAGGGCCCAAGAACTATCGATTTGAGCCTTCAAAGTCCTTCACTGCACGAGGTAAGCCATCGGGGGGTGGGGGTGGTCCTAGGGATCTAGAGCCAGTTAGAGCCCCTGACAAGACTAGTGTCCCTGTGAAGACAAGGTTAACAGCTAGACCGGTGTGTTTCTATTGTGGTCAAGAAGGGCACATTAAACCAGAGTGTCCTGCTAGAAAAGCTAAGACAGCTTATGTTTGTACTCTTCCAAGGCCCTTTGAAAACAAATTTTCTGGTTTTGGAAAACAGCAGATTACCACTGTGAAAGTAAATGGTAAAAAGTTGAGGCGTTGCTGGACACCGGCAGTGTACAAACCCTCATACATCCGTCACTGGTTCAGAAAGAGTGGGCCCTGGGAAACCAGTGCCAGACATTTCTTGTGTGCATGGTGATTGCAAGGCTTATCCAGTAACTGAGGTTTACCTGGAAGTGAATGGGCAGACCTACCTGGTTTCAGTTGGTATTGTAGATAGTTTGGCCCACCAGGTCATCCTAGGTCAAGATGTTCCTGTTCTTCAGGAACTGATTCAAAGTTGCAAACCAGTAAATGTAGTTTCCAGATCACAGGCACAGAGCCAGAAACTGGAGGTGAGAGGGCAGTGAACAAAAAGCACTAGCTCAAAAAAGCCAGGCTTGTGTGCCCAGGGTGCCATTGCAACAAAAGTCAGAGTCCTCAGGGTTGGAACAGAGCACAGCTAAAGAGGATCTGGATATTTTCTCTGAGTTGCCGTATTTTAGTAAAGTTCTGCCAGAGTATCCGGTCGAAGTAAGGAAGAGCAGAAAAAGAGGGGGGCGAAAGAAAATGGCTGACACAGTTAGGACCAGCCCTGAACTTCTGGGGCCAGAGGTTGGTGAAATAGATGGTGGTTGTGATTTTTCACATCTTCCAAAACAGGATGAGTCTCTCAAGGAATGTTTCAAAAAAGCAAAAGCAGACCTTGTAGGACAGAAAGGTAGTGAGAAGTTTTCCCTTCGAGACCAAGTTTTGTACCATAAAGCAAATTCTGAGGAAGGGGGAAGTTGGTGGTGCCACAGAAACTTAGGGAGCAGGTTATGAAACTGGGGCACAGTATTCCCTGGGCAGGTCATCTTGGGGTTAAGAAGACCATGGACAGAATTTCAAGCCGGTTTACTGACCAAGGTATGAAAGCAAAGAGATACAAAGATTACTGCCAGTCTTGTTCAGTCTGTCAATTAACTGGAGATAAGAATGTTCCAAAGTTTCCTTTGCAACCTTGCCCCAGTTATTGATGTGCCTTTTCAACTATTGCTATGGATATTGTTGGGCCCTTACAGCAATAACACAATCTGGAAATCGCTTCATATTAAAAATCTGTGACTATGGTACCAGATATCCCAAAGCATTCCCCTTAGAAACATCACAGCTAAACAGATAGCTTATGCCCTTCTGCAGCTATTTTCCAGAGTAGGCTTGCCCTCTGAGATCTTGACTGATCAGGTACAAACTTTCTGTCCAACACTCTGAAGCATATGTACAAGATGTTAGGCATTAAAGGCATACGGACCACCCCTTACCACCCCCAGACTGATGGCTTAGTGGAGAGATACAGCCGGACTTTAAAAAGCATGCTGAAAAAGTTCATCTCTGCTAATGCCAAAGACTGGGACAAGTATTAACTCCCATATCTATTGTTTTGATTATGTGGGGGTCCCACAGGCCTCAACTGGCTTCTCACCTTTTGAGCTCCTTTATGGCAGGCCCGTAAGAGGTCCCCTGGATGTGCTGCAGGACTCCTGGGTGGGGTCCCCAGGAGAACTCTGCCAGTGTCCTGACCTATGTCCTACAGATGAGGGAGAAAATGGAGCAGACCACGAAGCTGGTGAGATCTCACATGGGAGAAAGCTCAAATGAGGCAACAGGCCCGGTATGACAAAGCTGCCAAGGAGAGATCATTCAGCCCCGGACAAGAGGTACTTCTTCTTCTTCCCACTGTTGACAATAAACTGTTGGCTAGATGGCAGGGTCCATATACGGTGCTGAGAAAACTGAGTCCAACAACGTATGAGATCCAGATGCCAGAGAGGAGAAATCCTAAACAGACTTTCCACATTAATCTGTTATAAGAATGGAAAACCCGGGGGGAATGTCACCCCAGCCACAGATGTTTGTTCGGACTGTGGCTGAGGAGGATGATGTTGTGGGTGAGTTTATCCCAGTCAAACAGAACTCTGCAACCCTTGACCTCTCTCACCTATCTTTAACCCAGCAGCAAGAATTGCATGCCATCATTCCAGCAGATCTGGTCCAGGGAGAGGCCAGGAGCAACTACCTGGTGGAGCTGTATATTCGCCTGAAGACCAGCACCCCCATCAGGCAGAGGATGTACCGGATTCTGCACAAACTGTTGCCAGTGTTGGAAGAGGAAATTGCTGTCATGCTGGAATTGGGGGTCATTGAGCCGTCAAACAGTGAATACAGCAATCCTATTGTACTGGTCATCAAAAAGGATGGGAGCATCAGGTTTTGCATCGACTTCAGGAAGGTAAATGCAATGTCTGAATTTGATGCTTATCCCTCTTCCCAGGCTGGAGGATCTCATTGAGAGAGTGGGCCAGTAAAAGTTTATTACCACCTTTGACCTGTGCAAGGGTTACTGGCAAGTACCCTTGACAGAAACAGCCAAGCCTTTGACAGCTTTCAGGACGCCACAAGGACTCTGGCAGTCCTCACCAGGATGCCTTTTGGCTCCATGGGCGCTCCTGCTACGTTCCAGAAAGGCTAATGAACCTGGGTACTGGCAGGTATGGACAGTTTTGCCGCTGCTTATCTTGATGACGTTGTCATCTACAGTTCTTCTTGGCAGGAACATCTGAGCCACCTAGCAGCAGTGCTGAGAAAAAATCAAGGAGGCTGGCTTGACTATTAATCCAAAGAAATGCACCATTGCCAAGCAGGAACTTCAGTACCTGGGCCACATCCTCGGAAGTGGGATGCTGAAGCCAGTTCAAGACAAGGTGGAAGCGATTCGGATGAGAGAGAGGCCAACTACACGAAAGCAGGTGAAATCCTTTCTAGGTCTGGTGGGCTGGTACAGAAGGTTCATCCCAAATTTCTCTGAGAGGGCTGCTCCCTTGTCTGACCTCACGAGCACAACAAAAAGCGAGCTGGATGTGGGGAAAGGAGCAGGAAAGCGCCTTCCAGGACCCCAAAGAGGCTATATGCTGTGAATCTGTGCTGCAAAGCCCCAACTTTGATTTGCCCTTTACAGTGCAAACTGATGCTTCCCATCGGGGGATAGGAGCCGTTCTTCTACAAGGCCATGGAGATGGAAAGAAACCAGTGGCGTACATCAGCAGAAAACTCTTTCCCAGGGAGACTCGATACTCAGCGGTGGAGTTGGAGTGCTTGAAGGTGAAGTGGGCTATTGATACTTTCAAATACTATCTGCTGGGGAGGGAGTTTAACCTTGAAACCGACCATAAGGCATTGCAATGGCTGGAGCAGATGAAGGACACCAACAGCAGAGTCACCCGCTGGTTCCTGTCCTTGCAGCCCTACCAGTTCTCCATCAACTATCGGCCAGGCAAGCAGAACACTGTGGCTGACTTTCTGTCTCGCAACGCTGTTGGCGAGCCTGCCGAAGGGGGGGAGAAATGTGAGGATGTGGTATGATATCCCCCCTCACTAAGGTGAAAAGTATCTTTATATATTGTGGCTAATTGTTTTTTCTGTTCAAGTTTTGGTTTTGTGATTATTTTGGGAAAAATCACTAACATCTCTCTCTCTGAGGTCTGCTGGGCGTGGCTTCGTGGAGTGCACACACGGGGGCAGTCTAGGAACTCAAGCTGCTGGGAATTGCCTAATAATCACCTGGATTGGGCTGAACCAGAGAGGCAGAGTAGAGAGGGGTGGGAGTGAATGGGGATTTTGATTAGGTTGTTTTGTGTAGCTATTTGTTATGCTTTTCTGTTATGTAGTTAATTTAGTAGTCACAATGTATGTAGTTTGTAAATAATTCCTGTGGAGGAAGACTATAAATAGTGATTTATTTGTATATTTGTACAGGGAGGGCCCTTCACTCATTTAGGTTGGTGTAACCGGAAATTTATATAAGTGCAGTGTAATTGTGTGACGGGGGGGCGCAGAGAGGCGAGACAGGTTGGAGATCTGATGCTGTTATACCAACTGATGCCATGCTGTTAACTCCTTGCCAGTGGTGAGCTGACCTGTAAAAACACTGATTTAAAGTAAAAGAAAATATCAGAGCTCTGAAAAACATCTGGAGATTGTGTCATTCTTCTGTCATCCTTCACCCTTCAAACCGCTGACTGGTTCTCCTGTTTTTGAGGGTTCTTTTACCACCCAAACCCCAACACTTACATTAAATCTTTTTAAATCCAGAAACAAAGTTATTACTGGTGCTATTTAAAAAATCTAAATTTGGTATTATTTCTACTTGAGAAGCTGATTTTGGGCACATAGGTGCTTTGTTACAACGGTGAACCAAATCCACCGAAAACCACTGTCTGCTATTTTTTTGTTTATGTTCCTTCTCTTCTTTTTTCCTGATCAACATCCTTAATTTATCAGCAGGACTAGGGAGGACTTGCCAGTGCAGCCAGAATGAAAAACGTTGATGGGGACTGAGGTTTTCACTCACATACAGTGGGTACAGAAAGTATTCAGACCCCTTTAAACTTTTCACTTTTTGTTTCATTGCAGCCATTTACTAAAATAAAAAAAAAAGTTCATTTTATTTTTATTTATTTATTTCTCATTATTGTGCATTCAGCACCCCATCTTTAGAAAAAAACTGAAATGTAGAAATTTCTGCAAATTTATTAAAAAAAAGAAATGTTTAAATACCACATGGTCATTAGTATTCAGATCCTTTGCAGTGAAACTCATATTTAACTCACATGCTGTCCATTTCTTCTGATCCTCCTTGAGATGGTTCTACTCCTTTATTGGAGTCCAGCTGTGTTTAATTTAACTGATTGGACTTGATTAGGAAAGGCACACACCTGTCTATATAAGAGCTTCCAGCTCACAGTGCATGTAAGAGTAGATGAGGTTCATGAGGTGGAAGGAACTGTCCAAGGAGCTCAGAGACAGAATTGTGGCGAGAAACAAATCAAAATCAAATCAAATCAAATTTATTTATATAGCCCTTTACAGTACCCATTGGACACACAAAGTGCTTTACAGCAGGGTAACAGAAAAAGAGACAACAATGCAAAACATAAAAATGCAAACTTAAATACTAGGAAAAGTGAAGAACAAAAAAGAGTTAAGAGTGAAAACAACCAACAGAGAATCAGAACAGGCTACTCGGGGGAGTGCAGGGTGTACCTAAGAGAGAGTAAAAACCTTTAATAAATAAACTAGTTAGAATTAAAAGCTAGACTAAAAAAATAAGTCTTTAACTTAGATTTAAAAGAGCCCAGTTCAGTCGTGAGACGAATGTCGGGGGGCAGTGAGTTCCACAATCTGGGGCCAGCAGATCTGGACAAGGTTACAAAAGAATTTCTGCAGCATTAAAGGTTCCTAAGAGCACGGTGGCCTCCATAGTCCTTACATGGAAGAAGTTTGGGACGACCAGAACACTTCAGCGACCCGGCCATCCAGCCAAACTGAGCAATCGTAGGAGAAGAGCCGTGGTGAGAGAGGTGAAGAAGAAGCCAAAGATCACTGTGGCTGAGCTCCAGAGATGCAGTAGGGAGATGGAGAAAGTTCCACAAAGTCAGTATCACTGCAGCCTCCACCAGTCGGGGCTTTATGGCAGAGTGGCCCGATGGAAGCCTCTCCTCAGTGCAGACATATGAAAGACCACATAGAGTTTGCCAAAAACACATGAAGGACTCCCAGACTGTGAGAAATAAGATTCTCTGGTCTGATGAGACCAAGATTGAACTTTTTGGAGTTAATTCTAAGCGGTATGTGTGGAGAAAACCAGGCTCTGCTCATCACCTGCCCAATACAATCCCAAAAGTAAAACATGGTGGTGGCAGCATCATGCTATGGGGCTTTTTCAGCTGCAGGGACAGGACGACTGGTTGCAGTTGAAGGAAAGATGAATGCAGCCAAGTACAGAGATCCTGGAAGAAAACCTCTCCCAGAGTCCAGGAGCTCAGACTGGACCCAAGGTTCACCTTCTAACAAGACAATGACCCTCACACACAGCTGAAATAACAAAGGAGTGGATCAGAACAACTCTGGACCATTCTGGACCGGCCCAGCCAGAACCCTGACCTAAACCCAACTGAGCATGTCTGGAGAGACCTGAAAATGGCTGAACACCACCGTTCACCATCCAACCTGACAGAACTGGAGAGGATCTGCAAGAAGAACGCAGAAGATCCCAAATCCAGGTGTGAAACAATGTTGCATCATTCCCAATAAGACTCATGGCTGTCTAGCTCAGAAGCTGCTTCTACTCAGTACTGAGCAAAGGGTCTGAATTAGGGATGCACGATATAATCGGTCCCCTATCAGTATCGGCCTATATCAGCCTTAAAACTGAGTATGGGACATTGGCCGCCCCACTTATATTTAAGCGATATTTAAGCGATCAGGTCGCTGTTTCTAAAGTCTAAAAAACAAAAACAAAACTTCTTCTTCTTCAAAAACTTTCTTTGACAGGCTTTAAAACTTCTAAAGTCTAGGGTTGAGAAAAAATATCGATACACATATTGACATTTAAAAACACAGTATCGATCAATTTTGCGAATGAAATCTCATGATATTTCATTGTTCTATGACCAAATCTTGCAAGAATTCCCGAAAATTTCGCTATATTTTAATATGCTGATACACTGACATTTAAAAACACAGTATCGATCTATTTTACTAGCAAAATCTCGTGAGAATTCACGAAATCTCATGAGATTTTGTAACAGAACGATGAAATCTCGCGAGATTTTGTAAGTAAAATATATTGATACCTCGTTTTTAAATATCAATTTGATATCAGCATATGACAATATTGAAATATTTCAGGGTATCGATATTTTTTAACACACCTTTTTTTCAAAATGTTGGAAACAGATAACAAAACTGCTATTTGTAATGATTGCTTATTTTTTCAGCTTTAATATCGGTGTTGATATCGGTTATCAGCCACATGAGTTTTAAAATATTAGCGTATCGAATATTGGCCAAAATTCAAATATCATGCAACCCTAGTCTGAATACTTATGAACATGTGATATTTCAGTTTTTTCTTTTTAATAAATTTTTTAGAAATTTCTGCATTTTTTGTTTTTTCTGTTAAGACGGGGGCTGAGACAAATAAAATAAAACATTTTTATTTTAGCAAATGGCTGCAATGAAACAAAGAGCACAAAGTTTAAAGGGGTCTGAATACTTTCCGTACCTATGCTGTGTTTTTTATGATCCAGTCTTGAAAACATGGTTTATAAAGTCACAAACAACAGATTCACAGTTTCATCCTCAGTCACAAAACAAAACAGTTCCTTTAAAAAAGCAGCCGACCACACGGATGTCCTGCTGCTCGACTCACAAACATGAACTTTGCCTGACTGAAGGTTTATTAATCATCTCAGAACGCCTTCATTTCTTTTGCAATAACCCACATCCGTCTTCATCATGCAGAGATGTGACGTTCATGAACGAATATTCTTTTGAAGCTCTCTTAAATGTATGATGAGAATCAGATCTCGGTTGTGAGTCATTCTTTTCTCCAGATTGTCCATGCTGCCTTCATGTGACACGTGTGTGCATCATGACAGTCTGATGTCCAACATGCTTCATCTATGGGGAGAAAGTTTTGTTCAGAAGCTGAACTCTGAAACATTTACTAGAATTTACACTGATGAAGCTCAGATTCATTTATATTTTTACTGTACTTTTCCTGCATTCTAAAAAAAAAAAATCCCATATTGTAGATTTAAATAGCTACATGTGTCAATATCAGCCTTTATTCTTATATCGTGAGTTTTTTGCATTACAAAAATATCCTTGTGTGAAAAATATTTAGTTGTTTTGCATGGAAGTCAATTGCAGCCAGCTTAGTTTTTTGTTGTGCGAAAAAGGTGTTTTTGGGGAGTAAAAATCTAAAAGAGGGCATGGAGCCGCCTTAGAAAACATTTACAATGAATTTTTCTGTAAATGCAGTTTACTGCACATTATGTTTTGGTAAATTTATAATATTACTTTTACATTTGAACATTTTCCACTGATTAAATGTAAGTAATCTTAACCTGTACTCAAGTTATTTAATAATTGAAAGAAGTTTTCATTTCATTTTGTCATCAATATAATTTATTCGTTTTAAAAGAATTTATTTTGCAGTGCTTCTGTTCTCAAGCTTTACTTATAATATTGCATTAATTCAAGATATTAATGCAAACTGTACAATAATGTATATAAATGATATAGGTGAAGTCCTAAAAAACATGCAATGTATTCTATTTGCTGATGACACCGGTTTATACTGTTCTGGACAACATCTGGACAAGGTTGTGGATGTAGCAGGACCCGAGCTCCAAATAATAAAGAAATAGTTTGATGTAAACAAACTATCAATAAACTTAAATAAAACAGAATATATTATTTTTGGAAAGAAGAAAATAACACAATGTCAACTAAAAATTGGTGAGGTAGTAACTGAAAAACTATACATGCAATAACATTTTTAGGAATTAATATTAATGATAAGCTTAACTAGAAATCTCACATACATATTTTACAAACTAAAATATCCAAACTTATTGTTATTCTATATCAAATCAAAACCTTTCTGGATAAAACAATCTCTGCATATGTTCTACTCTTCTCTCATTCTTCCACATATTACTTATTGTGTCGAATTATGGAGAAACAATTACAAAACAAATGTACAACCTGTCTATTTATTATTTTTTTTTACAAAAGAAAGCGCTCAGAATGGTCGACAACACAGAATACAACGCTCCCACAAATCCACTTTTCATTAAATATAATACTTTAAAATTTAATGACCTTGTTGTCCTATACACAGCCGTTGTGATGAACCTCTTTCATCCACACTTTATTCAAGAGATGTTTCTACAAAGACGATCCAGGTATAAGCTTAGAGGAACACAAACCCACGGTTAGGACAAGCCTAAAAAGTAGGTGTGTATCCATTAGAGGAGTTAATCTATGGAATAGTTCAGACAATCAACTTAAGGGCTCAAGAACAATAAATATATTTCAAAAATCTATCAATTAAATGTCATGGAAAACTACAAAATACTTGAATTAGGGAATTCATGATGATGATGAGGATGATGAAGATGATAAGAGTGTTTATAATGGCGTTTATAAAGATGATGGTGATGATAATGATAATAATAATGATTATAATAATGACAATAATTAACAACAACAACAACAATAATAATAATAATAATGTTTTTTGGAATATTATGGTTATCTTTTTTGTTTCGGGGGGGGGGGGGGGGGGGGGGGGGTTGCTTTTTTTGTTTCTTATTTGTCATCTGGAGGTTTAATCCTATGTACCTGTTTTGTTAGTATAATATAGTTTATTTTGTTGGTTCTTTTTCGTTGTTGGTTAGGGATTATAAGTTTAGAACTTCAGCCTAAACCCTTTCGTTTATGTGATGATTCAGTGAAAAATGTGTTGTGTGTCTTCAAATGAATGAATTTGTCCGAAGAAATAATAATTATAAACAATATAATTTTCTTTTGAGGGACAAAAAGTATCGGTATTGATGAAAAAACCCGATAAACTACTCGTATTGTACTGACAGGAAAAAATGGACTACAACTCCCATCAGCCATGGCGGCGGTGGGCTCCAGGTCTGACTGGAAATCTGCTTTCTCGTCACGGACGTTTCAACGGGCTCTTTTTTTACTCAACTGGCAACGCACAGACGTCCCTCCGTCACTGCTGACGTCACCGAGGTCAGCTACACGGAAGGAAAATGGCGACCGTCTACGAGAGGTACAATCTGTAAGTAGCCTTCTTTTCATCTCTGTAGCCGTCTTCTTTAGTTCTTCTGTCTTTCCAACTTTGTTGAGAGATGAAGCCGGAGGAAGACGGCGGTGAGGGCGGGGCGGGAGCTCGGTGGGGAGGGGGCTGACACGGCGGCTGAAGTTTGCTGACAGGCGCAGATGAGGAAGCAGCTCCGGCTCTCATTCATTATGAAGGGAAACCTGGTATCATGGAAACCCGGCTTTACCTCAGCGCAGCAGGGGCGAGAGGGAGTCCGTCAGAGGACGTGAAGTCTGTTTCTGGAGTTTTGGAGTCACGTCAACACATTTCTGACAGAACGAGGTTTTAATCACGTCTGTGGACGGGTCTTAAACCCGGCAGGTTCTGGCTGATGTTCAGACACACCCAGGTGCACTGCACCTCACTCACAATGTGGACCACCCAGTCCGACTGGTCCTCCTCCGGTGTGACAGGTCCTCCTTCAGCCTGGCAGGTCCTCCTCCACCTGCAGGGAACCTGGGTGGAGGATGAACGTAAAAACATGGATTTGAGCCTACATCCATGCAGTCCTGCACCTGGAAGCAGGCTGAGGCTGGTGCATGCAGGACAGGCATGTTGAGGCTGATTCAGATTATGGAGGCCAACAATGGAGAGGCTGTGTCAGTACAGTAGGAGACTGTTTCAGACCACGTCACTGCGGATCAACAGGAGCCAGGCGGATTTAAAGCTGCATTTCACAAACTGTAATGTTCCACATCAGGTGGTTTAGGAGACAAGAAGGAACATGTATGCCTTCCCTGGCCTCCAGGTGGGATGACATGCCGGTCTAAGGCGGTCTCCTCCTTCCACATCAAACACAGCAGAATGAGCTGCAGATCATTTTAAACTTCGTTTTCCTTTTGTTTTTGCTCATGTTATGTCTGATGAGGTTTTCTTATCATGTGATCTCATTACTGGATGAAAGTAGATGATTCTTCTGCACTTTACCCCAGTTGTAAAACAGTCAGGACACCGTGTAATATAAATAAGATCAGAATTCAGCAAAGTAACCAGATGCAATGTTGAAACTGGGACATTTTATCTTTTCATGGAAAATATGAGCTGATTGTGGAAATGATGGTGGCAACACGTTTGTAAAAAGTAGTTCAGGGTGATGTTTACCATCGTGTAGTAACACGCCTGTGAAAAGTAGTTCCAGGGTGATGTTTACCATCGTGTAGTAACACTTCTGTAAAAAGTAGTTCCAGGGTGACAATTACCATCTTGTAATACCACGCCTGTAAAAAGTAGTTCCAGGGTGATGTTTGCCATCATGTAGTAATACGCCTGTAAAAAGTAGTTCCAGGGTGACAGTTACCATCGTGTAGTAACACGCCTGTGAAAAGTAGTTCCAGGGTGATGTTTGCCATAATGTTGTAACACGCCTGTAAAAAGTAGTTCCAGGGTGACGTTTACCATCATGTAGCAACACACCTGTAAAAAGTAGTTCCAGGGTGATGTTTACCATCATGTAGCAACACGTCTGTAAAAAGAGGTCCCGGGGAGATTTACCATCATATTAACAACAGTTAAAAAAAGAGCCGGGGGGGTTCCCCTGTAGTTACACTTCTGTAAAAAGTAGTTCCAGGGTGACGTTTACCATCATGTAGCAACACGTCTGTTAAAAGTAGTTCCAGGGCGATGTTTACCATCGTGTAGTAACACGTCTGTAAAAAGTAGTTCCAGGGTGATGTTTACCATCATGTAGCAACACGTCTGTTAAAAGTAGTTCCAGGGTGATGTTTACCATTGTGTAGCAACACGTCTGTTAAAAGTAGTTCCAGGGTGATGTTTACCATCGTGTAGTAACACGTCTGTAAAAAGTAGTTCCAGGGTGATGTTTACCATCATGTAGCAACACGTCTGTTAAAAGTAGTTCCAGGGCAATGTTTACCATCGTGTAGTTACACTTCTGTAAAAAGTAGTTCCAGGGTGATGTTTACCATCATGTAGCAACACGTCTGTTAAAAGTAGTTCCAGGGCGATGTTTACCATCGTGTAGTAACACATCTGTAAAAAGTAGTTCCATGGAGATATTAACCATCGTGTAGTAACACGTCCGTAAAAAGTAGTTCCAGGGTGATGTTTACCATCGTATAGTAACACGTCTGTAAAAAGTAGTTCCAGGGTGATGTTTACCATCATGTAGCAACACGTCTGTTAAAAGTAGTTCCAGGGCGATGTTTACCATCGTGTAGTAACACATCTGTAAAAAGTAGTTCCATGGAGATATTAACCATCGTGTAGTAACACATCTGTAAAAAGTAGTTCCATGGAGATATTAACCATCGTGTAGTAACACGTCCGTAAAAAGTAGTTCCAGGGTGATGTTAACCATCGTGTAGTAACACGTCTGTTAAAAGTAGTTCCAGGGCGATGTTTACCATCGTGTAGTAACACGTCTGTAAAAAGTAGTTCCATGGTGATGTTTACCATCGTATAGCATCACACCTGTAAAAAGTAGTTCCAGGGTGATGCTTACCATCGTGTAGTAACACGTCTGTAAAAAGTAGTTCCAGGGTGATGTTTGACACCGTGTAGTAACACGCCTGTAAAAAGTAGTTGCAGAGTGATGTTCACCATCATGTAGTAACACGTGGTGACAGATTATTGTATTCTAGCTGACAGTAACCTGCAGGATGACTGAACCTTTCAGGTTGTCGTTTCACTGCTGGTTAAACCTTTAACCTTTGTCCTCCTGGTTTCCTTCAGGCACACGACTCCTGAGAAGTTCTTCATCGAGGCCTGTGATGAGGGAGCTGATGCGGTGCTGGCCATTGATCGGGTTTCCAATGAGATGACCCTCACAGGTCAGATCGATACGACATATTATCACTGAAAACCCTGAATTATCAACCTTTTTTTTTTTTTTTTTTACTCGTTTATGCTTTTTTTCTGTTATATTTAGAAATGATCTGAAAGAGCCAACAGTTTTGCCCCTCAGCTGATGGAGGGAGAGAAGTGCCACAACAAAACGCACACATACAGTAGAGCACTGAATCATTAAACAGACTCAGTCTGGTTGCACCCTAACAGCTCCACTCCTGTGTAAGGCTCGAGCACAATCAGAGACATCAGAAATAGGGATGCATGATATTGGAATTTTGGCCAATATCCGATATGCCGATAGTTTAAAACTTATGTGGCCGATAACCGATATTGATACCGATATTAAAGCTGAAAAAATAAGCAGTTATTGCAAATAGCAGTTTTGTTATCCATTTCCAACACTTTGAAAAATTGGGATGAGAAAAAAATATTGATACCCTGAAATATCGCAATATTTTCATATACCGATATGAAATTGATATTTAAAAACGCGGTATCAATCTATTTTACTTACAAAATCTTGCGAGATTTTGTTTGTGAAATAGATTTATAGCGCATTTTTAAATGTCAATATGATATCAGCATACGAATATATCGCAAAATTTTCCTGAATTGTTGCGAGATTTTGTAACAGAATAATGAAAAATCGCAAGATTTCATTAGTAAAATAGATACCGCGTTTTTAAATGTCAATATATGTATCGGTATTTTTTCCCACCCCGAGTCTTTAGGAGTTTTAAAGCCTGTCAAAAAGAAGTTTTTCAAGAAGAAGAAGTAATTTTTTGTTTGTTTTCTTACTTTAGAAACAGCGGTCTGACTGGTTAAATATCGGTTAAATATCGGTGGGGCGGCCGATGTCCGATACTCAGTTTTAAGGCTGATATAGGCTGATACCGATTATATCGTGCATCCCTAATCATATGGAGGATCAGGTGTTTTCCCTCTCATTCCTGCATCAGGAGAAGCTGTGGTCTCCCGGTGCGACAGGCTGGACCATGCCCGGCATGAGCACTGCTGGCCGGGTGTCTGAAATAAGAAGGAAAAGTGGTTTGGAAGCAGTTTCGGGTCTCCCCTGTGAAGCAGCAGCTTTCTTTCCCCAATCACAATATCTCAATAGCAATGTGTTATCGGGACATGTTGTCATGATATCGGCCTTATCGTAACGACGTACTAATTTCCTGTTATCAGCTGAATGTTATCGTGCAGGCCTGGATCATGCAGACGTGCGTGAGTCTCTGATGACGAGGTGTTAACTGCTGGTAAACTGCTTCAGCCTCTGGTTGTCGTGTGTAAACAGGTGGGGAGGATGCTAGCTCACCTGTGCTGCTTTCACAGGTAAAAAGGATGTCCCTCCATCGGCGGTCACCAGGCCCATCTGCGGCATCATGGGGACTCTGCGCCTGGTTGCAGGTATCTGCAGAGCTCTGCACGGTCCCGTTTGTCTTTAAACATGGCTGACTGGCTGCATGGCTTCCACCTGCAGGGATGTACCTGATCGTCATCACCAGGAAGAGGAACGTGGGAAGCCTCCTGGGCCACGCCGTGTGGAAGGCCGTGGACTTTGACGTGATCTCGTATAAGAAGACGGTGCTGCATCTGTCAGAGATCCAGGTGAGCGGGATGTTGACTCCGCCCACACAGGCGCAGCGGGGTTGGCCAGCAGTTCTGGCTTTCTGAACGGAAAACTTGAGCCGGTTCTTTCCCGCTTCGATCGTCTCGTGCTGCCATCCAGGATTCCTAACCTGGGATCACTTGTTTAACATCCTGAATCATGTTTAGCTGATGTCCTTCTGTAAATCACTCATCCAAATATGTCCATGTTTGGGTTTAAATGATAAAGCGGAGTCTTCAAGGACTTCTTGTTTTCTAAAAAGTTGGCTCCATAAAGCCAGCTGCACTGCAAAAACTCAAATCTTACCAAGTATACCTAATATCATTGCTGTATTTTTAAAGTTACAGTGGAGTGATACAGCTGTGTGAAAAAGTGTTTGCTCCCGTCCTGATTTCTCATTTTTTTGCATGTTTGTCACACTTAAATGTTTCAGATCATCAAACAAATTTAAATGTTAGATTAAATGTTAGACAAAGATAACACAAGTAAACACAAAATACAGTTTTTAAATTAAGATTTTTATTAGAGAGGAAAAAATATCCAAACCTACATGGCCCTGTGTGGAAAAGTGATTGCCCCCTAAAACAAATTTTAATTTGTTTGATCTGAAACATTAAGTGTGAAAAACATGCAAAAAAAGAAGAAAAGGAATCACTAAGAGGGCAAACACTTTTTCACACAACTGTACATGTACGCATGAGCCAGTTACACTATGGAAGATTTAAATGTGTGTTATAATGTTAAAGGAGTGATGACATAGCAGTTAAAACTAGTTTATGTTGTTGGCATTACTGCATATGTAAATACTCCAAAGAAAACAACGGCATTTTTTACAGCGGAGTATTGTTTTAAAACGCCAGACCTCACTTCCTCAGTAATACAGTTGGGTCCGGTGATGATGCAGCTTTACCCGGAGACCACGTTGACTTCATTTTGATTGGCTACACCTTATTTGGCTATGACCTTATTTGGAGAATCTAGGTCAAGCTGCGGTCGGAGTTTGCTAAAGGCTAACTGCTAGCAACATGGGCAGTTCAGACAGTGTGAGCTACGTTTATCAGACAAGACAGCATTTAGAAAATAAATAAACTTACAGGTAATGACAAGGTTGTGGCCCCCTCCCTCAGTGTTGCTGCACAAGTTTTCTTTTGAATCCATTTGTTTGAAAACCCAGACCTGACTGCTCAGAAGTTACTACTAGCTCCATACATGCAGCTGAATCAGACAGGGAGGGGAGGGGAGGGGGGGTAGGACGGTGCATAAACCGTTAGGAGAGAGAGAGGGGGGGGCTGTTTACTTGATAGTGTGCTCTTATTGGAGCAATTAAATTACGTAGAATGATAGAACTACGTAGAATGATAGCCTGCTGTCTGATTCAACTGTTTCTGAGCAGAGAGACAAAGCTGACAGACCATAAACAGGAACTTTGATTCTCACTCTGGACATTCACATGGCCTCATCAGTGCACAACAGATCATATTATACACCCAAAACCCCAGAAAAGTGAAATTTGATGTCATGGCACCTTTAATGTGGGATCGTGCTTTGGTGCAGTCTCTCCCCCAGTCATCTGTCGTTATTTCCTTGTGAAAGTCTTTTCTCCAAGTCGCCTCCAGTCTCTTAACAGATGACTCAGAGGACCCTCCTACTAGCAGGTCATAAAAATCTGATATTAAACCTTCCTAAGCAGCTCTTCATCATTGCCCTTTCTGCTATAGAAACAGGGGGAGCAGAAGTGACTGATTTTGTTGTGTCCTAATGAAATTTCTCAATTGTGAATACATATAGAAGTGATTTTGTGGAATATTTATCAATAATTTCTACAAATGACATCAGATGTTTACTGTCAGAATGATATACACAATTTTCCTGAGGCGGTTGCTGGGCAGCACCATTATCAACAGTGTATCAACAGGGCCTCCATGGCCCTGTGTGAAAAAGTGATTGCCCCCTCCATGCTTTGCATAGCCTCACCATCGCAATCCATGGCGTTGATTATGTAGCTAAAGATGTTAGCATGGTTATCCTCAGTCACTTCTTTACCTCATCCTCCCAATCTGTAACAGAGGAGGGAGAGAGCAACGATATTTCACCTCGTCTGATCGCTGTTTTGTTGTGTGCTCCCATCTCGCCATCATGCTTTAAGTAAAGCACCAGCCACAAGCTAATTAACCTTTTGAAATATATCGTAATGTAAGTACCCCGGCTCGAAAGGTACCTCCACTGAAACCGGATGTTTCACCCATAATTTTTGGCCACGCCCACAACCCAGAAGTAGCGCCAGGAAAATTGTGGGTAGATCTCCAATTTTTGCAGTCCCTTTGCAACCCATGTTTAAATCAAAACCCAAAGGTCATTGTCACATTGCAGGTTAAAGACTGAGAGAGCTGCATTGTCTTTCAAATATTTTTCAACTTGAAACCACACATGAATCACATTTCTAACAATGGGGTTCCTTATGTTCTTTTTAAACTTTTTGATTATAGCCGAGTATAAGTAGCTGGGAAATGGTACCTTTCACAGATTTTCTTTCATTTCCTTCCATAAGTGAGCATTCTCATTTGTAAAATAGAACATCAGTGTTCTTAACTGTGCTGCCCAGTAATAACAGAGCATCTGGAAACTGATGAAAACGTCCCAATTAAATCTCACGTGATTTAGAAACGGAACAATAAAATCGTGGGAGATTTTGTTAGTGAAATAGATCGATACCGTGTTTTTAAATATCAATATGAAATCGACATATGAAAATATTGTGATATTTCAGTGTATCTATGGTTTTTTCCCACCGCTACTTATAACAAAAGTTGAGGTATTTTTCTAATTTTGCACAAGGAATGAATGTTAAGTAATTTATTTTTCAGCTTTTATATATCGGTATTGATATCAGTTATCGGCCACATGAGTTTTTAAATATCGGCATATCAGATATCAGGCTAAATTCCAATATTGTGCATCCACATTATTTTTCTAATTTTGCACAAGGAATGAATATTACATCATTTATTTTTCAGCTTTAATATCGGTATCGATATCAGTTATCGGCCACATGAGTTTTAAAATATCAGCCTATCGGATATTGGCCAAAATTCCTATATCATGCATCCCTAGTTTCAACGTTACCTTTGATTCTCAGCCTTAAAAAGAGGTGATCCAGGCAGAGTGGTAGAGGTGTAACACCAGCCTTTTCCTCTCGGCTAACAAGCTTAGCAGCATGATCTGATTACCGGCAGCTCAGAGATCCTCCTGCAGCGCCGCCTCCCTCAGACTGAAGCTCAGTCCTGAACTAAACCTTAACGCCTGGAGAAAAAGTCTTCTCCTTTCACTCTGGTGGCTCACAACAGGAGTTGCCACTGATTACTTGAAAAAGTAATCTGATTACTGATAACATCTTTAAAAAGTAATTAAGTTACTTTACTGATTATTTGAGTTTCAAAGTAGCTAATGCCCCTTTTCCACCATCACTTTTCTCCTCACCTCTCCTCAGTTAGTGGGCTTTTCTACTCGGGGTTTTCCGAGCAGAGGTGAGACATTTTCTGTACCTGCTTTGGAGAGGTTCTGAGCGTGCTCAGACGAGCTCTGTCTGACATCATCTCACTGCATGCCATCTATTAGCCAAGGGGTTAGCCAATCAGATGTCAGGGTCAGAGTGTTATCATTAAAAGAGTTCACACTCCCTACCAGTAGGTGGCGGTAACGCACCTCATAATTTTTTGTCCAGCTGTCAGTAAAAACAGGAACAGAAGAAGAAGACGAGGAAAAGGAAGCTGACAGAGATCAGTTGGTATAACATCAGCATTTTAATCCAAGGTTCCAGGGTTCAAGTCCTCGTCCAGGAGATCAATATTCTTTATTTTTTCTCCACTATCTTGTTTTATACAGGTACTACCCAAAAAATAGAATATCCTGAAAAAATTAACGTATTTCTGTAATTTAACTTAAAAGGTGCAATTTCCATTTTGTATAGACAAATAATATGTGAATTGATATATTTCAAGCTTTTATTTGATTGGATGTTGCTGATTAGAAGTTACAGCGTAAGAAAACCTCTAAATCAAAAACTCTAAAAATTTGAATACTGTAAAAAGCTCCAGTATTGTAGCTCAGAGTGTCACAGTCTAATCAGAGAAATAATCCAAAACATCTCCATAAGTGCCCTGAGCCTTTAAAAAGTCTCTTTCTTGGTTTAGAAGAATTCACAACCATGGGAAAGACTGCTGATCTGACAGTTGTTTAGAAAACCATCATCGACTCCCTGCACAAGGTGGAAAGACACAAAAAGTGATAGAAAAGAAGCTGGATGTTCTCAGAGTGTCTCAAAGCACATTAATGGACAGTTACGGTAAGTTGAAGGAAGATGGAAGATGCATGAAGTCCAGTGTTACGTTTCCCCAGTCTGTGATGACCTGGGGCTGCTGGTGTTGGTCCTCTGTGCTTCATCAAGTCCAGCATAAATGCAGCCATCAGGTTATTTTGGAGAGCTTCATGCTTGCTTCAGTGGACCAGCTGTATGGGGATGCAGACTTCATCTTCCAGCAGGATTTGGCACCTGCCCACACTGCCAAAACTACAAAATCCTGGTTCAGCAACCATTGGATCACCATGCTTGATTGGCCCGCAAACTCACCTGACCTGAACCCCATTGAAAATCTGTGGGGCATTGACAAGAAAAGTTCAACAGGAAGAGACCAAACAATAGAGAAGAGCTCAAGGCTGTGATTGAAGCATGTTTGTCTTCCATAACACCTGAGATATGCCAGAATCTGGTAGCATCTATACCACGCTGGGTTAAGGCAGTTATTAAAGGGGCCCCCACAAAGTACTAACTAAGTACAGATGCAAGATTTTACTTTAGGAAGCCTGATATTTGTGTATTTAAAATCCTTCTCTGATTGATTATATGCAGTGTTCTAATTTTTTGAGTTTTTGATTTAGAGGTTTTCTTAAGCTGCAACTTCTAATCAGCAACATCCAAACAAATAAAAGCTTGAAATATATTGATTCACATATTATTTGTCTATACAATATGTAAATTACACCTTTTAAGTTGAATTATGGGAATACAACTGGGCTGGGACGACGCGTTGACAGAACCAATTACGTCGACTCTGACTTTGTGTATAATAAAAGTAAACTTGGAGGCTTTAAGCTAATATAGAAATAGTTTTCCAACAAAAGATAATGAAGATAGGTAAACATTCAGAATTTAACATTTGAACATGGGTCTAGCCTCCTGAAAAAGTGCATCTTCATCTTCATTCTGTTCATGCGTAATACGGGTTCCAATCACTTGGAAATTAAATGAAAAATACTTAATTTATCCCAGAAGTGATTCCAAGATATTAGCGACAGATGAAACCCTAACATGAGGTTCAGAACGTGACTTATTATACACCGAGTCAGAGTCGAGACAGCTCCCGGCATCAGCTGCAGTACCTCCCATGGCCAGCAGGTGGAGCTCATGCTTTTGTGTGATATTATCATATGCTGATAGTACACTGCCCGGCCAAAAAAAAGTCGACAACAAAAAAAAGGTCAAACATTTAAGATTTCGTTGGACCGCCTTTAGCTTTGATTGCGGCAGCATTCGCTGTGTTTCCAGAAGCTTCTGCAATGTCACCAGATTTATTTGCATCCTGTTGCATCAATTTTTCACCAAGATCTTGATGATGATTGTAGAGTCTGACCACAGCACATCCCAAAGATTCTCAATGGGGTTCAGGTCTGGGCTCTGTGGTGGCTAATCTATGTGTGAAAATGATGTCTGATGATCCCTGAACCATCTTTCACAATCTGAGCCCGATTAATTCTGGCACGGTCATCTTGGAATATGGCCATCAGGAAAGAAACATCCATTGATGGAATAACTTGGTCATTCAGTACATTCAGGTATCAGCTGACCTCATTATCTGAGCTCATACTGTTGCTGAACCTGGACCTGAGCAACTGCAGCAACCCCAGATCATCACACTGCCCCCCACAGGCTCATACAGTAGCACTAGGCATGATGCTGCATCACTTCATCTGCCTTTCCAGCCACATTTCTTCCTGGAAGACGATGGTCCACTATCCTTCCAGTTTTTCATAATGCGTTGGACTGTTCTGAACCCAGTTTTAGTAGTTTCTGCATCTCCTTAGATGTTTTCACCTCTTGATGCCAATGATTTGACCCTTCTCAGACAGACTAACATCTTTTCCAAGACCACGGATGTGTCTTTCCACATGGTTGTTTAGGAAATGAGAAGCAAGTCATTGCACCAGTTGGGGTTAAATAACTTGTTGCCAGCTGAAAGATAATCGTCCATGCTATAATTATCCAATAGGAGGCTCGTACCTATTTGCTTAGTTAAATCCAGGTGGCGACTTTTTTTTGGACAGGCAGTGTATATTGACATTTAAAAGTGCAGTATCGATCTATTTTACTTACGAAATCTCGCAACATTTCATTGTTCCATTACGAAATCTTGTGAGAATTCATGAAATATCATGAGATTTTGTAACAGAATGATAAAATCTCGCAAGATTTTGTTAGTGCAAAAGGTTGATACCACGTTTTTTAATGTTGATTTGAAATTGGCATATGTAAATATAAGTTTGAGAATAGGAGTAAATTCCACACATTCTTAGCATTGAGGACAGAAATGGCTCTAAGACGCTGATGAACACGGTCCTGATCTCTCAGATGTCTGAAGTTCCTCATCCCTGTTCTTGTGTCTGTTGCAGTCTCAGGAGAATAAGACCTTTCTGTCTATGATCAACAACGTGCTCACCACCGACGGCTTCTACTTCTGCACGGACTTCGACCTGACGCACACGCTCCAGCGGCTCGCCAACACCAGCCCCGACTTCCAGGAGATGAGTCTACTGGAGCGGGTGAAACATCCCACAATCTCACTGTTGACTGTTTTATCTGTTAGAAACACGTCACAGAGACTTCTTTTTCCTGACTGCTTGTTTCCCTCCGGATTCCTTCACACATTGTTCATCTCATTGCTCAGATTAAAACTCCACAGTGCCAGCACTGATATGACCAACAGTTTCTCAGGAATGGTAGAGTATAGCTGTTAGTAGATGGCTTCCCATTAGTTGGTCTCCAGAAGTTTTCCAGCATTTCTATCCAAGTTAATGATGTGTTTATTCAGAGACTCTATGTGGTAAATCCACAGTGATCCATTGTTTAACAGCATTATTTATCTTGTTTTCATTCACAAAATGATGAAGCCTCTTGCCAGATTTATCACCAATGCTCAAACTGCTCACGTCGGATCTGTTCATCCACTTCTCATTCATACTGGGTGCTAAGCTACACGCGGCATCCAGTCTATTGGCCGCTAACGTAAGCTGAGCTTGTATAACTGCGGCCTCAAACACACGACCAGATCATAACTGCCATTAGGAAGTAAATAGCTTGGTAGCGCGCTACATATACATTAGTAGTTATGCCTGAATAATTTAATCAACATGACTTACATCAGTACAATTCAGCCTCCGCTGCAGCAGGGGTCGCCACCGCTTCGTTCACCGCCATTATTCAGCTCTGAAAACAGTTCGAAAATCCCGCCTCCTCTGCTACGTCAGCAAGATGGCGTCCATTTAGTGCGAGAAGTGTGTTTCGTGCTGCGCTGCATTTTTGACCGGTTTTAGGACATCCGGGTACTTTCAGAGCACCGAATTTTAATTGAAACCGCACTTGTTCTCAAAAGTTGTGTACCACGTAGTGCAAGTGTGCGGATTGAGACGGACCCATTTTCTTGCTCAAGGACACACAAATGTGGGAGCGAGGTTCAAACTGCCAGCCTTTCAGTTACCGGGCGACCTGCTCTACCACCCGAGCCACTGCCACCCCAGCATCGGTCCTCGTTTCAGTTTTATTCTCAAAAATGTTCCAGATGTTATGGTGATAAATTCCCCTGATAAACCAATCACAGTTGAAACAAACACAATTTGTTAGGAGATAAATGAAATCATGAAGGCAATCAGGCAAATTTCTGCATGAAAACAGGAGTTATTTAGTTTTTGGGACCTCTGCAGCATTTTGGTAAAAATTTCTGAAACCCACTGTCAGTGAACACAGCTCATCACCTCATGCACAGAAGCAGCAGACAGGTCTGGAAAACTAGATGACCTGTCTCCATCCAGGCCGAGCTCCGGTGGAAAACCACCAGGGTCTGACAAAACAAACATTTCTATCTGCATCCCTGGTGGGTTTCAGACCACCGGCACCGCAGCACGCTCTGCATACCTTACAGCAGCGCGCCGGATGGTAACTGACCATCCAAGAGCTCTGAGCTGTCAGCAGAGGAGGCCAGAACTCTCAGAACCTGGACCGGTCAGAGATGACAGCTGATCTCACATCCAGACTGAGTAAACATTTACCCTGAAACAAACCTGAGAAAACTCGTCTTTGAACAACATGAAGTCGGGATGAAATGAGAGGATCTGGTGAAAGTTAACGAGGTAAAACTGGGATGAAGCCAGAGGTTTGGGCTAGGGTTAACGAGGTGTTTCTGTGTTTCCAGGCAGATCAGAGGTTTGTGTGGAACGGGAACCTCCTGAGGGAACTGTCTGGGCAGCCGGAGGTAACTTACCTGTCTCCTGAACTCACTCTTCCTCTCTTCTTCTTGCTTGAACTGACGCTCTCTCTTCTTCTGCAGCTTCATAAGTTTGCGCTACCGGTTGTTCATGGATGTATCCTTTACACGTCTCATATTTCCTCCTGATCTGATGGGAGGTCTTAATTCAGCTGGAGATGAGACGGGGTTGTAAAAACTGATCATAAAGGTTCAGGTCTGGAGTCTGTGGTCCATGAGTCAAGACTGTGTCACGCTCACGGAACGGCTCGTATTAAAGCCGGGAGGTTTGGATGGAGGGCTTGTAATGATGAAGATGAGACAGAGCTTTTCTTTGACACCGCTGGTCCAGTCATCGTTATGAAACCGTGTCGGATAAACGGGAAGATCTTTGAGTGGATCCTGATCTCCAGGAGGAGCTGCTTCCGGGCCGGCGTCAGATATTACGTCAGAGGTAAAAACCCAGATCCAGTGTGTGTTTAGGGTAGGCCTGGGACGATAATATAACTTATTTTATATGTTGTCCCACACATTATTGACGGTAAACGATATTATCGTAGACATTACCTTGATCAAAATAATCACTTATTTAATGTTAATATATCATAATGATGCAATTACACCCTTTCAAGTCCAACAATTGAACTTTTAGTTCACATTGGAATGTCCAGAACAGAACTTTTAAATTTCATAACTAAATAAACAAACAACAAACAAAAAATAAAATAAAAAGGACTCTCAGATTTTGCAATGAGTGTTTTCATGCTCCTGGAAAATCACCTGCTGCGGTCTGTGTGTGTGTGTGTAAGTGGGCTTCTGGCTCCGCCTATTCCCACAGATACAAAGATCCTGAATGACTTACAAGGGAGAGACGAGAGACGATGAAAACAATACAAGGCGATATATTGAGGCTGGAAAAATTGAGTTAATTTTCATTTATTGTGCGATTAATTGATTTATTAATTATTGTCCCAGGCCTTGTGTAGGGTAATGGTGTGTGTGTGGTGTGTGTGGGCTAATAGTGTAAGTGTGTCGGGGCTCCAGTGTGTGTGTGGTAACACTATATGTGTGTGTGTGTGTGTGTGGGCGTAACGGTGTGTGTGTGGAGTAATGGGGTGTGTGGGGTAATGGAGTGTGTGTTGGTAACGGTGTGCGTGTGGGGGGGTAGCGTGTGTGGGGGGTAACAGCATGTGTGGAGGGTAACAGCATGTTTGTGTGTGGTAACGGCGTGTGTGTAGGCAACGGCATGTGTGGGGTAACGGTATGTGTGTTTGGTAATGCATGATCTGTCAGACCTGCTAGAGGACCTCCACCCTCCTGCTCACCCTCCTCCTGCGTGTGTGTAGGGTAATAGTGTGTGTGATGGGTGACGGCGTTTATGTGGGGTAACAGTGTGTGTGTGTGTAGAGTAACGGCGTGTGGGGCGGTGATTGGTCACGTTGGTTGAGCAGGCGCCCCGTAACAGTGTGTGTGTTACTCGGGTAATGGCATGTGTGTGGGGTACATGGTGTGTGGGGTCACTGGCCACTGTGTGTGTTGGGTACTGTGGTGTGTGTGTATAGGTCACTGAGCCCAAAAATATTAAAAAAAAAAAAAAAAAAAAAAAGTGTGTGTTTGGGTAATGGCATGTGTGTGGGGTAACAGTGTGTGTGTGGGTAATGGCATGTGTGTGTGGGGTAACGGTGTGTGTGTGGGGTAATGGTGTGTGTTGGGTAATGGCGTGTGTGTGTGGGTAACGGTGTGTGTGTGGGGTAATGGTGTGTGTGTTGGGTAAGTGGTGTGTGTGTGGGGTAACTGTGTGTGTGTTGGGTAATGGCATGTGTGTGGGGTAACGGTGTGTGGGGTAATGGCGTGTGTGTTGGGTAACGGTGTGTGTGTGGGGTAACGGTGTGTGGGGTAATGGCGTGTGTGTTGGGTAGTGGTGTGTGTGTGGGGTAACGGGGGGGGTGTGTGTGTTGGGTAATGGCGTGTGTGTGGGGTAATGGCGTGTGTGTTGGGTAACGGTGTGTGTGTGGGGTAACGGTGTGTGTGTTGGGTAATGGCATGTGTGTGGGGTAACGGTGTGTGTGTGGGGTAATGGCGTGTGTGTGGGGTAATGGTGTGTGTGTGGGGTAATGGCATGTGTGTGGGGTAACGGTGTGTGGGGTAATGGCGTGTGTGTTGGGTAACGGTGTGTGTGTGGGGTAATGGCATGTGTGTGGGGTAACGGTGTGTGTGTGGGGTAATGGCGTGTGTGTTGGGTAACGGTGTGTGTGTGTGTGGGGTAACGGTGTGTGTGTGGGGTAACTGTGTGTGTGTGGGGTAACTGTGTGGTGTGGGGTAATGGTGTGTGTGTTGGGTAATGGCGTGTGTGTGGGGTAACATTGTGAGGGGGGGGTGTGGTGTGTGTGTGGGTAATGGCATGTGTGTGGGGTAATGGTGTGTGTGTGTGTGTGTGTGAGGTAACGGTGTGTGTGTGTGTGGGTAATGGATGTGTGTGGGGTAATGGTGTGTGTGTGGGGTAATGGTGTGTGTGTGTGGGGTAACGGTGTGTGTGGGGGTAACGGTGTGTGTGTGTGGGGTAACGGTGTGTGTGTGGGGTAACGGTGTGCGTGTGGGGTAATGGCATGTGTGTGGGGTAATGGCATGTGTGTGGGGTAACATTGTGAGGGGGGGGTATGGTGTGTGTTGTGGGTAATGGCATGTGTGTGGGGTAACATTGTGTGGGGGGGGTAACGGTGTGTGTGTGGGTAAGGTGTGGTGGGGGTAAGGTGTGTGTGTGGCGTGTGTGTGTGTGTGGGTAACTGTGTGTGTGTGTGGGGTAACGGTGTGCGTGGGGGTAACGGTGTGTGTGTGTGGGGTAATGGCCTGCTTTGTCAGACCTGTGGGACCTCCACCCTCCTGCTCACCCTCTTCTCCTCCCTGCAGGCATCGACTCTGAAGGCCATGCCGCCAACTTTGTGGAGACGGAGCAGATCGTCCTGTATGAGGGAGCCAAGGCTTCCTTTGTCCAGGTGAATCTCAGCAGCTGATTGGTTGCATTATTGATCATTTCTGTCTCTCTCACAGCTTCCTATGACTCAGGTATGTTCAGATGTGTGTAGTATGATATTTTCATGCCATCTTAAGCCCTCATTCCCCTTCAGACACGAGGCTCAATGCCGTTTTACTGGAGTCAGAGGCCCAACCTGAAGTACAAACCTAAACCTATCATCAGCAAGACAATGAATCATGTAAGACAAGCTGCTCATTGATCTGTTGAATGGTGTGACTGTGAGGCTAATCATGAGGTTGTTGCACAGATTGATGGTTGCCAGCGGCATTTCGACTCTCAGGTCCTCATCTATGGGAAGCAAACCATCCTGAACCTGGTGAGCCCTCCTCCTTCCACCCTCATTATCACACACTCAGACCATGCTGATCTGTATGTTTCTTTTCCAGGTGAATCAGAAGGGCTCAGAAAAGCCTCTGGAGCAGATCTTTGCTAGGATGGTGTCAGACACGTACAACCATATGCTCAGGTGAGCCTGTTAACAACAGGTGGTAGGGCAGTCATTCAGAAAGGTTCTCATTAACACCTAAACCTCTGCTAGCACCCCCCAAGCATCATTGCCTATATCATCACCAGCTCCTCAGGAACAGTAGCCTGTGACTCAGTGGGGTTGACTGTGATGGATAGTTCCAGCATTTCTGTCCCATCCAGGAGGTTTACAATCCAGCCACTAAATCATGGTTTATGCAGAGACTCTATCTCAGGGGTCTGCAACCTGCAGCTCCACAGCCACAAGTGGCTCTTTGAGCTTTCCACAACAGCTCTACGTAACTTTGACTAAAAATAATAAAAAATTAACTAATATTTTTAAACACTGGCATGTACATAATAACATTTGCAGGTTTTAGCAGTTTTTTTTAATGGAATAATTGTGTTGAATTACAACAACATGATGACACTAAAAGTACCAGTAATATATTTGTTTAAAGCTATTTCTCATCAGGAAATTTGTTTTTTTCCTCCCACATAATTTCCCACAAACATCTAAATGTTTATTTATGAATCTAGCTTTTTTTAGAAATTTTTTTAGGGATGCCCAATATTGGATTTTTGGCTGATATCCACTCTGCTGATATTGGCTGAACCAAAGCTGATATTGAAGCTGGAAATGATGCAATGTTCATTCCTTGTGCAAAATTAGAAAAATACTTCTACATCTGCTGCAGATCCAGTAGTTGCCGGAGACGTCATGATGTCACACGGTCGGTGCGGCCTTATGATGTTCCCAATCCGCACGGATTAAAAAAATCAACAAACTAAAAACGAACAATATTCTACAGGTTCGTCACAAAACACTGCCTTTTATATAATGGTTAATTATATCGGTAGATATCCAGCTAATATTGGCCGATACTGTTATCGGGCTGATATCATGCATCTCTGCTGTTTTTATACAGTTAGGTCACGTTGAAGAAAACACTCTATCCTCATATTGCAAGTTTAAAAAAAAAAAAAAAATTTAAGTAGAAAGAAAACTGATTCCTTTTTTAATGACAACAAATTTTCTACAGAAAGTATTTATAAAAATGACACGTTTTCTCTTTTTCAAAAGGTCCCGTAACATTTGTGGCTCTAAACAACTTTTATTTAGCTGGTTGAGGCAAAGATAGATCTTTGGATTGTAAAGGTTGCAGAGCCCTGCTCTATCTGGTGTGTGTTTGTTTCAATGCCTGAAAGCCAAGACTGGGGAGATGATATGAAGATGTGAAAAGGCTTGGTCACTGTTGATCTGGGTGGTGTTTCTACAAAGTTCTTGTAGTAATAAATTCTGGTTCTGATTGGTCTTTATGGTGCTATATTTAATGATACATTCATTTTACATCATTTTAACCTCATAATCTGACAACTGAGGCTGAACTGGAACATGATGTCTGGATGGGATTGAAAGGTTGAGCTTCTACATCAGGGGGCCCAGCTCTGGACCTCGAGGGCCACAATCCTGCAGGTTTTCCATGTCTCCCTGCTCCAACACACCTGACTTGAATTAATGAGTCATTGTGGAGAACTTCATGGACTGTTAGATTCATTTAACACCCCTGTTCTACATGTATGACCTGGAGTTTGAGGGTTGCTATCCGTGTTTCAGGTCAGTTATCTCAGCTTCATCATCCCCACTGTGTGATTAGGACATGTCTCCTCTGTCCTCAGTTACATGGCCTTTGACTTTCACAAAGAGTGCAGCAACATGAGATGGGACCGTCTGCAGATCTTGGTGGATGCTGTCACAGAAACTCAGGATGAATACGGGTAAGTTTACCAGCAGCTGTCCGGCAGCTTCCCGCTGGGATCAGGTGCTGAGTCTGCCTCTGTCCTAGTTACTTCATGGTGACCACAGAGGGGAAGATACTGACCCAGCAGAGTGGAGTCTTTCGCAGTAACTGCATGGACTGCCTGGACCGGACCAACGTCATTCAGAGTCTGCTGGCCCGGCGCTCGCTGCAGTCTCAGCTTCAGGTATGTATCACCCAACTGTATTTGGCTTTTCCATCTCTTTTATTCAAAGCTATTATAAAAGCTGACTTACCAGCTTTCCCTCATCATGCTCATACTGTATGTTTCACGTAACGTCTTGTTTACCTTTTGAAGTGCGCTAAAGTGTCCGGTCTGACCAATCATTTGGGGCATTAAAGGAAAAAGACCGCTGGCCGGCATCCTTTATCCACATGGCATCTAAACTTTGTACACAGAGCGGTCTGCAGCAGAAAGCTTGTTTTTAATACAACACTTAAATGAGTTAAACTTCTTCACATGATGAGGCGTCACAGATCTACACGTCACACGTCTGTCAGACAGCGGTTGTAAACACCTGACCTGAGATCTTTATTGGGTGGAGGGGTGTGTTGTTCTCTCTACAGTACAGCAAAACCGTGTTATATTACACTGACTTTGCAAGTCTAACCAACACTCATATGTAACTGTTTATGTTTAACTCTTGTGGCACCTCTGTTTCAATAAACTAAATGTGCAGGTCAAACCGTTTTTTTAAAACCAGCTAAACTAACTTGTAGCACAGGAATAGGCAACTCTGGTTCTCGAGGGCCGGTATCCTTCAGGTATTAGGAGCTTCCCTGTGGCAACACACCTGGTGACCTGTACAGAGCTTCACATCAAGCTCTGTACAATTACCCACTGATTGGAGTCATGTGTGTTGCAGCAGGGAAACTCCTACAAGGTTCCCACACATCCTGGAAAACCTGGAAAATGATTGAACATTTTTCCAGTCATGGAAAACACATGGAAAATGAGAAAAAGAGTAAAATGTCCTGGAAAAGCTAGAGTTTTCTTGGAAAATGATTTTTCTTCCCTCTCGTTGCCGCTTCATCTTTGCTTTGTCTTTGCCTCGTCGCTGCTTTGACGCCACTTCGTCTTTGCTTTATTGCCGCTATGTCCCAGTTTTGTCGCTGCTACATGGCCGCTACGTGGCTGCTACGTCACGTTTCATTGCCGCTTCATTGCCGCTTCATCGCCGCTTCATCGCCGCTTCATCGCCGCTTCATCGCCGCTTCATCGCCATTGTGTTGCAGCTTCGTCACGTTTCATCGCCATTTCGTCACCACTACATCACAATTTTGTCGTCGTTTCATCGCAGCTTCGTTGCAGCTACGTTACCGCTATGTTGCTGTTTTGTCACCGTTTTGTTGCTGTTTGTCACCGTTTTGTCGCCATTTCGTCGCCGCTTTGTTGCTGCTATATTGGTGTTTTGTTGCTGTTTCATCACTGCTTCGTCGCCTCTTCGTCGCCACTACGTCGCCACTACATCTTTGCTTCATTTTCGCTTTGTCTTTGTTTCATTGCAGTTTCGTCGCCGCTTTGGTGCTGTTTCATTGCCGTTTTGTCGTGCCTTCATCTTTGCTTTGTCTTTGCCTCGTCGCTGCTTTGACGCCACTTCGTCTTTGCTTCATTGCCGCTATGTCCCAGTTTTGTCGCTGCTACATGGCCGCTACGTGGCTGCTACGTCACGTTTCATTGCCGCTTCATTGCCGCTTCATCGCCGCTTCATCGCCATTGTGTTGCAGCTTCGTCACGTTTCATCGCCATTTCGTCACCACTACATCACAATTTTGTCGTCGTTTCATCGCAGCTTCGTTGCAGCTACGTTACCGCTATGTTGCTGTTTTGTCACCGTTTTGTTGCTGTTTGTCACCGTTTTGTCGCCATTTCGTCGCCGCTTTGTTGCTGCTATATTGGTGTTTTGTTGCTGTTTCATCACTGCTTCGTCGCCACTACGTCGCCACTACGTCGCCACTACGTTGCCACTACATCTTTGCTTCGTTTTCGCTTTGTCTTTGTTTCATTGCAGTTTCGTCGCCGCTTTGGTGCTGTTTCATTGCCGTTTTGTCGTGCCTTCATCTTTGCTTTGACGCCACTTCATCTTTGCTTCGTTGCCACTATGTTGCAGTTTCATCACAGCTTCATCGCTGCTACGTCACCGCCACGTCACCGCCACACCACTGCCATGTCACCGCTTCGTTGCAGCTTCTTCACGTTTCATAGCCGCTTTATAGCCGCCACTATGTCGCCGCCACTATGTCACTGTTACATTGCTGCTACATTGCCGTTTTGTCACCTCTACATCGCCATTTTTTTGCCAGCTTCGTTGCAGCTTTGTCACCACTATGTTGCCGTTTCATCCCTGTTTCGTCGCAGCTTCTTTACTTAATAACTATAAAAATATAAGCTACAATTGTAGAACACTTCTCCAAAAGCTTGTGGTGAAAGTTATTAGTCTGTGTTGTAACTTGACTCGGACTGTAGCAGCTGGAAAAGTCCTGAAAATGTCCTGGAAAAGTCCTGGAAAATAACAGAAAAGAGTGAGAACCCTGTCCTAATACCTGCAGGATGCCGGCCCTCCAGGACCGGAGTTGCCCATCCCTGATCGAGACTGACCTCTGGCGTAGCTTTCAGACTGTGATGGTAAATAATGTCAAATCTAAAACTTTTCACAGTAAAATGTTGATTTTTGTCAGTGTCTAGTCAACAAAACAGCAAGATGGCGTTACAGCGAGACTCACGTTGGACGCTGACTCTCCCGGAGACGGGAGTGTAGCCGAGGTGCCTGCAGCGAGTTATTAAATTTTATTGCGAGGATAGCCCCTTAAAATGGAACATCTCGTTTTCGAGGGGGTCCTCGACACAAACCGTTACACAAATGACACAAATAGAATCCACTAAGATAAACACAATACAGCATTCATACCAACTGACAAAGCTCTCCACCAAAAACCCGTCCCTCGGTACAAGTGGATTGAATTACATGTACTAACAACAAAACGGTATACATTATACCCAAGCACATAAACATGTCTAAATAACAGTCATGTTGGATCAGTGCACTAACAATCGTTTCAGTTGTAATTCAGAAAAAAGCAAAACATTTTGTAAGAATACAGCAGTAAATAAGAATATAAATAAATGAATAGATGAATGAATAAATACAGTATCAGAATCAAGAAGTAGTAGTTTGTAAACAAGCAAGTGTAGCTCTCCTGCATGTAACAGGTAAGTTGATTGAACATAACCAAGAGAAAGACATTGCAACTCTCAAATGATGAGCGTATGATAGTGAATTCACCTCTGCAACAATAGACAACAGATTCAAGGCATAGAGAGAAAAAGAAATTACACTTATATACAAGTTCCTCAAAGGATGGGAAGTTACCTAGTTTTGAAATTCTGAAAGAGACATATGGATGTTTTTTTTTTTTTTTTTTTTAATACCTACAAACCCAACATTAACAATAAAATAATGGAGGGGAATAAAGGGGAAATATCAGGATTGACAGATGTATTCAAGAATGCGTATAACCCATCAATGAAGGGTGCAGTAATTTCGTTGTTATATAGAGTGCTGATGAAACTCAAGTTTCATTCCACCTTTTATTTTAAAGGGGAACTTCATTTTTTTTCAATCTGGACCTATTTTCTAGCATAAAATATGTTCATTTACTCACCCAGACAGTTTTGGTGTAACTTGAATTCCTTTGGGAGAAATTTAGATCCACTTCAGATCAGCGAATGTCCGATATAATGGAAGTTATGGGGCAACTGCGTGCAGCCTCTAAAGAAGGCATTATCTGCCACAAACTCCTTTATTTCACCAATGTTTTGTTACGAAACATTAGTTGGACCCCCCCCTGTGAACTCAAAGCGGCTTTTTTGAGGTGATTCGTCCTTATTTACAGACTTGTTTACTGCAGCGGCTTTGATGACGTCATTATTATGCAACACCATAACAAGTAAATGTCTGTAAATAAGGACGAATCATGCTAGAAAATGGGTCCAGATTGAAAAAAAAAAAAAAACGAAGTTCCCCTTTAAGGAGAAGTGGGAACAAGAAGGAAGAATAAGTATTTTAGGGAAGGAATCATCGGTGATATGCCTGAATCATTGGAGATGTACGCGCTCCCAAAGTTGGCGCAAGCTTAGCTGGAAAAGTGGGAGGTAGGTGAGGTATTTTATCACACCATCTCAGACATCGCATTATAGTGATCTGTTTGTTGGAGAAAATGTGGAGATGTAGGGTCAAACCAGTATCATATCTTATAAAAATGTCCGAAGGTGATACACCAACAGCTGAATGATATCCTAGGCATTCCCTTGAAAAAATATGCTATTTGGACTAATCCCACAGGAATGGATAAGGAGTGACAAAGACTTGACTAATATATTGTTGGCAGCTGCAAAAAAAGCCTTGACGAGAAAATGGCTAACATCTGACATCCTAGACATGGATTGGAAGAAATAACAGCGCATGCAAATTTAAGAAACGATTTATTTCTTGTTGGAAGAAATGGACACAGTATATCACTCACAGAAGGCCAGATTCTGCTTCACAAGTTCATACTCATAATCTGTTAAAACTCTGCCCCCCACCTTTTTTGCCGGAGTTTATTCTCCTTCTTTGTCTGAGACACCTGCCGACGGTCCAAAACAAATATCTCTGTCAGTCAATGCCCCCCCCCCATGATTATTATTACCAGTAATGACCAGAAGCATCGCAGTGTCTGGTTTAGGTGGTCCAGACCCCTGGACCTGCAGTGTCTTGTTTTGGGGGATGAAATGTTGCTGACCGGTACCGACGTTCCTCTTCCGTGTCCACAGAGGTTGGGGATCCTGAATGTGGGTCAACGCATCGAAGAGCAGGCCGAATTTGAAAAGATCTACAAAAACGGTAAGGTCTTGCTGGACTGTGGGCATGGATGGTGTGATGGGTGGAAGTGTGTCCTCACGCTGTCTGTGTGCTCTCTAACCAGCATGGGCTGACAATGCCAATGCATGCGCTGTGCAGTATGCTGGAACTGGAGCCTTAAAAACAGACTTCACAAGGTAACGTCACGTCCCGCACCACGCTAACCGCTGCTGGTTAAAGTCCTCTCACCACAATGCAGCCGTGGCCTCACTGCTCTCTCCTCCTCCAGGACGGGCAAGAGGACCAGGTGGGGGCTGCTGATGGACGGGTGGAATTCCATGATTCGCTACTACAAAAACAACTTCTCCGATGGCTTCAGACAGGTACGGAGCTGTCAGTCTATGGGAGACTCCCATAGGGCCAATACTAAACCCAGAAATGTTGAGTACTATGAACTTTTATAATTGAAATGTCATCTATAGATCTACTGGATGAAATTCCACTTGGTTGCTAAAAGTTGCACTTTGGGCAATTAGCGTAATTAGCATAATAAGCTAGTCAATCATTAGAAATAGTAAATGGCTGTAGTTTATCTCCCACTTCAGTGAAAACAGTGATCTAAGGGTCTAGTTTCATGTTAATGATGATCAGAAGTTATTTTATTACCGAGATGGCATCCAGCAACCATCGCTCGTTAGCTTAATCTGCATAAATTAGCTAATAATTAGCATCCATTTGTGGGAGATGGTTAGATTTTCATTTATAAATAAATCAAAGGTTGATTTTAAGAGCATGTATTTGTTTTGATGTCTTCAAATGAATATTTCTTTATCACTTAATCACAGAATGCTTCATTATTAGCATTTTTTCCACAAATTTACATAATCAAGCCTAAAAGTAGTAGTAGTCGTAATAGTACTTTTATGCATTGTTTATAATGCTGCACTATTAATCCTGACCCTGGACTTAAGTGTCACATGCAGCCACTACACTACTCTTACAAGAGCTTAGAATAAAAGTATGTTGCCTAACTATTATAAATTTTTGTTGATTGTGTTTACTTTCCGAAGGCTAGTTAAGCTAAAAAACAGAGAAAACGCTCTCACCTAACAATAATAGTTAGCATACATCAACATTGTGGTTTACTCTTTTTCTTGTAAACTAGCCAGTTAATACCATAATAATGATGCTGTTGTGACAACAAATGTATGTTTTTACATCGCCATAAACTGTCAGTTATAACAAACTTGTTAATCATGAAATTTTTGCTAGAAAGTAATGAGTACACAAAATTCAGTGTTTAGGGGCCGTAACAAGGAATTATAGAAGATGTTTCTTTTAACAATTTTTGCAATATTTGATGAAATTGCGTTCACTACCCCATACACTATGATTGATTAAAAGCTTTAAATATATAAAAATTATTCTACATCAGCTGTGAAAGTAATGGGGCTGAAAAAACATCTGCATTCAGTGTGTTTTTCATTTGTCTCCTGGCTTGTCAGTCACTTTTACTACCGTAGTAAGAGTGATTGATGGTTAATTCAATGGGCATCAGGTGAGACTGATCAATGAGAGTGATTGATTGGCGAGAGTAATGCTGCGTGCTGCAGCTGAAGATGGGACAAATGTTTTTGGGGTACACCAATCAACAGAGCTTATTTACAATAATTACAATAATCGAGCTTTGAAGTAATAAAAGCATGTATCAGTAGCTGGGTTTCCATTACACTTGGAATTGCGCAAAGACTAAATATCGCACATAAAAACTGCTAATGGAAACACCTACATTTCTAAAAAACTCTCAAATATCGCAAAAAAGTTTTTACGCTTTCATGAGGCGTAAATCCAGACGTTTCGATCAAGCAGTTTTGTGCATAAGTGTAATGGAAACATTTTTTTCGCAATTACTCGCCATCAGGCGTGACGTGGGGGGTTAAAATCCAGTTATTCCTCCTTAGTTATAATGAATATGATCATTTACAAACACTGATTGTGAAATTGGAGTGATGTCGGAAGTTTTATCAGTCACATATATGATAAATCCCCAAATCGCCATAACTCAGCAAGCTGAGTTCATTTAGGACATTATACAGATGGTTGAAGTTCTTCATTAACGACTGGCCAACAGCTGTTTATGTCGTTTGCACACATTTGTAACACCACGACTCGGTTATCTTGTTCTCTTATGTTAATTATATGTCACCAGGATTTAATAAAACGTGACCACGGAAAACATCGTATGCTTTCATCTCCTGATGAGGAGCAGCAGCAGCTCTAAAACACAACATGTTTATATCTCCATCCTCCTCAAAGTGGAATCTCGCGAGACGGGATTTTACGAGAATTACGGCTCATACCATTCGATGGAAACACCTGCATATCGCAATTGTACTTTTTCGAAATTTAAGAAATATCGCTTTTATTTTTCAAAAAAGTGTAATGGAAACCCAGCTAGTATTTCAGTCATGTCTTGATAAGAAAGGTTTTGCTTTAGCTACACGTCTCAACTGAAAGAAACTGGCTTTAACCATGGCCTTCACTGGTCAAGAGTCATAGTGCTGTCCAGCAGGACACAGAGGTTGGTGAAAGTGAAAAGTGAAAGTGAAAAGCACATTTGTGCTTTCTAAGGACTAATCCTAGAGGTAGGAGATAAAGGGAAAACAATAGTGGGCCAAGAATGGACCCCTGGGGGACACCACATGACAATGGAGCAGAGGAGGACTGGTACTGGCCTTGTTTCACGGAAAAAGTCCTCTAAGCCAAGTAGGACTTAAACCATTCCAAGGCGACACCACGGATACCCACCCAGTGCTCAAGGCGTGTGATTAAAATACGATGGTCCACTGTATCGAAGGCAGCTATTAAATCTAATAAAACCAAAATCACATAGTTTCCAGAATCAGAAGCTAAAACAATGTCATTATAAAAACCCTCAAAAGGGCTGACTTGGTGCTGTGGAGGGGCTTAAAGCCTGACTGAAATACCTCAAAAATATTATTTGCCTCAAGAAAATTTATCAACTGTGTGCAAACAATTTTCTCTAGGATTTTTGCAATAAAAGGAAGTCTGGAAATTGATCTAAAATTTGTAAAAAGGGCAGGATCCAAGCCAGGTTTTTTTTTTAAGTAATGGTAAAACCACAGCATGCTTCAAACTTGGGGGAACCACACCCAAGGACAAACTGTTATTGATAATGTTGAGGACGGCTGGCCCAAGACCAGAAATAAGTTCTTTAAACTGTCGAGTTGGAACAGCATCTGTAGGGGAGCCCGAGGGCTTTAGATGCCCAACATCATCACAAAGTCCACAAAGTCACGGGTTCAAACAGCTGAAAGGCAGAGGAACCAGAGAAAGAGACTGACACTAAGGGGTCAGAAAGAGGGACACCTATCAGAGCCCTAACAGTAGCTACTTTGGTGATGAAGAAATTTAAGAAGTCCTCACAGGTCTGATTAGATGGCTCAACATCTAGAAGCTGGGAGGCATTGAGAGCAGTATCAATTGTTGTAAACAAAACACGGGGGTCTTGACGGTTAGACGGGATAATGTCAGACAAATATTTCCTTCTAGCATCTTTCACAGTCCTCTGGTAGAGTTTCCAACAATTCCTTAAAATCTGAAAGGACACTTGGAGGTTGTCCTTCCATTTTCTTTCAGCTTGTCTGCACTGCCACCTGACCGCACGAGTATTTTCATCCAACCATGACTCTGCTTCAGCTCTGGCTGACCTAGGTCTCAGAGGAGCCACAACATCTAGGATTTTCAGACAAGTAGAGTGAAGCCAATTGCTGAGTTTGTCAGAATCCTGAGTCTTAGGAATGGTGTAGTCTGCAACAAAGTGGGAGGAAAAGCGATCAGCAGTGGAAGGATTTATCATACCGGCCAGGCGAACAGGAGCAAACACAGTTGCCAAAACACCATGCACAGCAATATAAAATAAAACCGGCCTGTGATTAGAGAACATGGCATCATCACAAGAACCGCCCAGATCAGAGCAGGCCGGAGTTCCTGCCCCTTCCAACGACCCTGTCCGGGGCCTCCCCACAGTATCAGAGGACCTCAGGGTCCGCGAAGGCTCATAGTTGAAAAGCATGTCAGGTAAATAAGAAGGTCCAAGACCATGAAGACATTTATAAACCACCAAAACAAACTTAAAATCAATCATGAAACACACGAGGAGCCAATGCAGCCACTTTAAAACTGGTGTCACGTGTTCCTCTGGTCTTCGTCAGAACTGGTGCTGCTGAGTTCTGGAGTAGCTGTAGACTAGAAACAGACTTTGGGAAGACCAGAGAGCAGGACAGTACAGTAATCTAGCTTACTGGAGATAAACGCATCAGCACCTCCATGCTGGCAAGAGAGAAATGAAGAAACTCTGGCCATGTTTTTAAGATGATAAAATCCTGTCTTTGAGACTTCTCTGAGAATGTCCAGAACATCCAGGTTTCTCACACAGTGAGAAGGATTAACTTCTGTAGTTTTGGTGAAACAATCTCTCTCATCATCAGGACCGATGATGAAAACTTCAGTCCTGTCCTGGTTGAGCTGTTCTGTGCCATCCATGACTTTATATCTAAAATACAGTTTAAAAGGGTGTTAACTGGCTCCAGGTCATCAGGAGACACGGTGATGTAAAGCTGGGTATCATCAGCATAGCTGTGAACGTCACTGCTGTCTTCTGGTGATGTCCCCGAGTGGCAAAATGTTCAGATTTAAAAGTACTGAGCTGAAAACTGATTATTAAGGAAATCCACACTTGATTTCATGGGTTCCTGAGGAAACTTACTAAAAATCATCAGTCTGAGAGATAGGAATATTTCCAGCCTGAGAGGCCCAGCAGACAAATGAGCATCAAACCCAGATCTCTCATACAGCAGCAGCTCTAACGCTGTTTGTGAAGGATGAAGGTTTGATGTGTAGGGCTGGAACACGATGACAGACGTCATAAATGAGAAGGATCAGATGTTTTTTTTCCTATGATCTATGTTCATGAAGCTCATTTGCCCGTAATAATCCATCGATTAGCCGCATCGTTGTTCAAGCTGCAGTCTTCAAAGTGTGACAAAGTAGCGGCTTGTTGCTCAGAGCAGTGGTTTTCAACCTTTTTTTGTCATTGCTCCACTGTTGAATAAAGGCGCATTCGGACAGAGAGGTTCTAGGATCAGTTGCTATAACTCCCCGTCAGTTTGTGTTGGCACATGAGGGTGGACCTTGAGAGGAACCATGTTTGATGCAGTCCTCTGCGACAGACAAATTTATACCCCAGCAGATCTGATACAAAACTGAGGTTTCACATCTCTTATTTTTGTGTAATTTGGGCTTTAACTGGCGCTTAAGCAGTTACTTTGTGATAGTCTCTAAACCAAAGGATTTGACTAAAAAGTCATCAGAGAACTCTGATGTGAAATCCTGAATTAACAATAATCATGTTAAACAAAGACCTACCTGATCAACGCTAGCTGTGCATGATCAAACTAGTATCTGTCTGGAATGTCAGTTACCTACAAAAACTTCATCCCTTATGCAAGATATGTTTCATTTAAATCTCTTCCGTGTTCAAGATCCCAGTTTCAAGCATTTCTTGCCTATATATTGTGGTTGGGCAAAGAAAGCTACAGAAAGACACCAGCTACCCCCTACAGATGTGTAGAAGTGAAGTTATGAGCTTTGCAGTGCAGCTCAGGCTGATCTTTTGTCTGGTTTGCAGGCGATCATGCTGGACAGAATAATTCTTCATAAAAGGCCCACAACAGAACTTTCAGCAGTTTTCTCAGTGACGTGCCCCCTATCGACTAGCACCCAGCCAGCATCCACCTTCATCGTACCTGTACTGTGATTCCCTCCAGCCAGTAAAAGACAGTCTTATCTCAACTCTCTTTCTTTCCTCTCTCTCCTCCAGTAATGTTTCCTTGCGTTTCTTTACCGAATCCTCCATGATGCGTTCAAAACACCCGCTGTGTTCATGTCTGGTTCATATCCGTTTGCTAGTAAGTGCTGCAACCAATCGTCGGCTGCAACGTCACGGCTGCAGAACACATACTGCAGTTTCTGAATGCAGTGACAGTTTGAAAATGTGTATAAGGAATGTTGGTGTGGCATCAAAACGAGTCAGAAATGCAGATTTTTAAAGTCAAAAAGTTACGTTGTGTGTCTTTAAATAGTGGTAAAATATTTGAGACAAACTCTTGTCTAATGTTAACAGTAAATATCTGTTCTACGTTTGCCCGGCTCAAAAATCCGAATCTAACTGCTAGTTTGGAGGCAACACGGCGAGCTTAACAAGCCAGCTGTGTCGTTAATGTGTATGCAACCAGTGGTGAGTCTCGTGACTTTTGTATACTGTAGATAGATCAAAAGTAATGATCGAGATTCCTGAGTCTTGAGTAATTGCTCACCTGTGATTTTCGTCTTTTTATTATACTCGTTTAGCCACGCTGACATTGCAGCGCAGTTAATCCAAGATGTCATTCTGAGCTGCAGCTTGTGCGGCTCCCTCTGGCATCAGGCATCAACCGATCATGTTGCGTTATAACATGTTTGCGGGCCCCTGTGCCCTCAGATTAAATTTTTTTTACTCAACATGCGTACCGCAGTACTTTCTTATGATGAAACAGTTATATAAGTATTGGATACATTTCCAGCATTTACTGAAAAAGGGAAGGGATGGAATGGGGTATGGCAGTTTTACGGGGGGGGGGGGTATTTTGATCATTTTTATTTCAGGGGGGTGCCATCCTCCCATGTCCCAAAACCAGATCCATTTTTTTCATTAATACTATGTTTATCAAAGATTTATTAAATTGTGTAAAAAGCTTTTTTCTACAGTCCTACTGAAAAACAGTAATTTATATATTATATATATATTATGTTATATGTTGATAATTATCAAGCCTGAACAAGCCCATGTACAGCAGATTTGCTGTTACCATGGTTACCATGGATTCACTGATAACCACTTGAGAGGATCATGGTAAGCTGTGTACAGTTTCCAGCTTAGTAACGCTGTGTGGTGGTGCTTTCAGGACTCCATTGACCTCTTCCTGGGTAACTTTGCCGTTGATGACTCGGATGGACCGACTCCCCTCCGCGTGCAGAAGGACTGGAAGTTCCTGACGGTGAGTCTGTCAGCATGTCCTCTACCTGCTGCAGCTCTGACGCCGACTGCTCTGACCTGTGAATAACTCTTGTCTCCGCAGCTGCCCATCGTCATGCTGGTAGCGTTTTCCATGTGCATCGTCAGTCTTCTCATGGCTGGTATGTTCACTGTTTTATCTCGGACACAAATCAAAGCTGCTGACTGGCCCTCACCCTTCTCACCCCGCCTGTTTGAGCTGGGGCTGTCTTTATTTATAACAGGGGTTCTGAACTTAATGAGGTTGAGGCCCAACTTTCCCAACTCTCCCAAACAACCTTCCCAGTATGAAGTGGTCCAGGATCCTTTCAGATATAAACTGTTGCTTTCACACTTCATATGCCAACTGCCGACCTGGTTCGGTTCTCTTACTGGTCGTACCAACTGCCGAGGTTTTGCGGTGTCTGGTATTTTAAGAGTGTTTTTAACGCCTCGTCAACTCGGCCTCTATTGTGCAAATGCATCTTTATGCATGTTGTCTTCTATGTTTGTTTTTTTTATTCACCTGATTCCCCCCCCCCCCCCCCCCCCCCCCAGCAAATACAAATACTCAATGCTTTGCACACCACTAATGTAAATATTATAGATATTATATTAAAATTTTAAGTACAGTAACTCATTTTAATTGTGTTTTAGTGAGTTATGTGTTAATTATACACACATGCACACTGAGGTGAAATAGTGAAGTGGCAGAGACAGTCGGAACATGGCTGCAACATTTAGGACGCTTTCACAAAGCTTTTCAGAATCAGAAAATTTTTTGGAGGACTGGTGTTAAAGGTGCATTGTGCAAGTTTAAATGTTAACGGCTATCATTTATTTCCTCGACATGCTCTAACAGCTGCCTGATGTGTAGAATGAGCTGATCTTTTTTTTAACCAGAGAGCAGTGGGCTGCTATTTAAAGTGCCCGGGGAGCAGTTGGTGGGGGTTAAGGACCTTGCTTAGGGGTCCACAGTGGTTAATGTGAGTGACTCATCTTGCTTCACTGCAGTGGTCTCTAATACTGTTTCTGTTCAATGTGAGAGTTTCGGGTACGAAGCCTCTAGGGGGCGCTTGTAGGGGAGACGAGCTGCGCGTTCTTGTTCGTCTGGCTGCACCAGTATCGTATATTCCACCACCACAGGTCCACGCATGTTGAGACAACACTAACTGCTGCTAAAAGATGGAGAACAGGTGCCTCTCAAACCTCAACTCAGACGAAGAGGAAAAGTTTTGTCTTGTTTGACGAAGAGAACCAAACTGGAGTATGACCGGTCCCCACGGCAAGGGGGCGTTTTTCAGCACAACACCAGCACCGGAGAAAGACGGGAGTAAACAACAGAGCAGCTTTCTTTCTTTTTTTAATTGGAGGCAGCTCCGATACAGTCTGGGAATAAAACGGACCCTCATTTGGCTTTCTTCTCACTAATAAGGTAAATGTGGTGTATGACGGAAATAAGGATGCATAATATTGCAATGCTAAGTTTTTAGCATGAAAATGTGGCAGTATGACAGCCATATGACAGTTCCCGGGGAAGATATACAGGTACTACCCAAAAAATTAGAATGTCAGAAAAAAGTTCTTGTATTTCTGTCATTCAACTTAAAAGGTGCAATTTACATAGTGTATAGATTAATAATATGCAAATCAATATATTTCGAGCTTTTATTTGTTGGAATGTTGCTTATTAGGACTTGCAGCTTAAGAAAACCTCAAATTCAAAAACTCAAAAAATTAGAATACTGTGAAAAGCTCCAGTATTGTAGGTTCAGAGTGTCACATTCTAATCAGGTAAGTAATCCAAAACACCTCCATAAGTGCCCTCAGCCTTTAAAAAAGTTCCTGTCTTGGTTTAAAAGAATTCACAATCATTGGGAAGACTGCTGATCTGACTGTTGTGCAGAAAACCATCATTGACTCCCTGCACAAGGTGGAAAGACACAAAAAGTGATAGAAAAGAAGCTGGATGTTCTCAGAGTGTCTCAAAGCACATTAATGGACAGTTAAGTGGAAGGAAGAAGTGTGGAAGAAAACGGTGTAGAAGCCGGAGGGCTGACAGCAGCCTGGAGAAGATGGTCAGTGTTAAGTTTCCCAGTCTGTGATGACCTGGGGTCCATGTCAGCTGCTGGTGTTGGTCCTCTGTACTTCATCAAGTCCAGCATAAATGCAGCCATCTACCAGGACATTTTGGAGCACTTCATGCTTGCTTCAGTGGACCAGCTGTATGAGGATGCAGACTTCATCTTCCAGCAAGACTTGGCACCTGCCCACACTGCAAAAACTACAAAATCCTGGTTCAACAACCATGGATCACCATGCTGGATTGGCCCGCAAACTCACTTGACCTGAACCCCATTTAAAACATGTGGGACATTGTCAAGAGAAGCTGAACAGGAAGAGACCAAACAATGAAGAAGAGCTCAAAGCTGTGATTGAAGCATGTTTGTCTTCCATAACAGCTGAGATCATACCACAAGCTGGTAGCATCCATCCCACACCGGGTTAAGGAGTCACTCAAGCAAAAGGGCCCAAACCAAGTATTAAGTACAGATGCAAGATTTTATTTTAGGAAGCCTGACTTTTTTGATTTTAAAATCCTTTGATAATTGATTTCATGCAATATTCTAATTTTTTGAGTTTTAGAATTTGAGTTTTTTTTAAGCTGCAAGTCCTAATCAGCAACATTCAAACAAACAAAAGCTTGAAATATATTGATTTGCATATTATTTATCTAAACAATATGTAAATTGCACCTTTTAAGTGGAATTACAGAAATACATGAACTTTTTCAGGATTTTCACATTTTTTTGGGTAGTACCTGTATACTCTGGTCTCTTAATAAATTTAATTGATGCAGTAATTTTATAAGGTAATTGTGGTCTCAGCCTGTGAATTTGGATATTTGAACTACAAGCCAGCGTTAGCCTGTTGCTACCATTAGCATACAGTCCGTCAGTTTACTCAGCGATCAAACCAGAAACAACTTGCAGATTCACAACTTTATTACTTCAGTAGACATCGTGTCTCTAACTCTGGGCTCAGACTGAGTGTAATGTGGGTTAAACTACAGACCAACGCAGTTCAAGCAGCTCATGCGTGTGACGACATCAGCGTCACTTCCAGTTGTCGCCAGATGGGGCGAACTTCTGGAAAATGCTGGAACTTGCGCTGTACTTCTTTAATTGATCTAATTCTTGGTTTGATTTGTATTCAGTAACTAAACCAAATCTGCTTCCAGTTTAACAACTTAAACCTTGTAAGATACCTGACATGATGCATGATGTAATCACAGCGACATTTATTCATCACGTTTGTTAACCTGCGCAGACAAGACGAGCAACATGTGCTCGGATACATAATGTTTTTTTTTGTTTCAGAATCAATAATTTATTTTTCCATTTACATGGAAATAATAATTCTGAATTAAAGTTTACATGGAAAACATGTTTATCTCATTCCGCTTTAGATCTGGTGGTTAGAAAGGGTTCTGATTGGACAGGAGGTGGACGTGACGTATTTACGTCCGTTTACGTTGACCAGGAAGTAAACAGACACCGGGTTCTGCTCTTCGTTTCAGCTACGACAGAGATGTCAAAGTGATTCCAGAAAGGGCCATGTGGCTGCTGGTTTTCTTTCCAACCACGCAGTAGCAGACCAGACTCCACTCATCTCATCAAGTCTTCAAGTTAAGACTGGATTCACTTGATGAGATGAGTGCAGTCTGGTGTGCTACTGCTTGGTTGGAAAGAAAACCAGCATCCACACGGCCCTTTCAGGAATCACTTTGACATCTCTGAACTACAACATCAAAACCACATAGTAACAGATTTTCTCTGTATTTGATTGAAGTTTTGTAGCAGCAGCTCGACGCTAACATGCTTCTTCATTTCTGCTGGTACAAGTCTGTCGCTTGTTTCACATGCGCCTCATCAAGCGCCATTATAAAAGGATGAGGAACGGAGCATGCTCAGTACGACAGGAATGAAGTTAAAGCAGATTCAACTGTTACATGAGAGGGGAATTATGTTATTCAGAATTAAAAGAGGAATAAACCAACCACTTTGTTCGGAATTTAGTTTTGTTCGGAATTATTGTTTTCCTCGCTCTAATTTACCCACTAAAGACAGCCACAAAACCCAGTTCACTTACTAACTGCACTTTCTGCCCTCTAGAAGCAGTTACACAAATGTGCGAGTGATACATGCATAGATTCAGAAAATGGTCAATATATCTTCTGTCTTTGGGCACATTCAGAAAGCATAGTCCGCGAGTTCCGGTCCGTTTGGGGACTCGGTTCGTTTGGGGGTGGGGGTGGTCTTCCAGACCGAGATCGCGTTCACGTTGCACTATTGCCAAACGAGACAAACGGGCCAAGAATGAGAATCTCAGGTTGCGCTGCTTTCGGATTCACTGTAGGCGAGAACAAGACGCACGTATAAGAAGGTTCTCACAACTTCTGTTTCCTCCACAAAGCGACATTATAGTACGAGGAGCTGGATGTGCTTTCATCAGATCAAATATCAATTGAAGCTTTTACTTCCTCGATACTTCACGTCTGACCACGAGCCATCTTTATGAGTACCGCAGTCCCACACGTGTGTTTGTTGTCGTAGCGTTTACCCACGTTGTCCAACGTTGGCCCAGAATGCCAATGCAATTTGTAGTCCACTTCCTGTCTTTGGTTCACTTGAATCGGACCGAGATCTGCGTTTGCAGGCGGACCGAGTCCGCTTGTTTGTTCCGGATCAGAGTCCGTTTGCGCATTAACAACTCCCCTAAACGACACGGACTTGTCGAGCAAACGGACTCTGATTCGAATCAAAAAAGCTTTGTGAATGCGCCCTTATATGTTATCAATGTGGCCCACAGGTGAAAACGGTGTGTGAGGCCCGTGTCTGGGCCGTGGCCCGTAGTAAAAACGGTCCTGCAGGTAGTGTGTGAGGCAGTGTTGCTTACAATTCATTGATCCGGCGATGCATCACGATGGGTCATGTGACAATCTGGCATCGATTGATTTACCGTGATGCTTTTCCATGAAAAACGAAACCATAAGAAAAGTAGAAGGAACCATGATGCGCTGCCTGCTGCCGGCCGGACAGTTTAACGAGTGACACACAACAACAAGAATGGCTACCCCCATGCAGCTCACTGCTCCAGCTAAAGAACCTGCAATAGTTTCGCCACCTGGGTATGGCTCACATGTTTGGAAGTCGTTTGGGTTTTTTTTTTAAAACTCTAACAAAACTCTTGACAAGTCATTTGTGATCTGCAAACTTTGCATGGCTAAAATTAAGTACCTTCATAATACAACGAACATGCTACAGCACCTCAAGCGATTTCATCCCGAGACGGAGAATGCACCGCCGCCTGTCCCAGCACAACAGAGGACCATCTCTGATACAATCACTAAACTTCCCAGGAATTCGGAGAAAGCCCGTCGGATCACGCATGCAACAGGCCGATTCACTGGCACGGATTTGGAGCCTTATTCAGTGGCGAACAACAAGGCTTTCCGTAAAATACTGCGAGCCGCGTCACAAATGCCCGCATCGCACCTGTTTTGCAATGAAGGAGGTCCCAAAAATCTACAACGATGCCAAAGAGAAGGGAATATATTTGGTGGCTATTTGTTTGAGCAAGTTAGGTCTCTGTTATCTTGACATTATGTCGTTAAGTGTTTTGTACTTAGAGGGTCTCTGACAGTTGAACGTAATTGAAAAGCAAAGCCACCATTGTTATTTTCCTAACTTTGTTTTTAATATACTTTACAATGTCACTTCAACTACAAGCTTTTATAGACTAATCTGGGCAAACGCCGTCAGTAGACCGCCATTGCTTAGGGTGACATTTCTGTACATGTGTAATTAGAAAAGATGAAATTCAGGCTATTTTCTCAATAATATTGAGGAAATCTGAAAAGATGTGCACATTTCTTGGTTGTTGGAACAGCAGTGGAAAACTTTAACAGAAGTACAGTGTGTCCTTGAATTAATAATCAAATTTATTTACAAATGTAGCATCAAATGAAAAAAAAAAAACAATTTTAGATGCAAAGAAGCATTAAAAATCGCAATAGTTGTGATTATTTTGGCAGCAATAATCAAATCACATCGACACATTATAAATCGCCATAATCGAAAAATTGTGGGTCCCATAATCGTAATCGAATCGTGAAGTAATCTAGATGGGGCAACATTAGTGTGACTTAGCATCTGTATTGGAGGTCCTGAAGCAGAGTGGCTGACCCTCTGAGCCATCAGCAGCAGTGTTCGGATCATAGACTGTTAATAGAGATGGACGTTTTATCCGGTTACGTTTGAATAGAGGAAAGTGAAGCCAGGTGGGCGTGTCTCACCATCGGCGTCTAGCCGTGTCACGTGTGTCGTCACTCCTGGAAAATACTAAAATGGGCAGAGCGCAGCCTCAGGGCAAAGGATTGACAGCTGACATACTCTGGGCTAAATGCTAACCAAGCTAACTCGAAACTAACAGGAGCAAACAAAGATTAGCCTCCTGAGCGGCGGGGTAAAGGTAAGACTTAGACTTGCTTTTAGCAGACTAAAAACTGCCATTGTGCTCCTCTGATCCAGACTGAGACCTGCCCGAGAGTAAACAAGGAGCTAACTGTTAGCCACCGGTTGGTCTGCTGCCTGTCACTCAAAAGGACACGCCCCTAATTATGTGTATCTTCAAGATTAAATAACATATTAACGGATAAGTTATAAAAAATTCACCCCCTTACAGTTGACATGAAGGTAAACTTGACCTATTAAACCTAAAACGATGTTTGAACCAGACTGTAAACATGTTTATTTATTCTGTGAAGATGTTTATTTCTGCTGTAAATGTGTTTATTTCTGCTGTGAACATGTTTATTTCTGCTGTGAACGTGTTTATTTCTGCTGTAAATGTGTTTATTTCTGCTGTGAACATGTTTATTTCTGCTGTGAACGTGTTTATTTTGGCTGTAAACATGTTAATGTCTGCTTTAAACATGTTTATTCCTGCCGTAAACATCTTTTGTTTGGACTGTAAACATGTTTATATCTGCTGTAGACATTTTTTGTTTTCCTGCTGTAAACATCTTTTGTTTAGGCTTTAAACATGTTTATTTCTGCTGTAAACATGTTTTTTTCTGCTGTAAACATGCTTATTTATGCTGTAAACGTGTTTATGTCTGCTGTAAACCTATTTATGTCTGCTGTAAACATGTTTACCTCTGCTGTAAACATATTTGTCTGCTGTAAACATGTTTATATCTGCTGTAAACATCTTTTGTTTAGACTGTAAACATGTTTATTTCTGCTGTAAACATGTTTATATCTGCTGTAAACATGTTTATCTCCTGTAAACATGTTTATATCTGCTGTAAACATGTTTATCTCCTGTAAACATGTTTATATCTGCTGTAAACATGTTTATTTCAGCTGTAAACATGTTTATCTCCTGTAAACATGTTTATTGCTGCTGTAAACATGTTTATTTCTGCTGTAAACATGTTTATCTCCTGTAAACATGTTTATCTCCTGTAAACATGTTTATATCTGCTGTAAACATGTTTATATCTGCTGTTAACATGTTTATATCTGCTGTTAACATGTTTATTCCTGCTGTAAACATGTTTATATCTGCTGTAAACATGTTTATTCCTGCTGTAAACATATTTATATCTGCTGTGCAGTCGGTCTTTTTAACATGGGAGTCTGTGGGGATTTGCTTTGTTTTGGGTTAATGAAGAAATTGATGATAGTTGATGAAGAAAGAACTACAATTAAAAGCTTCCTGGTTTCACGCTTTTCCAGCGATATGGCCCCCCGGCTCAGATCTCCGGCAGCGCTGCCGCTGCATCGTGCTCTGAAACATGCTGGGCTGCCGGAAGGCCAGCTGTAACTGCGTCATCCTCACATTCCTTCTCTTTGCCGCGTCTGCTATAAAACAATGTTCTGGAAAAACAGCCACGGTGATCCTGACTGATGTGTGTCTTCCAGGGGACACGTGGACGGAGACCCTGGCCTACGTGGTGTTCTGGGGGGCCGCCAGCGCCATCACAGCCACCATCATCCTGTTCAACGGCCAGGACTTCGTGGATGCTCCTAAACTGGTTCACAAGGAGAAGATGGACTGAGTGTGGGTGCAGGTCCTGTCCTCGGTGTCCCGCTGCAGGCCTGCTCAGCATGGGCCTGCCGCCTCCGCGTTCCTCTGAACTCTGTTTTTTATCGTCCGTCTCCTCCAAACACACCTGTGTGTCCTGCATCGTGCTGACGGGCTTCTTTACTGCTCCGACTGGCTGGATGGTGTCCTTTAACTCTAAAACTATGACTTCTCTACATTTACACGGTTTACTTTGGATGAGGCATTTCTCTGTTGATTTATTAATGAAATATCATGTCAGCCCTGAGCAGTTACCTGGAGGTGTGGGACGTTTGGAAATATTTTGTTGTGTGTCATTAAGAAGAAAACTGTAAACAGTCTGCATATACAGTCTGAATGTAATGAGGTTTAAAAGCCTGTGTATGGATATAAATATGTGGCTAATCTGTATTCTGAGTGAACAATGTCTTCCTAATAAGCTAATCTGGGAGAATATGGATAATGACTGTCTTATCAAAGGCTTTCCCTACCAACTTAATTTGCACTTTGGATAACCATAAAACGTGCCACCTGCATCCTGCCGCTCATCATGCCTCCGTTTGTGTTTCACATCAGTCTGAGACTTGTAGGATGCGACCTTTGTTCACGCGTGAATGATCAGACAGGTGAGTAGACGTGTGTGTTGGTCTGTGATGTTTGTAGCTGCTGCTAAGGGAATTGTTTTGTCCATTTTAATTTATCTAAAACTTAAAGGTGCAGTATGTAAGAATTACTGACATCTAGTGGTAAAGATGGGTAATTAAAAGAAAAGATGTTTTCTTTCAAATGACTTCATATTTCAAGCACTGTTGTGAGTGTATGGTGGCTGTTAGTGGCCAAAATTCTCCCAGACACAAAGATGGGAGAATCTTCATGATTGGGAGATAAGACACCAGTGGTCTCAGCTATGACTGAACTATGAGTAATAGGGATGCACAATATCAGCGTGAAAACTGAGTATCAGACATCGGCCAACCCACTGATATTTACACTGATGTTTCTAGTCTAAAAAGTCTAAAAAAAACAAACCTTCTTCAAAAAGTTGTTTTTTACAGACTTTAAACTTCTTAAGACTATGGGTGGGAAAAAATGTCGATACACTGAAATATCGCAATATTTTTTATGCTGATATCATATTGACATTTAAAAACGCGGTATCGATCTATTTTACGAACAACATCTTGCGATATTTCATCGTTCTGTCACGAAATCTTGCAAGAATTCACTAAAATTTTGCAATATTTTCTTCTGCTGATATCATATTGACATTCTAAAATGCAATATTGATCTATTTTACAAATGACTTGTGATATTTCATCGTTCTGTGTTGAAATCTTGCGAGAATTCTCAAATATCGTAAGATTTTGTAACAGAAAGATGAAATCTCACGAGATTTGGTAGGTAAAATAAATTGATGCTGCATTTTTAAATACCGATTTGATATTGGCATGTGAAAATATCGCAATATCAGTGTTTTGATATTTTTCCCACCCCTATTTTTCAAAGTGTCAGAAACGAATAACAAAACTGCTACTTGCAATTACTGCTTATTTTTTTCAGCTTTAATATCGGTATTAATATTGGTGATTGGCCACATTAGTTTTAAAATATCGGCATATTGGCCAAAATTCCAATATCGTGCATCCCTAAGAGTAACTATTTTTTATGTCTTTAAGGCATTACTGATCCCAAACAGTCTCTAACTCCTATTAAACAAAGCTGGTACAGCAGTTTTAAAGTTCAGAGAGTTCTTACTTCAGTTCACACACATTGTTTTGTCCATTCAGGGACACCGTAGTAAAAATGGTGGAACAAATATGGCAGCCTCCATATGTGCACCACCCAGCAAGTGAATATAAATGACTTATTCTAAGAAAATACATATACAACAGCTATTCTAGTGCAGCGATTACACATCAATAGAAACACAGCTTTGAACTGTATATCACATTTTTCTGTCATTGACCTTTGATTTTTTTACACTCTGTACCTTTAAGTTCAAATGCTCAAATGTGCTGCGGTTAACTTACCACAGGGGTCTGGAACTTTTACAACCCAAGCCATTTTTTACCTCAACCAGCAGCAAATGTGTCACGGCCGTTTGAAAAAAGGCAACTTATAATTTTATATATATATATATTGGGTCGGGATGCACAATGTAAATATCAGCCTGTATCGGCCTTAAAACTGAGTATTGGACATCGGCCACCCCACCGATATTTAACCGATCAGCCCGCTGTTTGTAAAGTCTAAAAAAAAAAAAAAAAAACTACTACTACTACTACTAATTCAAAAACTTCTTTTTTTTTACAGACTTTAATACTTCTAAATACTAGGGGTGGGAAAAAATATCAATACACTGAAATATTGCGATATTTTCATATGCTGATATCATATTGACATTTAAAAACGCTGTATCGAACTATTTTACAAATGAGATCTTGTGATATTTCATTGTTTTGTTAAAAAAATCTCACCAGAATTCATGAAAATTTTGCAATATTTTCATATGCTGCTAAATTGACATTTAAAAACGCGGTATCGATCTATTTTACGAACGAAATCTTGTGAGAGTTTGTAACAGAACGATGAAATCTCGCAAGATTTTGTCAGTAAAATGGATCGATACTGCGTTTTTACATATCGATTTGATATTGGCATATGAAAATATTACACTATTTCAGTGTATCGATATTTTTTCCCACCCCTATTTTTTAGATCAGATTTTCTCCAATGGAACTTAACAGTATTAAAAAGGTTAAATAGATATATAAAAATTTAGATATTTCTGAGAAATTAAGGCCCCTAATTAGATGAAATAAATCTATTTGTGTCATTGTGTAAATTCAACACAATTATTCCACGAAAAACCACTGTTAAAACCTACGGTACGGGCCAAAAATGTAGACACACACCCATTAAAGACGGGAAAAATCTGCTGTCAGTAAAATAAATTGAAACTGACAAAAGTAATAAATAAAAATTCTATGAAAATCGTGACATTGATTTTGAATTGTGGTTTGACAGAAATATTAAAAACAAAAAATAAAACAAGTAAACAAGCATGATGGGGCATCAGAATTTTTTTTTCGTTGAGCAACACTTAGAGGCAATCACTGCAATCAGGAGTTTTCTGTAACGTCTAATTAGACAACTGCACCTGTTGACAGGTATGTTGGTCCGCTGTTCATGAGCAGCATGCTCTAATTTGTCCGGGACAATTTTTTTAAAATGATTTTTTAAAAACAAAATTCAGAATCATTATTTTACTTAATTATAACTTAGTAAACTTTTATTTATTACTTTGTTTAGTTTCTTGTTATTTGAATTACTGTTGTGAATTTAGCCGTTTCTTTAATGGGAGCGTGTCTAAACTTTAGGCCCATACTGTGCAAATGTTAATAATGAATTTTAAAATCATTTGTTGGTTCTTTAGATATTCAGATCCATCGAGGAAAGCCCAAAGAGCCACTTGTGGCTCTTGAGGTGAGAGGGACCCAACTGCAGTCACGGTACGCCGCCATATATCCAATCCACGCCGGAAGTCTGTTTTTTATGTAACTTACTAAAATCTAACCCTACCCCCCTGACCCTTCTCCTAACCCTAACCACACGACTACACTAAACACATCTGTTTGCAAGCTGCAGATAGTTACTCTTGGTGGTATTCTTCCGGGAAAAAAAAAAAGGGAAAAAAGAAAAAAAAAAAAAAAAAAAAAAAGGGAGGGAGAAAAAAAAAAAAAAAGGGGGGAAACATGAGACTTCCTGTATGGATTAAGAAAAAAAAGAAGAGAGAAAAAAAAAAAAGGGGAAGAGAGATGTACGGCGGCACCCTTGTCGGTCATTGTAACTGCAGTTACGTACTGTTGCCTGAACTCAATGGGCTGCTTTGAAAATGGTAAAATATAAATTATGTCTTTATTTTAATAGTTGAGTTGGATTTTGTTTGTGCTGATTTGAGTGCTGGAGAATCAAAAGAGAAAAAAGCCAAGGGAAATAATAAAAAAAATAGAGATAGAGATTATTGGAAAAGGAATTTAGAATAATAAAAAGACAAAGATATAATAATAATAATTTATAAAGGCGCCGCCCGGAGGTGGTGCAGACCCCCAGCCAAGCAGCTAATTTGCTAAAAAGAAAACCCCCAAAATAAAAATATAGCGGAAAATATAAAAAAAAAAAATATAAATAAAATATTAAAAAAAGAAAATCATAAAAAAACAATAAATTTAAATAAATAACAAAAAAACTGAGATTGTCCCCCTATTGGCTAGGCCCCGCCCCCTCCACTCCCACTCAGAAAAAAAAATATTGGGGGAGAGGGGGTAATGGGAATTTTGGGGGGAGGAAGGTGGTAAAAAGGGAAAAAGGAGGGGGAATAAGAAGGGGGAATAATAAAAAAAAAAATAAAAAAAAAAAAACAATACACAACAAAAAATGTGCAGCTGAAAAAATGGTTTAACAGCTCAATTATGTAATGATTTTGGCCATTTTAATTGTGATAAAAGCAATAACTTGTCAGTGATGCCATCATGCATTATTATACTATTGGCCTGGCATGAAAAAATCCTTTAAAAATGTAACAACTGCAGCCGATAATGTGATTACACACAAAACTGCATTTCCCACAAACATAAGGTTTTCTAGCCATTTTGTGCTGTTTGCATCCATCCATGCTGTTTGGATGGATGTTCTGATACTCATGAAGGATGGTACAGTTATGTTCTTGGTAAGTTATTATCTGGTGCTACAGATGTTTCTATTCAGGGTTTTTCTTTGGTGTCTCAAAAGGTTCTTTCAAAGCCAAATAACCCCAATGTGATGCCATCTTAAAAAAAAAAAAATATATATATATATATATATATATATATATATATATATATATATATATATATATATATATATATATATTATTTTTCAAATCTGCAATAAATTTGGGAATAAATTCTGGAATATACAAATAATATAAATATGATACAGATGAGAATATTTTTTTCCCTCAACTTTATTGAATAATTTCAAAATTACAAAAAGGCACATGTATGATATGAAGTGTCATCCAAAAAGTCCAAGTAGCTGATAGGAAACAGAAAATAAAATAAATAAGTAAACAACATAAGTAACAAAAAACATAAATCAACAACAACTATGATAAAAGTAATAATGAAAAGGTTTCAAAGGAAAAAAAACGTACTTGTCAAAACGTACTTGTATTGACAAGTACGTTAATTTAACATCATTATATTCAAAAGGAGGTACCACATGTTCTGTTGTTTAACAATCATTAACCTTGTCCCAAAAGAACTTAACAATGCAACAACTGTACAAAAGATGTTCCTGAGTTTGTCTTTTTTTTTTTTTTTTTTTACAAAATGTACATTAATTACCATCAAACTTGAATCTTAACCTTAAAAACTCTGCACATGGTTAAATATCATTTATTGTCTTAAAGCGAACTTCTTTCATGTTTGGTAACAAAGGAAATTAGAAAAACCTGGTTCTAATTCCGATGACATCCAATCTTTAATAACACATTTCTTTTTACAGGAAGAAGGAATAATTGTTTGTTCATCTGTTCTTTTAACCATTTTTGTTGCATTTGCAATCTATAAAGTTGTATTTATCAATACAGGGTTGGAAACACAGGCGTTATATCAAAATATTGTAACATTCCTTTAGTCAAATTTAATATAGCTACAGGAATTGCTTTGACTACAGACAAAAACTGTGTCTGTGAACAATCTAAACTAAATTTGTTTTTAAAATCTGTTTAACATGTCACCATTTGTATCCATTAGGTGAACAATAGACAACTCCTTTTTTCCTCTCAGTTCTTACAGTATAAAGATTTTCTGTTATGTAGAATATATCTGTTATTTCAAATAATCATATTATGTGGACGTGAAATTATGTTTGTAAAACATTTTCCAATAAATTAATGCCTGTGTGTGGTAATCTGACCGGCAACTTTAAGAGATCAAAATCACATCTCAACAAAAATTTAATTCCATCAACTCTTTGAAAAAGACATGAATGGAAACTAAACCATTAAGGGTTTCTCTTTTCTTCTTCTTTTTAAACATTTGCAGCCATTTCAATCTCATTACTGCGTAGAAAAACATTAAACGGTGATTGTAGCTCTGTCCCAACGCAGGAAGAGTCCAACGGTAACGCGATGACGTAGTCTTTTACTGAGAGACGTGATGACGTACCGTTGATAACCGTCTCCTTGGTAGCTGCATGCTAGCCGCCGTGTCGCGTGTTGCTCTTCGGTCCAGTTTTCGGTGATTTTCTTGAGAAGTCTGGACTCTGACGGCATCATGAGCACTTTGTGGATGGGGAACGTAAGTTTATTCCTGTTTCCTGCCGGAAAATCAGCAGTTAGTTACGCAGGTGGCACAACGTGATCGCCGCGCGCAGTATGAACGCCGAACCTTTTATGCGCCTGAATATTAGTTTTACTGATGATACATGGTTTGGAGGAGCAGTTTCAGGTATTTTTACTGTGTTATACTGTAGTTGTTGTGTGGTAGAGGGCTGCCGGGTCTGAAGAACACCTCCAACCAGCTCTGCTCAGAAGTTGGTCTTGTTTAGCTAACATCCGGGTCACCCGCAAACCTCACTGCGATGATCAGAAACTTGTAAACTCCGCTGGATCAGATCAGCATCCAGACCTGATCAGGACGTAGACGGTCACTCACGACATACTCAGAGAACTTTTAGTGATATTGGTCAAAGAGGGAGAATTGTTTATCTGTCCAGCACACTCTGAAACCTGAACGATAACTGATAACCGATAGCCGATAACACATTCATACAAAACCAAAAAGACTTTTCATTTTTTAGATGAAGAAATAGTTTTTCACGGGGAAAAAATATCAGCAAGCCTCTCAAATATTATGGAAGGAATCAAGCAAAACGATTTGATTTGTGAAATGCAGATCAACTTAATTAAGCTGCATTGTTTACTGATAGAGAAATAAAGGCTCCTGGAGCTGATGCCGATACATGCATCAGGATGACAAACTGAAACAGTTAAACATAGAAAATTATGCACTGACGAGTTAGATTCAAACATTTATTGTGTGTTAACACAATCTGAAAAAGTTGATTTGTAAACGGTAATAATGACCGACAGGTCAGACTTAAAAAGGAGGATTTTTAAAGAACAATAAATCTGGTCTCATAATGTGAGCGGAGCAAAAATAACACGTCACCAAGGCAATTCGTCATGATAACGGACTTATAGGAATGACACAATAATTTCCCATTATTGGACCAATAATTATCTGGCATCCCTACCTAAAGCACATGAAGTGGACTCCTCAGATCATTTGTGTGTAAGCTGGCCTTATGTTGTCTAGAAAGAGAGGAATGTAATGATGGCGTTAAAGACTCATCTCTAAACTTAAACCCCGGACGCTCCCTTTAACCCCACTAACAAAGCAAACAACAGCTGAGTTGGTTGCTGAGAAGCTTCATGTCCCTGCAGCTGGACGCCTACATGGACGAGAAGTTCATCACCAGAGCCTTCTCCACCATGGGAGAGCAGGTGGTCAGCGTGCGGATCATCCGGAACAAGATGACGGGGTGAGAGCGCCGTCGACGCCCGGCGGGAGTGGTTTCTGTTGTGAGGTTGGCGGTGTTTAACGTTGTGTCGTTCTCCAGCGGGGCTCTGGGCTACTGTTTCGTGGAGATGTCGGATGAGGCCACAGCTGAGAGGTGTCTCCGGAAAGTCAACGGGAAATCTTTACCAGGAGCCAGCCCGGTAAGGAGAGCATCTACTGAATGATGTATGTGAACGCGACTCCTCAGAAACGGTTCGGTTAACTGAGGTGTGCTTCTCTTAGCCAACAAGATTCAAGTTAAACCGAGCCACCTTTGGTAAACAGGAGACTGGGTGAGTCGGCTGAACGTGTCTTCTTCATCTACACCGATGCAGCGTGTTGACGCAGACTCTCTCTTCTTCTGCTGCAGGCAGATGTATTCTCTCTTCGTGGGAGATCTGACTCCAGAGGTGGATGATGGGATGCTTTATGAGTTCTTCTACAACCGTTACCCCTCCTGTCGCGGCGGGAAAGTGGTGCTTGACACCATGGGCAACTCCAAGTAAGCGTTTATGTCTGAAACTCACTGAGGAAACGGGACGTTTGCTTGTTACTGCCATTAGTTAGTGTTTGTTTTCAACGATAAATGTTTGCACCTGACCATATCCCCTCTTGTGGTTCAGAGTCATGTTGGTTTCTTGTACAAAACATGGGAAAGTGTTGTCAGTGAGACTTGACTTGATATTCATGGTTGGTTACAAGCGGTCCCCAGCAACCAATACGAAGCTCGCTGTAAACGCTGCAAGAAGACCATCAGGGCTGGGCGATATGGACCAAACATCATATCACGATATATTTATTTTATATGATGCTACACAATATATATCGGTATTTTACCCTAATTTGTCTGAAAGTTTCGTTCCATATCAAACTTTTTTAGTATTGAAACATGTTTAGCGTAAAGGTATCGCTCCACTGCAGTGATGGACTGACAAAACACTGGTTAGAAATGTTTGTTAAATCAAAGTAATTAAAGATAGTTGGCTTGTTTTATTTGTAAAAGTCTATGGGAGGATTGTCTTCCAGACAGTTTGAATAATAGGGGTGGGAAAAAATATCGACACACTAAAATATTGTGATATTTTCAAATGCTGATACCATATTTATATGTAAAAACGCGGTATCGATCTATTTTACTAATTAAATCTCGTGAGATTATCGTGTTGTTACCAAATCTTACGGTGTTTCATGAAATCTCATCAGATTTTGTAACAAAATTATATCTTGTGAGATATCATTCGTAAGGTAGATCGATACCGTGTTTTTTGAATATAGATATGTTGTCGGCATATGAAAATATCACGATATTTCAGTGTATCAATATTTTTTTCTACTCTTATTAAATAATTAGGTGACCCCTTTGTAGTCAGTCGAGGTGCAGCCGGGTCATTACGAAAAAATAAAGCAAAAAAAAATTGCACAACTAATACCGCGAAACATATCGTGATGTCATATCAGTGTATCGCACAGCCCTAAAGTCCATCCAGCTGGGGACCTTTGGCATGAAAGTGCTGCGTCTCTCTGAAGAAGCTTGTTTGGTTAATCCAGCACGGCAAAACCTGTCTGCACCATGTTAGTAAACTGGGCTTGATCACTGCAGCAGGAGACTCACAGTCTCCATACCTGCACAAAATGCCACGACAGTTAAATGTCGGACAACATTCCATCTTTTTTCTCATTAAATTATTCCGTCATTATTCTTCTGTCTGGAACAAACAGAAAGTCTCAGATCAGCTGACACACTTAGTTAATTTAAATCCAGGTTAAAGAACCACCTGTTCTCAGCTGCATTTACATAGATTTTATTCAAACGTTAAAATCCGCACGGCTCTAATATTCTCTCTTTTCAATGTTTTTCATTTTTAATCATACTTCTACTTTTTTGTTCTTACTTTTTTTCCTCCTTTTACACCTCGCTGTAATGCTTGTATTTTATGTAAAGCACTTTGAATTGTCCCGAACATGAAATGTGACATACAGATAAACTTGCATTGCCATTAAGTTTCCCTCCGTGTACCAGACGCTCGGACACCATATAGAATAAAAACAGCTGGATTTTGCTTTAATATGTTAATTAAAAATTATATGTTGAGAATGAGTGAGAAATCTGTTATTGCCATATAAACACACACAAAAGTACTGAAAACTGGTACCGGTTTGCGGGTACCGGAAGTTGGTACTATATCGATTCAAATGTGAACGGTACCCATCCCGACCTCAAGGACTGACTTTGGACTCCCCTGAATTACATCATCCAGGCCAGAAGCAACACAGTTGCTGCAGCAGCAGCCAGGAGGGCGTGCTGGCAGAAAGTTCCAGATTCTGTAGTTTTCTGAGATTGTTCATGTTAATCAAACATTGTTCTGACCACAGTTTCACTTGACGGCACAGTTATTTGGGGTGGAGCTTCCCTGATGCTTCCAGATGTTTGAAGCAGAGTTCACGATACTCATTGCAAGCTGGAGCTTCATGATGTTTTTGTGGGGCGGAGCTTCCAGGTGTTTGTTGCAGGGTGGAGTTTCCAGACATTTGGGGCGAAGCTCTTGGTTCAGCTGGAGACTGGACGGGATGAAGTTGTCCTTGTGTCTGGACTCTTTGGTCTTTAACTGGTTTTAAAGCACATGAAAGCGACCTTTCTGACACATTCTCCTACATGTCCTCCTGTCCTGTGCAGGGGCTGCGGCTTCGTTCAGTTCCCAGACGAGCGTCTCCAGAAGCGGGCGTTGGACGAGTGCCAGGGTGCCGTAGGACTGGGGGGTAAGCCTCTCAGGCTGAGTCTGGCAGCTAACAAGTAAGAATCTGCAGCTTCTCAGACTGATGTGTTGGTGTGCAGCAGAAACCAGACGACTCAGCAGTGTTCCTCCATCTTTCAGTTTAAGGAATAAGCCGCCGCAGCAGCAGCAGTCGTCAGACCAGAAACAGTCCTGGCAGTCTGGCTCAGATTACAGGTACGGCTATGACCAGTACAGCCAGTACAGCCAGTACCAGCAGTATCCAGGCTACTACCCATCCTGGGGCTACGACCAGACTGCAGCGATGTACGGCTACAGCTACCCACAGTACGACTACACGCAGTATCCACAAGCTCAGGTGAGCCCTGCTGCACCCTTACATGAGCTTAGTCGTGGTATTCTTGTTGTTGTTGTTGATTAATTTGGTTGTTTGTTTCAGGAGGGTGAGGCGGTTCAGGAGGACGACGGACTTGAAGGTGAGGGATGAATTCATTTTGAGTGACGGCTTATAGAAAACACGTTTGTTGAAAATGACTTCCCCACCAGCTGCATGATTTGACTGCAGTGGTTTTCCATGAAGCACGATGTAGATCATAGAAGGGAAGAGCGATGAACTCAGCCATGTGGGACATCAGTGATCATGTTTAAAGGTGTGATGACAGCAGCGGAAACTGTTTCACGAGGTTGATGTTGCTACATAGAAAAATAACCTCACTTTTTCAGGGGGATTGTTTTGGTATACCAGATTTCCCTCTTTAGTAAAAGGGCTGGGTACAGTAATGATATGATCTGCCCGGAGACCAAGGTGACTTCAGTTTTGATTGGCTACAACCTTATTTAGAGAAACTGGGTCGCTTGATTTGTCTGCTAAAGACGATCTGTTTGCATCATGGGCACTTGTATTTATCAGACAAGACAGCATTTAGAAAATAAACTTTCGGGTAATGACAACGTTGTGGTCGCCTCCTTCAAAGTGTCATAACCTGATATGTTACATACACAGTCAACCACTCTTAAACTGTCTTCAAATGAATCTTTAATCATAGTTGAGTGGGAGGAAATGTTTATAACATACCTGCAAACTTGACACTTTTCAGTGAAATTCGCCGTTTTTGGATCAAAATATATATGACCCACATGAATTGTGTAGATCCGATGAGTTTTTTTTAAATTTTTTATCTTGGCTGGGGGGTGGGGGTGGGGATTTGGAAACACTGCTGTCGGACTCCTACTGAGCATATGAATGCAACATGCAGAGTGCAGTGCGGTGCGGCAATGGGGAGAGGCGACCGTACAGTCTTTGGGTGAGGTAAACTAGCTACATGTGGAGTCAGGAGAGAGGAAAGGTTCGCTACCTTTCCGACCCTGTGATGGCAGCTGATAAGCTGCTTTAGATGTTACAAGTTGAATAAATGAACTGCTAACGAAACGTGATACTAACCCTAGCATTGGCTCAGCAGGCTGGTAAAGTTGACACAGGTAGGCGCTGATTTTGGGGCCCGAGCACCCACGGAGAATACCGAACACCCACGAGGGTTTGATGGCAAAGTTCAAGCGTTGCTGTACCTGGCAGACAGATATGTGGGAAGGTTTGCTTTCTGCATGCAAAGAGCAGAAATACTGATGTTCAAAGTTCATATTTGCCCTAGATATTGGAAGTTTGAAATTTGTTGTTTTAAATGTCAAAGTAAAAACCTGTAGAACTTGAATGGCTTATTATCTTTTTAAAATGAGTTTTCCACAGATATATATCATCTATATATATATATATATATATATATATATATATATATATATATATATATATATATATATATATATAAAGCTAGGGAATGTCGTAGGACGTCTCAGTTGTCTGGTTCACCAGATAAGTCCAGGTGTTCTGAATGTGATGAGTTTCACCGTTTACTCCAGGAGCTGCACGGTGACGAGCGGCGCTTTCAGCTTTCTGATCCGGCCCAGTTTAACGTCCCGCTGTCCCGATGCCCCGATGCGGGGCAGCATTATAAGCCCAGTAAATCCCATCAGGACAGCAGGTCATCAAACCGCCATTCAGAAACCAGGACCAGACACAGTTTATCGTCTTCCGTCTTCAGAGAGAGAGGAGATTCCCCTGGTTTTTCTGGGTTTTTCCCGTCCTGTCAGAAAATTTGTGTCTGCGTCATGACATCTGACATGACATCATGACGTCTGCTGCCCATGACTTGCATCAAATGCTCAAAATCTCAAAACTCGATGCTCGAAACGCATCTCGATGCGCTTTGACGCGCCGCAGGGTTTTTCACGCCTCCTCGACGCGCGTCGGCCATTGACTTTGCATGTTCACCTGATGCCTTTGTCTGCTTATGCAGCTCTGGCAACACTGCTGCAGAGGGCTGTTTGCTTGATAGCGGGCTCTAATTGGCCAATATGAACTACGTAGAATGATAACCTACATAGAATGATGAGCTGCTGTCTGGTTCAACTGTTTATGAACAAAGAAACAAAGCTGACCGTCCATGAACAGGGACTCTTCATATGGACTCACCATAATTATACCCCCAAATCCACAGAAAGGGGATGTTTGTTGTCATGGCAACCTTAAATAACTGGATGACACCACTGAACTGCACACACACCGTCACCACCTCAAAGCCAACGATGGTATCTGAGAACATCTGGAATGAAATCCCAGGATCTAAATAAAAGTGCAGTTTCTAAAGGCGGAGACACGCCAGACAGACTGCCGACTGGGGTCGGGCTGATCAATCGGCTTCAGTAAAGTGCCTAAGAACACATCGAGCCGACTCCAGACCTTCTGCACATACGCAAAATATAATGTTGCAGCGACAGCAGGCGGCGATGATCTATGTTGTGGCCCCAAAAAACCGGAAATGACGGCGCATTTCTCAAGATGAAAACACGTAAATGCTGCTGTGGTTGTTAGCAGAGATGGAGGACTACTAGCTAAGGTCCCGATACGATGCCAAACCATGTGTGAGAGTTTGCATTATGTCCGCTCTTCATCTGGTTTGTTTACCTTTGCTTCGGGTCTTCTCATTTGCTGATTCACCAGCAAGGTCAAGCCTCCTCCATTATGATTGGTCAGCCCATTACCGACTGAACGACTGGCCGACACCGATTACACGTTCAGTTGGCTGAAAAGAACGCAGACGGTGTTTGAGACGGCAGACAGCCGACAACACAAAACACACCAAACTGACTCACGACCCGACTTCAGAAGACCCCACGACCACCCCAGACGGCCGGAAATCAGCCCGGTGTGTCTCTGCCTAGTCCTCCATCATTTACCATCTCCATGTGTCCATAGAGGAGCCGACATTTGGGATGCTGTTGGTTTGTGGAGACAAGTTAGAGATGCAAGCAGTAGCAGCTGGTCTAAACAGGGTTCTTGCAGGGTCATCCAAGTTCTTAAATTTGATTGAGACAAGTTGTAATTTTTTACTTTTCTTCATTTCCGAGGAGCATTGGCCACGTAGAATACGCTAAATAAGATATCAGAGGTTGATTCTGTCTTTCTGAAAGGTTCAGATGCCTACGAGGGATATTTTCAATTTCGTTTTCAGTTTTTTTGTTTTTGATTTAAATACAATTAAATGCTTTATTCTTGTAGCGCTTAACAATATCAATGTCTGTGTTTATTAGGTGATCCAGTCCACGAAATTCCATTTTTCAAAAAAGTTACTTTTTGGGCAATTATTGTTATGCGATTAATCAAGATTGATTAATTACAAACAGGGTTCCAATGCGTCTCTGCTTCGTTGCTGCTCAATGTTTTCTTCGTCTTTACTTCATTGCTGTGAAAATATAAGCTACAATTGCAGAACACTTCTCCTAAAGCTTGTAGTGGAAGTTGATGTATGTTGTGATAACTTGACTCGTACTGTAGCAGCTGGAAAAGTCCTAGAAAACAACTTCTTGAAAAGAGTGGGAACCCTGACAAACCTTGTAAATAATTCGATTTTTTTTTTCTTCTTTTATCGAGTCCCACCCCTTTTTTTAAGTTTTTGGGATTATTTGAATGTTTCTAATATTGCATCATGTTAGTCTTAAATTTATTTATAAAGGTCTTTAAAAAGTCTTAAATTTAACTTGCTGAAACCAGCAAGAACCCTGTTTAAAACCGCTGCAGCTCATTTTATTCAGCAGCAGTGTGATCAACATGCTGCTCTCAGATCAAAATACATTATTTATAATCTGTTTCCACCATCCGGTCATCTGTCACCTGAGCTGTGGAGGCCAACATGCCGTCTTCCCCACGGTCATGTTAAATTCGCTTCAATATTTCTCAGAGGGAAGGTAGTAAACAAACTGATCTGCTGCTTTCACCCTGCGGATGGAATAATTTCATGTCTCCATCCAAAAGAACAGCACTTTACAGAGAATTGTGTGAAAAAGTGTTTGCCCCCTTCCTGATTTCTTATTTTTTTTACATGTTTGTCACACTTAAATGTTTCAGATAATCTAACAAATTTAAATATTAGACAAAGATGACACAAGTAAACACAAAATTGGGGGGGGATCCAAACCTCCATGGCCCTGTGTGAAAAAGTGATTGCCCCCCCCTTTTAAAACATAAATTAATTGTGGTTTATCACATCTTTGGAAAGCTGAGCTCAATTTCTGTAGCCACACCCAGGCCTGATTACTGTCACACCTGTTCTCAATCAAGAAATCACTTAAATAGGACCTGCCTGACAAAGTTAAGCAGACCAAAAGATCCTCAAAAGCTAGACATCATGCTGCCATCCAAAGAAATTCAGGAACAAATGAGAAACAAAGTCATTGAGATCTATCAGTCTGGAAAAGGTTGCAAAGCCATTTCTAAAGCTTTGGGACTCCAGCGAATCACAGTGAGAACCAATATTCACAAATGGTGATAAACAGCCGACCAAAGTTACCCCAAGAGCACAGCGACGACTCATCCAAGAGGTCACAAAAGACCCCCGAACAAGATCCAAAGAACTGCAGGCCTCACTTGCCTCAATTAAGGTCAGTGTTCATGACTCCACCATCAGAAAGAGACTGGGGGGCAAAAATGGCTGCATGACAGAGTTTCAAGACCAAAACCACTGCTGAGCAAAAAGAACATAAAGGCTCGTCTCAGTTTAGCCAGAAAGCATCTTGATGATCTGTGGACTGATGACACAAAAGTTGAACTTTTTGGAAGGTGTAGGTCCCATTACATCTGCAGGGTTCCCAGGCGTCCTAGAAAACCTGGAAAATGACACTTTTTTTCAGTTATGGAAAATGAGAAAAAGAGTAAAATGTCCCGGAAAAGCATGAATTGTCCTGGAAAATGTTTTTTTACTCCCTGTCGTCGCCATTATAGCAGCTTCGTAGCTGTTTCGTCGCCACTGTGTAACTGTTTCGTATCTGTTTGTCGCCGTTTCATCGCAGCTTCACCTCTGTTTTGTCTCTGCTTAGTCTTAACCTCATTGCAGTGAAAAAAATATAAGCTACAATTGTATAACACTTCTCCAAAATCTTGTGGTGGAAGTTATAAGTCTATATTGTGATAACTTGACTTGTACTGTAGCAGCTGGAAATGTCCTGGAAAAGTCCTTGAAAACAACTTCAAGAAAAGAGTGGGAACTCTGATCTGGCGGAAAAGTAACACAGCATTTCAGAAAAGGAACATCATAGCAACAGTAAAATATGGTGGTGGTAGTGTGATGGTCTGGGGCTGTTTTGCTGCTGCAGGACCTGGAAGACTTGCTGTGGTAAATGGAACCATGAATTCTGCTGTCTACCAAAAATCCTGAAGGAGAATGTCCGGCCATCTGTTGGTGACCTCAAGCTGAAGCGCACTTGGGTTCTGCAGCAGAACAATGATCCAGAACACACCAGCAAGTCCACCTCTGAATGGCTTAAAGGAATAGTACACCCACAGAATGATGTGCGTTTATTTTATACTCGCCCTCATGCTGAACAAGACTCTTGAGCACTTTTTTTATATCTCAAGTGCAGCTAAAGATCCGGGGGGGTTCTCGCTCCCCCCCCCAACTTTCATATAATGGAGTTCACCAGTGACTTAACCAAAGGGTCCATAAAAGTCCACAAAAACTTGTCAGTATTCCTCCATTCTGCTCGTCCAATGTAATCCAAGTGTCGTGAGTTGTCCAGAATTTACTTTATTTTTTATAGCGTGTTGCTGCCACGAAGCGCGCCCTTCGAGTTCACGACACTACAGAAGCCGCGGCAGATGAGATCGCGCATTCTCTTTTTCTTTCTTTCTTTTAAATGAATAGCCAGCCCCTCTTGTTTGTCCGCAGCTCGGTCGCTCTTAGCACAATGAAAACAGTAAATTTCTTCTTCTACACTTGCATTATCGGCAGAGTAGGCGCTGAATGCCGCAGCTTCCGTAGTGTCGTGAACTTGCACGAACGCGCAAATAGAAACGACAATGTAGTACTGTTTAAGCTATAAAAATATACTAAATGATGTGGTTTACAGTGAATTGTGGACTCTACCCACTCAGGACACTTGGATTACATTGGACGAGCAGTATGGAGGAATATTGACAAGTTTTTGTGGACTTTTATGGACCTTTTTGGTTCAGTCGCCAGTGAACTCCATTATATGAAAATTGGGGGAAAACGACGACCCCCCAGGATCTCTGGCTGCATTTAAGATATCAAAAAAGTGCTCCAGAGTCTTGCTCAGCCTGAGGGTGAGTAGAAAATGAAGGACCACCACATCATTTGGGTGTACTATTCCTTTAAGAAAAACAAAATAAAGACTTTGGAGTGGCCTAGTCAAAGCCCCCACCTGAATCCCATTGAGATGCTGTGGCATGACCTTAAAAAGGCGGTTCATGCTGGAAAACCCTCCAATGTGGCTGAATTACAACAATTCTGCAAAGATGAGTGGAACAAAATTCCTCCACAGCGCTGTAGAAGACTCACTGCCAGTTATCACAAACGCTTGATTGCAGTTGTTGCTGCTGGGTGGAGGGGGGCCCAACTGCAGTCACGGTACATCGCCATGTATCCAATCGTCGCCGGAAGTCCCAATTGGAAGTTTTTTTTTCATGTAACTAATTAAAATCTAACCCTGACCCCTCTCCTAACCCTAGACACCCGATGACACCAAACGCATCTGTTGGCAAGCCTCAGATAGTTACTCTTGGCGGTATTTAACTTCCGCATGAGACTTTCTGTATGAATGGGATGTATGGCGGCGCCCTTGTCGGTCATTGTAACTGCAGTTAGGTACTCTTGGCTGGGTGGCCCGGCCAGTTATTAGGTTTAGGGGGCAAACACTTTTTCACACAGGGCAAGGGAAGGAGGAGAAGGGGAAAAGGGGGAAGAGGGGGGGGGAAGGGAGAGGAGGGGGGGGAAAAAAGAAAAAAAGAGGGGGGAACCAGGGAAAAAGGAGGAAAGAGAAGAGAGGAGAAAAAAGGGAAGAGGGGGAAGAGAAAGAGAAAAGAAAAGAGAAAAAAAAAAAAAGAAGAAAAAAAAAAAAAAAAAAAAAAAAAAAAAAAAAAAAAAAAAAAAAAAAAAAAAAAAAAAAAAAAAAAAAAAAAAAAAGAAAAGAAAAAAAAAAAAAAAAAAAAACCAAAAAAAAAGGAGGAGAAAAAAAATAAAGGGGAAGAAAAAAAAAAACATGGAGGTTTGGATTTTTTCCCCTTACTAATAAAAATCTTCATTTAAAAACTGCATTTTGTGTTTACTTGTTATCTTTGTCTCACATTTAAATTTGTTTGATGATCTGAAACATGTAAGTATGACAAACATGCAAAAAAGTAAGAAATCAGGAAGGGGGCAAACACTTTTTCATGCAAGTGTAAAGATGCATCAGCAGGCAGCGTGATGAGATCAGATGCAGGTTTCAGCACCTGAAGGTTGGTGTTGCTCCAGTAACCCCCTCTCTCCTTCCGCATAGATCCCGTCCTGGAGGTGGACGTGATGGAGGCCAACAGGAGGTTCATGGAGCTCAGTGAGGAGCTGTACGACGCTCTGCTGGACTGTCACTGGCAGCCGCCGGAGTTTTCCGCAGAGCAGGAATATCTGGCCTCCATCGTGCCCGAGCCCATCTGCCTCTGAGGCCGCATCGCTTTTATTCTGGACGTAACTTATTCGGTTTTATCACATCTGTAAACTGGCTGGGATTAAACATACGGGGATGAACTGAACAGGAAAGCTGGACATGACCTGGTCAGAACCAGTTTAGACTGGCCGGGTGACCGTGGTGATGAGTTCAGGGACCACCAGGACCAGATGAAGAGAGGATGTGGTGGGAGGGTGCACAGCTCATACCGTCCTCCGATTTCTAACCGCAGTGATGGACCTGAGGAAACGCAACATGGTGATGATGATGATGATGGAACAGTTTTTTCTTTCTCTCAGTAGTTTTTATGGCGAGTTTATTTAGATGTGCGTGTGCTGCAAATCGGTGCCGACTGGCTGACTTTACGTTTAGGGATGCACGATATTGAAATTTTGGCCGATATCTGATATTTAAAAACTCGTGGCTGATTACCGATATCGATATTAAAGCTGAAAAAAATAAGCAGTCACTGCAAATAGCAGTTTTTTTTGTTCGTTTCCGACACTTTGAAAAATAGGGGTGGGAAAAAATATTGATACTGTTATATCATGATATTTTCATATGCCAATATCAAATCGATATTCAAAAATACCATATCGATCTATTTTACTCAAAATCTCGTGACATTTCATCGTTCTGGTACAAAATCTCTCGATATTTTGTGAATTCTTGCGAGATTACGTAACAGCGATAAAATATCATGAGATTTTGTCAGTAAAATTGGTCGATACCACATTTTTAAATGTCAGTATGATCGCATATGAAAATGTTGTGATATTTCAGTGTATCAATATTTTGGCCCACCCCTAGTCTTTAGAAGTTTTAAAGTCTGTTAAAAAGAAGGTTTTGTTTTTTTGGTTGTGATTGGTTAAATATCGGTGGGGTGGCCGATGTCCGATACTCAGTTTTAAAGCCGATATAGGCTGATACCAATAGGGGGCTGAATAAATCGTGCATCCCTATTTACGTTTCCAGGGTAACCGAGAAAAACTGTCAACATTCCCTGATGTGGCGCTCATGTTTTCCATCCTGCTCGTCTCCTTTCCACACACACACACACACAGATTGAGGATGATGAAATTGATGCCTTCAGGTGATGCTTTGTCTTTGGTTCTTCACCTGAGACTCCAAATAAAACCGTTTTCTCTACTTTAGTGCAGTTATTCTTCACTGTTGTCATGTTTGTGTAATTCCTGCATCCATCGGGGCTGAAGGCTGGAAACTGGTTTGTAGAAGATATGTGAGCCCATAAAGCATAGTCTGATTATTATGGGAGGTCTTTGAACTAGGGATGTTAAATATAGGCTACTTTACCGATATAACAATATTGTCCAACTCTTAAATTCTGAATATTACAATACTATCTCTGAGACAACTGTGGGGTTGTATCTCTCATATTCTGGGAGATATACAATTTATTTTAATATATATATATATATATATACACACAGGTACTACCCCAAAAATGTGACTATCCTGAAAAAAATTCACGCACAGGAAGTGCATTATTAGGCAAATGAGTATTTTGACCACATCATCCTCTTTGTGCATGTTGTCTCACTCCAAGCTGTATAGGCCCAAAGCCTACTACCAATTAAGCATATCAGGTGATGTGCATCTCTGTAATGAGAAGGGGTGTGGTCTGATCACATTAACACCCTATATCAGATTTATTAGGCAAACATAATTATTAGGCAACTTCCTTTCCTTTGGCAAAATGGGTCAGAAGAGGGACTTGACAGGCTCTGAAAAGTAAAAAATAGATATCTTGCAGAGGGATGCAGCACTCTTAAAATGTCCAAGCTTCTGAGGCGTGATCATCCAACAATCAAGCGTTTCATTCAAAATAGTCAACAGGGTCGCAAGAAACGTGTGGAAAAACCAAGGCGCCAAATAACTGCCCGTGAACTGAGAAAAGTCAAGCATACGGCTGCCAAGATGCCACTTTCCAACAATTTTGCCATATTTCAGAGCTGCAACATCACTGGAGTGCCCAAAAGCACAAGGTGTGCAATACTCAGAGACATGGCCAAGGTAAGAAAGGCTGAAAAACGACCACCACTGAACAAGACACACAAGCTGAAACGTCAAGACTGGGCCAAGAAATATCTCAGACTGATTTTTCTAAGGTTTTATGGACTGATGAAATGAGAGTGAGTCTTGATGGGCCCGTGGCTGGATCGGTAAAGGCCAGAGAGCTCCAGTCCGACTCAGACGCCAGCAAGGTGGAGGTGGGGTGCTGGTATGGGCTGGTATCATCAAAAATGAGCTTGTGGGGCCTTTTCGGGTTGAGGATGGAGTCAAGCTCAACTCCCAGTCCTACTGCCAGTTTCTGGAAGACACCTTCTTCAAGCAGTGGTACAGGAAGAAGTCCGCATCCTTCAAGAAAAACATGATTTTCATGCAGGACAATGCTCCAACACACGCATCCAAGTACTCCACAGCGTGGCTGCAAGAAAGGGTGTAAAAGAAGAAAATCTAATGACATGGCCTCCTTGTTCACTAAACTAAGACCGTTTTGTCGTCTCAATTTTGCCAGAAAGCATCTGATCTGATCCCCAAGACTTCTGGGAAAAAACTCTGTGGACTGACGAGACAAAAGTTGAACTTTTTGGAAGGTGTAGGTCCCATTACATCTGGCGTAAAAGTAACACGGCATTTCAGAAAAACAACATCATACCAACAGTAAAATATGGTGGTTTTGGTGTGATGGTCTGAGGCTGTTTTACTGCTTCAGGACCTGGAAGACTTGCTGTGGTAAATGGAACCATGAATTCTGCTGTCTACCAAAAAATCCTGAAGGAGAATGTCCGGCCATCTGTTGGTGACCTCAAGCTGAAGCGCACTTGGGTTCTGCAGCAGAACAATGATCAAGAACACACCAGCAAGTCCACCTCTTAATGGCTTAAGAACAACAAAATGAAGACTTTGGAGTGGCCTAGTCAAAGTCCCCACCTGAATCCCATTGAGATGCTGTGGCATGACCTTAAAAAGGTGGTTCATGCTGGAAAAGCCTCCAATGTGGCTGAATTACAACAATTCTGCAAAGATGAGTGGAACAAAATTCCTCCACAGCGCTGTAGAAGACTCATTGGGGCAATCACTTTTTCGCGCAGAGCCATTTAAGTTTGGATTTTTTCCCCTTACTAATAAAAATCTTCATTTAAAAACTGCATTTTGTGTTAACTTGTGTTGTCTTTGTCTCACATTTAAATTTGTTTGATGATCTGAAACATTTAAGTGTGATTAACATGCAAAAAAAAAAAAAAAAAAAATCAGGGAAACATTTTTTCACAGCTGTGTGAATATACATATATATATATATATATATATATATATATATATATATATATATATATATATATATTAGGGATGCACACACAATATTGGAATTTTGGCCAATATCCAATGTACCAATATTTTAAAACTCGTGGCCGATATCGATACTGATATTAAAGCTGATAAAAAAAAAATCCAGTCATTTCAAATAGTTGTTTTATCAATTTCCGATACTTTGAAAAATAGGGGTGGGAAAAAATATAGATAAACTGAAATATCGAGATATTTTTATGAGCAAATATCAAATCAATATTTAAAAATGCAGTATCAATCTATTTTACTGACAAAATCTCGCGAGATTTTATCGTTCTGTTACAAACTCACGAGATTTTGTTTGTAAAATAGATCAATGCTGCGTCTTTAAGTAATGTGTGTATCGATATTTTAACGCTAACGTTAATGCTAACGCTAACTGAAGCCCTGAAGCATCTGCAAGCTTCATCTAGAAACAAACATCTAACACTCGTTGGAAAGAAAGGATTTTTAAGGAAAACAGGGAGAAAATCAGCTGTTGATGCAGAAAATGTCTGTTATGTTTGGAAGTTATTTAAAAAATTCTAAGAAAAGCTTAAATAAAGAAATTCAATGAAATGTTGTGCTTTAATGGCCTTTCTAAACAAATAAAATACAGGTTTTTATAAATGATTTAAATTAAGCCTTTTTATTTTCAATGTGATCTATTACTGCACCATTTTATCTCTTTTTTAAATCAGTTTTTATCAGTTTTCTGTTGTTCCTCTTTTTGTTGTAAAATGTTGTAGATTTTGTGTTTATAGCCGAATTCTGATTTGTTCTTGCAGGAGTCTGATTTTATTTCATGAATTATGCGTGTGATATGTGTTTGTGATGATCTCATAATATATTTTTACATTATGTTATTCATGTTTATCACGCCACTTTACTAGGTTCAGTCTGTTAAAGGCAGGTGGATTTGGTTTAGTTATTAGATAAATGAAAATTAAATCATTACACTAATACAGTGTTAAAATATGAATGGGCCCTCAACCAGTTTGGACTGAAAACTTGGGCCCCATCATGAAAAAGGTTGAGAACTCCTGATGTAAATCAACATTTTGATGATCAGAAATCATTTCACTCAAACAAAGAAATCACTTAGCGCCCCCTGGTGGTCCCATGACTCCTGAATAAGACTAAGATACAATATAACAGCATAATAAAACAAAATGTAACCAGGACGGGAGACAATTGAATGTTGGGGAAACCAGTAAAGACACCAGCAGGGTAATAGGTGTCCGCGGGGAGTTAACCTCCAGCTCCCACGAAGACCAGAGCAGCATCTATCTGCAGGTCAGGGATGGGAGACCCAGCCAGGAACGTGATGAGGAAACTTCTCTGGCTCTGTCAGCTGCAAGCATAGCTGATGGGATGAATGCAAGCCTCCTCCCATCACTGCTGCCGTTTACTGCTGGGCTGAAGGAAGCCGTCCCTGCTGCAGGAGGAAGCCTCGTTAATCCACCCAGACAGTCTGATCAGCATGTCTGTCCGTGTCCTGATGTGTCGTCTTCTGCTTGGAATAATTATGTTGAAGCCCAATAAGCCACCACACGCAGGGTCATGCTCACATGGAGGATCCAGTCAGAAACCGATCACTAATCTGTGGTGAATAGAGGAGGTGCACTGCAAAAACTCGAATCTTACCACATATATTTTTCTCATTTTTAGTCAAAATATCTCATCACACTCAAAATAAGTCACAATTACCTAAAGAGAAACATTTCAGTGCAGTATAGGAACTTGTTTTAAGACAATGCATCTTCCTTTAAAAATTTTTATGAAGAAAGTTTTACTGGTCGATCCAACATGGCGGCGAGCAGATAAGAAGGTTGAAGCTCTCTCCACAAATAGCCCGAATCCTGAATTTAACTACTAATCTACAAACAGAACCACCGTCATCTAGACCAACAGTACATGTAACAACACGACATCATCAAAAATGACTACCCAAAGAGCAAGGACTACCGAAAAAATCCTACGGACAAACAGGAAGAAAAGCACAAAGCTAAACTGCCACCTGCTACACATGCAGCAGCAGAGGTTCTAGGTAACAATGGGGAAAGTGAAGTGATGAAAGTGATTTCAGAAACAAAGTGTGTGTTCTCGGCTAAAACTGATTGGGCTTTGACAGCCATCCAAGACATTAAGACAGAAATTCATGACCTTGCAGGCAGACTTTCTGAGGCCGAGCCCCGAATTGGCAACACGGAAGATAATGTTGCAGATATGCAAAAGAAAATTCAAACTCCTGGGACACAGTTACAGACGCTCAGTTCAAGACTGGGTGACTTGGAAAATCGGCACAGGAGAAATAATCTACATCTAGTTAACCTCCCAGAGAAAGCAGAAGGGGCGGATGCCATCAAATTTTTGGAGGAGTGGTTCAGAGATGTGTTTGGAACGGGGGTCGGGGATTATTGAACGAGCACACTGCATTGGCAGGCCGCCAACAGCTGAGCGGCATTTCCCCCTGTCCTGATCATGAAGTTTCTGAAATTTCGTGACCACCGAAGAGCGATGGAGGCAGCTGGAGAGAAGAAAATAATGATGTACCAACAACACGAAGTGATTTTTTTTTTCCGGATTTCTCAATGGAGGCAGTTTGATGGAGTGAAGAAACAGCTCCAGGCGGTGGACATTGAAAACAGCTTCAGATACCTGGCAAAGCTGACCGTGGGATGCGGAGGACAAACTGCGATGTGCAGCACACCAGAAGAGGTGGAAAAACCTTATTAGATCTCACGAGACCAATGGTTAAAGCTGTCAACTTAACATTTAGGCAGGAATTATTCTCTGTTTACTGTGCCACAGAAGCCTTGAGCAGTCCTTTTGGGCGAGCACATATTGTAATATTGCTGAGCAGTATCCTCTTAAATTAAGCAATCTACTCAATATGGACGTTTAGTTTTAGCTGAAATGGCCGTGTTTAAAACTTGTCTAAAGATCTACTATCAACCTCAAGCTGTTTGTGAGAAGGGAGCTACGTTAGTAGCCAAGTTAGTATGCTTGTAAGGGACTTCTCTTGGTAGGTCAAGTCCACTGTTGTATCTTCTATATTTGGGGGAAAGCGCTGCAATGTTCAGGTTAACAGCGTTGACGGACCACACTGTGATAAAAGGCTGACAATCTTATATTTGCTCTTTTTTCTTATTTCTAGTTTCTGTTTGAATGTGCTTTGGATATTGTCAAGAACTTGAAGATATACACTATAACTAGACATGATCAGTGAAAAAATAATATTCACATCCTGGAATGTAAGAGGGTTGGGTAAAATAGCTAAACTGAAACAGGCCATGCATAGACTTAAACAACTGAGAGCTTCTATCGTTCTTTTACAAGAAACTCACCTACTTAATAGGAATAAACTCACCAAGGTCACCAACACTGCCTCCAAAATCATCAGCCTGCCCACCACGGACCTCTCTCACCTAAACAATAAAGCCATCACACGCTTGGCCCGGACTGTCAGCAGTAACCCTGACCACCACCTCATCAGCCATTTTTCCCTGCTGCCCTCGGGCCGCAGGTACAGGACACTGAGGTGGAGGCGGGCACGCTTCAGTAAAAGCTTTGTCCCTTCTGCCATTGCTGCTCTAAACAGTTCAAAGCGATAATCCTGCTTCTCATCATCATCATTTGCAATGTGTTGTCTTTTGTGTCTATTTGTCTGCAGTGTTGTATGAAATGACATGAAATAAAAAATATTTATCCCAGAAGGGAAATTCAACATTGTAAAAAGCTCACTCTTTTTTTCTTTCATTCTTTTTCTTTTTTGAACGATATAACATGTATATGAAATAGTAATACAACAATAATAATAATCAGTCGGTCTTGTTCTTCAAGGTGATGGCTGCTCGTAAGAATGAACCTGACGCAGCCTCTCACTGAACACACTCTTGATTCTTCACTGTGTTGTGGAGAGGAAGAAGAATTCTCCATCATCTTCATCAGCTTGTGCAGCATTCTTTTTGAACAATCAGCTCCAGCGGTTCCAGAGTTATCCCCAGCACAGAACCAGCTTTCTTGATCAGCTTGTTTAGTTTCCTCAAGTCTCTGATTCTGATGCTGCTTCCCCAGCAGATGGCTGCAAAGCTAATTGCACTTTCCACAACAGACTTGTAGAAGATCTGCAACATCTTGGTGCAGACATTGAATGATCTCGGCTTCCTTAAGAAGTAGAGTCTGCTCTGACCTTTCTTGTAGATGTAGTCAGTGTTGCATTTCCAGTCAAGTCTGTTGTCCAGCTGTACTTCAGGTATTTGTAGTTCTCTACCACCTCCACCTCCTCTTCCAGGATATAGACAGGACTATGCTGCTTATTCTTGCTCCTTCTGAAGTCAACAATCATCTCTTTAGTCTTGCTGGTATTTAAGATGAGCTGATTGTTACCATTTCACAAACTGACTGACCAGTTCCCTGTACTCGGCTTCTTGTCCATCACTGATACACCCCACAACTGCAGAGTCATCAGAGTATTTCTGCAGATGACAGGATCAGAGTTGTACTGGAAGTCTGAGGTGTACAATGTAAAGAGGAATGGTGAGAGTACAGTTCCTTGTGGTGCTCCAGTGCTGCTGATCACCATCTCAGACACACAACCTTTCAGTCTCACAAACTGTGGTCTGTTTGTTAGGTAGTGATCTCCTTCATTCCCGACCACACATCCCTCACGTTCTGCTGGAGCTGCTCTCCAACTTCTTCCTGTAGTCCTCCTTGCACTTCTTTGTCTGTGTTTTCAGTTGTTTTTGTGTGGTCTTCAGTAACTCCCTGTTACCATCCCTGAAAGTTTCTTTTTGATGTTCAGCAGCTTTTTCAGGTCACTGGTGATCCAGGGTTTGTTATTGGGGAAGCACCTCACTGTTCTTGTTGGAACGATGATGTCCACACAGAAGTTTATGTAATCTGTCACACACTCAGTCATGGTGTTGATGTCATCTCCATGAGGTTCACAGAGGACATTCCAGTCTGTGGCCTCAAAGCACCCTCTCAGAGCATCTTCAGCCTCAGTAGACCAGGTTTTAATCGTCCTCCTAATGACTGGTTGCTGCTGAACGATGGGCTTGTAGGTGGAGGTGAGAAGAACCAGATTATGATCTGATCTTCCTAAAGGAGGCAGGGCAGAGGAGCTGTATGCATTCTTAGTATTTGCATAAAATAAGTCCAACATCTTATTTTCTCTGGTGGAGCAGCTGACAAACTGCTGGAAAGTTGGTAACGTAGCAGAGAGGGAGACGTTGTTGAAGTCTCCAGAGATCGCCATGAATGAGTTTGGATGCTATGTTTGTAACAGCCATGACGGAGCTGATGACATCACAGGCTGTCTCTGGTGCGGTACCTGGTATTATATAAACCGCTACCAGAATAACACAGACAAACTGTCTGGGTAAATAATATGGACGGAAACTCACAGCTAACAGTTCGATGTCTCTTGTGCAGATTTTCTCCTTGACAGTGATGTGTCCTGGATGGCACCGACGCTGATTGACCAGCACTGCAATTCCGCCTACCTTTAGCTTCTCGCTGAGCTGTTTATTTCGGTCTGCACGGACCGTCTTGGCTCAGATGCATTATAGTCAGGGATGTGTGTACAGCATTCTCGGGAAACACATGATACTGCATTCTCTGTCCTCTCTGAGACCTTGTTAGCACGTCAAGCTCGTCCATCTTGTTAGCTAGCGATCTCACGTTACCCATCACAACAGTTGGAAGAAACGGTTTAAATCTCCACTGTTTTTCTCTCTGCCTTACCCCTGCCCTGCATCCTCTTGTCTTTCTCCTTAACTTCACTTGGATTTGACGTGTTATTTCGCTGAAAATCTTAATTTGGGAGAGTTTTAACAGTTGATCACGGTGGTAAACAATTTTTCCGTTGCTATGGATACACATCATAACAAGTAGTGAAAAAAGCCAAATATATGAGGAAAAATCTCTTGAATTGCACAGCCTTCAATCCAGCATAAAAAATCCTCCCAGAAAAACCTTATCTGAAAAGTAATGTCAATAAAAAGACAGCTATATTTGGAAAAAAAACAAAAACAAATCACAAAAGCTACGGGAGAGCTGTTACAAACTGCAGCCACCTGGCAGCGCATTCCAGAATTTTTTTTTTTTTTTTTTTTTTGCCAAATTGTGCCAAAGTGGCCATTTTGGAAACCTAACCTGAACTTTTTGTAAAAAAAAAAAAAACAAAACAAAACTCTGTAATTCTGTTCTGCTTTACTTTAGAAGGGGAGGTCTTTGCAGGAACAATGTCAAAATATTGTACTTAGGATTGAGAGAGATTAACAGCTTCTAAAGCATCATTTCAGAGAGTTGCTGATGCTGAAAGTGTTTTGAAAGGCGAGGTTTGAAATTTTGCTGTGCCATTTTCATTTACTCTTCACCAATAACAAATATGCGTATATTTACACATCTCCATAAATCTCACAAGGGTTTTCTTTAATTTGACATCAAATTTATTCAAATAGGCCTTGTGGTTGCAGAGATACACTCATTTTGATTGGAGTATGCAATTTCGAGAAAAATGGGCTTAGAGTTCAAAGTTAATGAGAGATCACAGGTACTACCCAAAAAATGAGAATATCCAGAAAAAGTTAATGTATTTCTGTAATTCAACTTAGAAGGTGCAATTAACACACCGTATAGATAAATAATTTGCAAATAAATATATTTCAAGCTTTTATTTGTTTGGATGTTGCTGATTAAGACGTGCAGCTTAAGAAAACCTCAAGTTCAAAACAAAAATTTGAATATTGCATGAAATCAGTTGTAAAAGGATTTTAAAAGTAAAAAAGTCAGGCCCTCTAAAATAAAATCTTGCATCTGTACTTAGTACTTGGTTTGGGCCCTTTTGCATGAATGACTGCCTTAACCCGGCGTGGCATGGATGCTACCAGCTTCTGGCATATCTCAGCTGTTATGGAAGACAAATATGCTTCCATCACAGCCTTTATTGTTTGGTCTCTTCCCGTTCAGCTTTCTCTTGACAATGCCCAACAGATTTTTGATGGGGTTCAGGTCAGGTGAGTTTGTGGGACAATTAAGCATAGTGATCCATGGTTGTTGAACCAGGATTTTTTACTTTTGGCAGTGTGGGCAGGTGCCAAGTCCTGCTGGAAGATGAAGTCTGCTGGGGAACTTAACACTGAACATCTTCTCCAAGCTGCGATCAGCCCTCCGGCTTCTACACCGTTTTCTTCCACACTTCTTCCTTCCACTTAATTGTCCATTAATGTGCTTTGAGACACTCTGAGAACATCCAGCTTCTTTTCTATCACTTTTTGTGTCTTTCCACCTTGTGTAGGGATTCAGTGATGGTTTTCTGAACAACGGTCAGATCAGCATCTTTCCCATGATTGTGAATTCTTCTAAACCAAGACAGAGACTTTTTTAAAGGCTCAGGGTACTTATGGAGGTGTTTTGGATTGTTTACCTGATTAGAATGTGACACTCTGAGCTACAATACTGGAGCTTTTCACAGTATTCTAATCTCTTGAGTTTTTGAATTTGAGGTTTTCTTAAGCTGCAACTTCTAATTGGCAACATCCACACAAATAAAAGCTTGAAATATATTGATTTGCATATTATTTATCTATACAATTTGTAAATTGCACCTTTTAAGTTGAATTACAGAAATACAAGAATTTTTTCCGAACATTCCAATGTTTTGGGTAGTACCTGTATGTTTTTATTTTATTGGTCTTTGATGTTTTTACATTTATAAGTTTGTGCTGCAGCGTCTCTGGTAAACATGCTGCTGTTGCCAGGATCTACAGTGCAGTATTGTTTCTGTGGAGAAAGAAAGAGCTGAACTGAAATGGTGTGAGTCTAATCCAGCCAGTCCCTCTGCAGCTGTTTTCCCTCGCTGTCGTTTTCTCTCCTTCACATCAGGAACTTCGTCCCAAAAATGAATAAGAAGGAAAGCAGAAATGATCTGCACAGACGTTCCTGGAGTTCCTCCAGCCAGACCCACCTCCATGCAGTCTTAATAATACATAACTACTTTTATTCAAAATACACAACACATTATTGAATAATTAATTTACAGAACAATAAACAAATAAGACCATTTTTGACAGTTGGGTAGGCTGAGATATATCTACATCGTATGATTTTCCCCCCACAGTGAATAATGCATAACGGCTGGTCATTTACAGGAGGAACAAATAAGAAACGCTCTTTAAAAACATTAACATTTCATCTGCGTAACATCTGAGAAAAACTCAACATTCTTCATTTAAAACTTTATAAATCTGAAACTAGCTTGTTTCATTTATTTCTCCTCTTTTAAATGAATTTTTTAAACAGAGGCCTGACAACGGTACCGGGACCACCATGAGGCCTTGAGGTCCCGTTTGGACTGGCTGAAAGGAAGCAAATTCTGGTTATAACATACTAGTTTGAGGAAAATGTTCCACATATTCCAAAAACTGTCTAATAAACAGCCAAACCTGTAGTTGTTCTTGTCTGTGTGTTTATTTGTATTTTATTGTTTTATCTCTTCTGGGGGGTGTTCCAAGAAGCAGGTTTAGTGGCTTAACTGGCTATGTTAACCCAGATTAAACGGTAACCTGGGTTTCTGATGGAGCTAAGTTTATCCAGAAACACCTGGTGTGAACATCACCTGGTAGGGAGCAGGTTCTGTTATAACGAGCAGCAGCTTCCCTGCAGTCAGAAAGAGAAATTTCTATTTGAAAGTGGTCCATCATGGGGTCTGTCCTGGTCTGGGGTACCGTCCTGGTCTGGGGTCCGTCCTGGCTCTGGGGTCCGTCCTGAGGGGGGTGCTGGTACCTGATGATCACTTATGCAGCATCATGACTTGAGGGAAAGTCTGTGTGATTAAATATTTCAAAACCATTTAAATTTAAAATGGTTTGAAGAAAAGCATCTTCTCAAATCAAATCAAATCAAGCTTTATTTATAAAGCACTTTTCACACCATTAAAAGGCAACACAAAGTGCTCGACATAATAAAAACAAATGCAAATTCAAATAAAAACAAGCCTTCACACATCCAAGTATATAACACAAAACACACATGCGCACACCCAACCCCCCTCCCAATTCGACACCTGACTACAAACCCCCAACTTCTGTCTCTTAAGTGAACAGGTATAAAAACACGAACAGTAAAAACCATCTGGCATGACACTGCTGTAAAAAAAACGATATCTTGGGGATCCATTCACACCAGGAGCCAGCCCACCCTAGCCACATAAGGCCCAGCTACAGGGACCCCCCAGATCAGGACAGGCCAGGGTCCACACCACAGCCGCAGGGCTGCGGTGCAGGACCCCCGACACCAAGAAAAGGGCATCCCGGGGCTCCTGGAGTGAAGGATCCTGATGAGGAAACACTGGGGGAAATTAAAAGTGTTTAGGGTTAAACCAAAATAAGTAAATAAATAAATAAAAATAAATCAAATAAAAGCTAGATAATAAAATATACAAAAGAAATTAATACAAATAAAATCCATATAAAATAAATTTAAATATCGGAAAACCAAATTTAAAAAAAAAGGATCATATAAAAATTAGATAAAATTAAATTAAAAACTAAGTTAAAAAGGTCTTGAGCCTCTTCTTAAAAACATCAACAGTCTCTGCAGCCCTGAGGTTCTCTGGCAGGCTGTTCCACAGACGAGGTCAGTAATGGTGGAATGAGGCCTCGCCGTAAGTTTTAGTTCTCACTTTGGGAACAACTAAAAGCCCGGTACCAGAGGACCTCAGGGTCCACAAGGGTTCATAGTTTAAAAGCAGGTCTGATAAATAAGAGGGCCAAAGACCATTAAGACATTTATAAACCACTAAAAGAACCTTAAAAGTCAATCCTGAAACGCACGGGGAGCCAATGCAGTGATTTTAAAACTGGTGTAATGTGTTCCCGCCCTCTGGTCCTCGTCAGAACTCGTGCTGCTGAGTTCTGCAGTAACTGTAAGCTAGAAACAGACTTTTAGGAAGACCACAGAGCAGGGCATTACAGTAGTCTATTCTACTGGAAATAAAAGCATCAGCACCTCTGTGCTGGCAAGAGAGAGAAATGGGCGGACTCTGGTGATGTTTTTAAGATGATAAAATCCTGTCTTTGTGACATTTCTGATGTGTGGAATAAAATTCAGCTCAGAGTCTAAAAGAACACCCAAGTTTCTCAAACACTGAGAAGGATTAAAATTCTGTAGTTTTGGTAAAATGATCTCTCTCTTGTCTTCAGGACCGATGATTAAAGTTTTAGTTTTGTCCTGGTTGAGCTGTAAGAAGTTCTCTGCCATCCATGACTTTATATCTAAAATACAGTTTAAAAAGGGTGTTAACTGGCTCCAGGTCATCAGGAGACACGGCGATGTAAAGCTGGGTTTCATCAGCATAGCTGTGAAAGTCAATGCCGTGTCTCCTGATGACGTCCCCAAGTGGTAACATGTACAGGTTAAAAAGTACTGGGCCTAAAATTGATCCTTGGGGAACCCCACACTTCATTTTATGGATTTCTGAGGAGCATTTATCCATACTTACAAAAAACTGTCGATCTGTGAGATAGGAGTAAAACCATTTTAAAACAGTACCTGAGAGGCCCACCAGACTTCTGAGTCTGTTTAATAGAATCTGGTGGTCACTGAGATCCAGTAGAACCAGAACAGAAAGTTTCCGTGAGTCCATGTTACATCTAAGATCATTAACAATCTTTAACAGGACCGTCTCAGTACTGTGGTTCATCCTAAAACCAGATTGATACTTTTCTAAAATGTTGTGTTTATTTAAAAACTCATGTAATTGCATAAAAACAACTTTTCGATAATCTTACTTAAAAATGGTAAGTTGGATACAGGTCTGTAATTATCAAGAGCGTTAGGGTCTAAGTTCTTCTTCAGAAGGGGCCTCACCACGGTTGTTTTTCAGGCAGATGGGAAGACACCCGTCTGAAGAGAGCAATTTACAATAAGGGGGGGGGGGGGGGGAAGGGGGGAGGGAAAGAAAGGTGGGGGATATAAGAAAAAAAAAAAAATTTAAAACCGATTCCCCCCCTTTAAAAGCTCAGACTCAAAGAAACCATAAAATGTCCTTAAAAGCGATGTGGGAATGGGGTCTAAAAGGCAGGTTGTTGGGTTTAGCTGGGAGAAAACTTCACAAGCAACTTCGCATCAACCAGGACAAAACTCTCCAATGTTTCCTCGGGTAAAAACAATGCTTAAGATCTAGTAAAAATTTAATTTTGTTGCGATAAAAGATTGGATCTAATACCATCTATTTTACTTCTGAAATGGCCGGCATGCATTGGATGCTGGCATGGAGGACCTGTTAAAATCTGTGTTTATGAAAAGATCAATGCTTTTAAAAAGGAATTAAAACCATATTTGTACAGTATCTTATCCATGAGGCTGTTTCAGGATTCAGGATTTTTCCATCTTCTGCTTGGAAATGAGTAACATCTGATAACTGAATGAAATAGGATCAAATAAAATGAAACTAAGTAATGAATACAATAAAGCTGACAATCAAAGAACTAAAGTCAACCAGTAGCCTTGTACGGTGAATTGCTGCGTTTTACATCCTTACACACTGACTTTGCTGGAAATCCTCCGCCAAGCGTAGATGCAGACGTGTTGCTTTTTTTTCACCATGTTTCTAATTTTCTCCTCATTTGCTTCAAAAAGGACCCGTAATTCTCTCTGTGAGCAGCAGAGGGCTCCACATTTAACCATTTTCCTCATGATTTCTGAGCTCCATCGCTCATTCTCCTGCTTAACCAAACTGGCGTGTGAAAGCTGATTCATAGCTGGAGTTGTGGAACCGACAGAGCGGATAAGTTTTCAGAGGATTTAGCAGCCGGACATCAGGTCTTGTTGCAGCATTTAAGCCTCCTTTCTGTAACACACCCCTGGCATGGTGTTTTTATTCTGTCTTCTTACCCCCATCAGGACTGTGGATTGAAATAATCCAGCATGTTTAATTCAGGCTTTTGCTGAGTAATGTACTCCGTCCCAGCTCAATAAACAAATGGAATAAAAACTGAAAAACATGATATTTTCTGTTTTATTTCCTGTCATTGTTGGGTTTGTAGTGTTTAGCACCCAGTTTGGATCCAGGAGCCTGATGTAGAGGAAAACTGACCATACAAACCACAATGAGTAGGTGAGCTGGAGGAAGACTATGGCGTTTTCTTTGTGTCAATTGTAGCGCGAGCAAAGACTCATGTGAGAGATGCTAGAGAAACAGCTGCAGGAATATTTGTGATTTTCCGTGTCGTTCTGCTGTTGTGGCCTCTATGAGTCCTGCCAGACCTCCTCTCTGTCCCGTTAGTGAAAACGTGGGAGCATATCTGAGGCTATTAAAACCGCTGGCTGCGTGCTTCGTATCCGCTGGGAAAGATCTCCTCTAGCTACAGGAGCGTTCTCCCGGCTGACTGCAGGCTGGGCATCGGCAAGTCGAGCCTGCTCAAACACAACTGGGCACATTAGCATGATCTTCGAAGACAGGGCCGGCCAAGTGTGTGTGTAGATAACAGTTTCTGTCCTCGCACACCACATCACGCAGTCAGCTGTGCAGGAACGCCTGTCCATGGATATCAGGAAACTCAGATCACGGCAGGAACTGGAAGATATGAAACTCTCCTGCTTCTGGCTCTGAAAGACAAATGAAACTGAAGCTAATGTAAAGCAAACATTATGAGTAAGAAGAAGAACTGAAACGTTTCACAGACAGAAAATGAGTTGAACTTATATTTCTGGAGAATAACAAGATCCTGATGCAGCGCCGGACTGGGACGGAAACACCAGCCTGGCATTTTGAGCCGAGACCGGCCCACCAGGTACGGATGGAGAGCTGATGGAGCCTAGGAATGAAAACAAACTTTGTTGTGACAGTGCTCGTACTCGGTCCTCACATGTACGTTTATCATAAACTTAAAGGAATAGTTCACCCACAGAATGATGGTCATTCATCTTCTACTCAACCCAGCTGAGCAAGACTCTGGAGCACTTTTTTAATATCTCAAATGCAGCCGGAGATCAGACCGGTTTTCGTTTTCCTCTGACTTTCATATAATGGAGTTCACCAGCCCCAGGTCCATAAAAGTCCACAAAAACTTGTCAATATTCCTCCATACTGCTCGTCCAATGTAATACAAGTGTCCTGAGTGGGTAGCGACCATAATTTACTAGAAACCACATCATTTAGTAGATTTTTGTAACTTAAACAGTAGAACATCTAGCTGCTGCTGAGCACGAAGGTGAGTGGAAAATGAAGGAACATCATTCTATGGGTGGACTATTCTTTTAAACCTACACCATCCTCCAAGTCCTGTTATTCTGTACTGTACTAAGTGTGCATACAGTGAACAAGGTGACAAAAAGCTGCATTACACTGATAATAGTTTACTCACTTGTCAGGGTGTGTGTGGTACCACATGTACTTTAAACTCCATACCAGACTCTGGGTCGAGCTCCATAACAGGGTGATCCATTTCATCTCGGCAATCTGAGTCCGATCATCAATCAGTGTTTACACATATCTATTCAGGTGAGTTACAAGCCCGGTGTTGCACTAAAATCTGTGACCCTTCAGAATCTGTAACTGGCTCATTCTACAGAAACATTCATTTTTCTATCACTAGCCTTTACAGAAATATTACTCTCGACATTTAAAAAAAAAACATTTTTTAAGTATCTTATTTTTTAAAAAGTATTTAAACTATCACACCTTTAGAGGCATCAGCTTGGTAATATTTGCTTTTTATTCAATTATCCAGAACCAAAAAAGTACTCGTCCCTACAATCATTTATGGTGAGAAAGTATATTGACTTTAAAAATGTGTTTTTCTACCATTCAAAGCGCAAAAAAAGTATAAATTACTGTCAAATATATAATAAAAATGACATTAAAAAAGCCAAATAAATAGTATAGAATATGTTTAAAAGCAGTCATCCGCTGCAGTCACGTCACTGTTGTTACCAAGCAACAAAAGCCTTTTATTTTGGAAAAAGAAATCACACTGATGACATCACTTGACTCCCTTTGACCCCTTTCCCGAAGATCTCAGAAGGGCCATGGTATGAACATTGTCCCTTTTCAGTAATATTAACATTTATCTCAGGATTTAATGTGAAGCTTTTAGTTGACGTCATTGGTGTTTCCTGCTGGGAACTGCAAACTGAATTCACATGTATCAAATGACATAATGTAGATAATAGATCATGAGAAACAACGTGTGGTGTCATGCTCTGCAGCAGCTATTTTAAAAATGCATTTTTCATGAAAACTGTCATAGCTGTTACCTTCCCTACCAATGTCAATCAGTAAATCAATAAGTGACAGTCTCTGGTGTTACTGTGAGGTTTTCCTATGATAATTCATAAGATAGGTCATATTTTACATCATAATTATTTACAAACATAGATTTACTTATAAGTTAAGATTTTAAAGACTGCATCATTCATTGTTCATACCAGATTTTCAATTATTTTCATTGTAAGAAAAACATTGTTGCGCAAAAAATGAGTTAACTTTTAACAAGCCTTAATAAACCAACAAAATACAGTTTCCTGATTGCTTTGCATTCTTGTAATTCTTCTCTGACTCTGACTACATGTGCTGAAGGGACTGAGACACATTATTTTATAGTCTTAAAGGGAAATTGTGTAACAACTGTATATACAAGCAATTCGCTCGTACTTTTCATGCTGCATTCACGTGAAACTGCGCAGACAGCAGACAGAGGACAGCCGCTGCATGTAAAGGCATAAACAGCCTCTATGTGAAGACGTGGTCTGTCAGTTCCAGTGACTTCAGTCCACATCTCTGATATGTTGTCATGGCAATGTCATACTGTTTTCCCTGACCCATGTTTTACCGTCTTTCTCTCGGCTTCTGTATTTAAAATGACATCTGGTTTGTTACCGACGGCCGTCTGCCTGACTGCACGTGAACGCAGCATCAGAGTAACGCTCGGTTCCTCCTCACAGCACTGCGGTGACTTTTCAAAAGTATTACCTCGAACTGAGCTGACAACTCCGGTGTGTCCGGTGAGTTTCTGTGGTTTCCACCTGTCACGCTTCTACTGAACGTAAAACATGGCGACACGACATGGCAGCCCCCACCGAGCCGACCTGTTCCATGTAGATATGAATGATATGAACGGCAAATTCAGAGCTTACAGTAGCACTTCAGTTTGTTGATGGGAGTGATTACTGATTAATGGAATAACACTTTTGTTTGAACAGAAAACAGGAGAACTTAGACAATGTCCCTTTAATTTATGCCAAAAAAAAGTCAGGTAACACCAGAAACAAAAAAGCAGCTCAAATAGTGTTTAGATAAATGTACAAAAAAAGTACAAAATCATTAAGCTTTCATTTATTTGCAAAGTCACTGACTTATGTAACAATGTGGTTCTAGTTTAAATGTGAGAAAAAGAAACATCTTGCCATCAGAAAAGCAGACGTGTCTGTAGAATGACCCAATCTGTTCCAGGGCAACGCCACGAAATGAGAGCACAAACATGTGGAGAGCTTCTGTGGTTCGGTGAAATCAGACGTTTTACTTCCGTGTTGGAAATTAGACACATGAAAAACCAACATTTAATACCAGATTAGTTTTTATAGTGGCGAGGGGAACATATTCAGTGTATATGCCTCAAGTTGACTTCAGTTATCTATACAGTTATTGTCAGGGGAACATAGTTTATAAATGCCTGTAGATGGCTTTTGAAACGTTTGAAAAGGATGATACAGCCCCTTAAAATGAAACTCTAAATAAATACTAAAGATTTAGTTTAGTTCTTATCTGATAACTCCTCTGTTTTGTTTTTATTTATATCCTCTATTTTTATATTTTCAGCTAGATTTCACATTTATATGTATCTTTTCTTTCTATCAATATAATCCTTATTCTGTTTGTTGATATCTTTATTGGTAACAGAAACACTGACATTTCACTGTACATCGTGCTGTGCATACAGTATTTGTCCCTGTGATAAATAAATGTTATTTTATCTTATATGCTACAACTTACTGCAGCATTTCAAACATATAAATTGTGGCTGATGTTTATGTGTAAGTATCTTACTGAAGCTGTGAGGTACATTTCCACTAGACTGAGTTCAGTAATTGACAAGTAACTGTCATTTGTCATTAAAACTTTTAAGTTACTGTTATAGAGCAGAAGCTGAATACTATAAATACAGACTAATCCAACGAGCGTTTTGTGTGTTGCGCCATATTGAGGCGCCGCCATTGCAACAGTGGCGAGTTCCAATGACCCCCTATCTGTTAACATGGAAAGCAGCGTGAATATCTGGATTTACAACGTTGGACAGTCGTCTAAGGTCATGATAACCTGTAGGTATGTTATCCGGAGATCTCTGAAGTATTCTGACATTTATTTATTTATTTATTTTTCACATCGGAGCATTATTTAAACTATTATTCATCTCCGGAAACTGGCTTTAATGACAAGCCGCACTGGAATAGCACGAAAATCTCGAGATTACTTAGAAAGTTTTAAAAAACTAAACTATTTCAAAGGTGGTTACTTTTCTATTTTGTCATAAATTTGGCTTTTATTGTTTAAGGGCTGTACAGACCATGTAGTATTCACATGTCCTGCAGATGAAACTAAAGGCTGCAGGACACCGTCTTCCTGATCCGTTTGTGTTTGCGACTGGATTATTTTTATTTTCTGGTCCCAATGTTGCCCTGATCAGAGTAAATAATGTTATATTTTACAATATCTCCCAGATTAGTCATTAACTCTCAGCAACACCACAGCTGTCTCTGTTAGCATTAGCTAGCATGATAACGTTATGCGTGCGTCATTTTCGGGAGCATAGATACGTGAAATAAAGTGTCAGATAAATGAGTGTTCACCATAATTTTTGTTGTTGGGGATTAAATCCAGTGTTTTCTCCACCGTGGCAGCAAGTTATTCCTCCTCTGCTCTGTGTGTCCGATATTCCTCCCCGATACGAACACACTGACATCAGTGGATTGAGCAGCACCGTCCACTTTTGTCACAGACAGCAGAAATCTTCATGAAATAAATGTCTGTGATCTTCTTATTCACTTATTACCACATTTAAGTTTTCCACTGATGTTCCAACAGCCAGGAATTTGACCTCCTTCCAGATTTCCTCCATGTTGTTAAGAAAAAAGCCTGATTCTTATCTGATCTAATCACACATGTACAGAAACGCCACCGTTGCAATGGCGGACGGTCTGGTTGTGGCGTTTGGCCGGATTGGTCTATACAATATGATCAATCACAGAAAGGATTCTGTGATCACACTAAATAACTAAAAAATGGAAAAAAAATACAAACCCACAGTATGCTGCTCAAGATAAAAAAAAATACTAGTACATAAAAGGGGAGACAGTAAATAAGGGATACGTTTTAAAAACTACACATTGGTACCACGTTTGCATTTCCAACAATAAAGCTGAGAGAAAAATGTTCAGTAGCTAACAATCATCTCATAACAACCACTCATGAACACGTAATCCTCTCGTCTATTCCTATGAGAGATGTGTTAGTGTGAGGCAACTCTCACATGACACCGCATGATCAGATTTAGTACATGAATAGATGGATAATGGTTCCAGGGGGTTGCTAATGGAGCTCTGGTCCTATTTGTTTTCAAAAGGAGGTGATTGTTTCCACACCATCTCACAAACCGACTGACCAATCATCTGTACTCAGCTTCTTGTCCATCCTACACTCTATACTGTAGGACTCAGCGTTGTACTGGGGGTCTGAAGGCTGGGGATGAATCGTGGATCATCTATCCACCTCCGTCATGGTCTACGGGTTTATGTTATTGTGTTTAGGCGTAGTAGTTTCTGAGTCCTGTCTTGTTTGCTGTTTTACTTTGTCGTTGTTTCCCCTTGTGTCGTGTTAAAGGAAAAGTACACCCACAGAATGATGTGTGTTTATTTTCTACTCATCATCATGCTGAGCATGACTTTGGAGCACTTTTTTAATATCTCAAATGCAGCCAGAGATCCGGGGGAGGGGTTGTTTTCCCCCAACTTTCATATAATGGAGTTCACTGGCGCTTGAAACAAAAAGGTCCATAAAAGTCCACAAAAACTTGGTAATATTCCTTCATACTGCTCGTCCAATGTAATCCAAGTGTCCTGAGCGGGTAGCGTCCAGAATTTACCGGAAACCACATCATTTAGTAGATTTTCAGAGCCTAAACATTAGAACATCTAGCTGCCGCAAAGCCGCCCCTGCGAGTTCACGACACGACGGAAGCCGCGGCAGACGAGATTGTACGTTCTCTTTTTCTTTCTTTCTTTGTTTCAAATGAACAACCAACCCCTCTTGTGTTTGTCCGCAGCTCGTTCACTCTTAGCACAATGTAAACAGCGAGTTTCTTCTTCTACGCTTGCATTATCTGCAGAGTAGGTGCTGAATGCCGAGGCTTCCGTAATGTTATGAACACACACAAACACGCACATAGAAACTGCAAAGAATATATAAAAGAACAGTTGAAAGAATACTTGTTAAATAATGATAATGGAATGGCATCACCAAATGTCCTGTGGGATGCCTGGAAGGCGGTCCTTAGGGGTAAACTCGTAGCTTTTGCATCCCACAGGTAGAAAGAGAAACAAACACCGAACAGAGTTGCAGTCTAAACTGAAGAACCGTGAAACTCAACATTCGACCTACAGAGATCCACAAACGTGGGCCCAATTACAGCGAATCAAACAAGAAATAAACCAGATTTATGATGAAGACAATGAGAAGAAAATTAGGTTTACCAAACAAGAATATTATGAAACTGGCCCAAAGGCTATAAGCTTCTGTCTTGGAAATGATGTAAGCAACAAGCAGAAAGAGCTATTTCCAAAATAAGAAACCCAAAGAGCAACAAAGTCTGCCCTAAGCTAGAAGAAATTCAACAAGCCTTTGAAGCCAACTACAAGGACTTTTATAGTCAACCTGACAAAGCTGATGACTCTGTAATAGATGAGTTCCTGAAATCTCTGGATCTCCCTTCAATAGGGGAACATCAGAGTTATGCACTGACAGCTGAGATAACAATTGCTGATTTGGATGGATGCCATCTCTCGACTGAAGACCAACAAAACACCAGGTTCAGATGGATTTGTTAGTGAATGGTACAAAACATTCAACCTTGAGATGATGCCTCTTCTTCTTAGATGCTTCAATGGCACCCTTAGGGAAGGCTGGATGCCCTAATCTTGGAGCGAGGCAGTAATATCAATAATTCCCAAGGAAGGAAAAGACAAGGAAGAATGTAGTTCATACAGGCCAACATCCATTTTGAACATGGACTGTAAGCTCTTTGCCTCAGTTATGGGCAAAAGGAAAGAACTCATTGTCGATAGACCCAGACCAAACAGGATTTGTCTGAGAAAGACAGACTCAGGACAACATTAGGCGAACACTCCATGTGGTAGATTATGTGATTAAGGAGAAAATTAGTGCAACACTCATTAGTCTAGATATAGAAAAAGCCTTTGATTCGGTTGGATGGGACTTCCTTTATCAAACACCGCAATGTGTTGGCTTTAATGAAAAATCTGTTCAGTGTATTCGATCGCTTTATTCGAACCCCACCGCCAGAATAAGAGTCAATAATCACCTAACCCAATCCATCAAGCTCGAGAGAGGCTGTCGCCAAGGATGTCCATTAAGCCCCGCCCTCTTTTCATAGAGCCTCTAATGCTGCCTTCCATTTCAACTCGGAAGTTGGAAATTCCCAGTTCCGAGTAGGAAGTTTCAACTGGAACGGCCCCCTGAAGTCGGATTTCCCACTCGGAAAGTCGGACAACTCTTGCAGCTCCGAGTTCAGATTTAAAGATGGCCGCGCCCGTGTTAGCAGTTTTAGAAGCTTCTGTAATGTTACATTTATTTACACTTCTTACTTATATTTTGTTGCATAAATCAGTCGTACGCGTAGTATTGGTTTATACAGATGTAGGGGGAAGCTGCTTTAGTGTAATTCACATTTTTCATGTGCTATATGTGAACTACAACGCCAGCTGTGCCAACAACGGCTAATAACAATAGCCTTAGCAAACACGTTGTTTTGCTAGGCTGCTAACTGGTTTTCCGACCAGTGAGCTGGAACGCAAGTTGGTCGGGTGTGACGTCACCCCCCAGTTCCCATTTCCCAGTTCCGAGGAAAATGGAACGCAGCATAAGCTCAGGCGATGAGGGAGGATCCGGAGATAAAAGGCATTTCAGTTGGAGACAGTGAGAATAAGATAAGTCTGTTCACAGATGACATATTTCTCACTTTAACTAACCTGGAAGTATTGCAGCAAATTTTGCAGTGTTAAATCAACACTTATAGAGTTCAATTTAACACTGTATCTGAGTGTATTTGGTCCTTATCAAAAGTGTTGAATTAACTCTTTCCATAGTGTTGAAATTTTAGAGTAAAATTAACTCATAATTGAGTTAAATTTTAACACTGGCTTACACTGTACAGTGTTAATAGAACTTAACACTGTAGGTTAATAACACTGGATAGAGTTAATATGAATCTCAGAAGTATTAAAGAGTTACTCTATTATGGTGATAACTCAGACGTAAATACTTTTTACAGCTGTATTGAGTTAATGGAGGTGTACACTGTAAGTGCACAACTAACATGTATCCCATCGTGAACTGAGCTTTGGGCTGAGCCACTACTCATGTTCAAGACAGCATCACAGAAATTGTGACAGTTTGGAGAATAACTTATTGCCAAGACATTTGAGTGAGTGCTGGTGCACAAATAGGGGATTATCACGCTTCCGCGTTCCGGTTTCCGGAAGTTGAAACATTTGGCACTTCCTCTTCCGGGCCATGTTAACGACAGCCGTTCCTGCTCTGTTATACTGTTTAAAGGAGCCCTATCATGAAAAATGGACTTTTAAGAGCTTTTCAGCATGTCAGTGTGTTATTTCCTTATCAAGAAAGGATTTAAATCGTTATTTTTCTTCATTCATGCATATTTGAGTAATCTACATGAATACTTAAACCAAGCGCTACCTCCCTGCAAACGGCTGACTACCCACCGCGTTACGTATGAACGTGGCACCAATCACGAAAGTCCAAATGCGCATGCTCAGTATCGTAGCAAGACGCCCTCTGCTGAACAGAAACTCAGAGAATCATATACACACTCTCTGAGGAAGAAACTAACACCTGCAGGAAGATTTCCTCAGAGACAAGCAGCCATCAGCTAACAGACATTTGCTCCAGAGTTCAGGAGAATTTTCTTCCCTTTTTTTTTTTTTTTTTAAGCTCTAGAGGACAGCAAGTTGGGAAAAAATGCAGTTACGTTCAGCGTGGTTATGTTCAGCGTGGGAGTTTATTTGTTGTACCTACTGGATGAATCGACTTGCCAGAAGTGGTTGGATTTTAACTTCAGGAGCAGGAAAAAAAAACTCAACTTTGTGTGTGAACTTCACTCCTGACAACTTCATGAATCTCGGGCAGTAAAGTGTTTTTTTTCTCTGGGATTACTTCTGAAACCTGACGCAGTTCCTACTATAAAAACGCGCATGGACAGACAACAACACTGGTGAGTCAACACATCTCTCAGCTCAATGCTAACTGTTAGGCTATGATTTGTTCGCTAATTTACTTACTTGTCAGGGGTCTCTGTGGTACTGCGTGTACTTCAAACTCCATATCAGACTCTGGGTCGAGCGCATACAGCTCCATAACAGGCTGCTCCGTTTGATCTCGTCGATCGGAGTCCGATTATCCATCAATGTTTACAAGATCCATGTGAGTGCTGCTTAGCTCAGCGCAATGCTAACTGTTAGCCTATGATTTGTTCGCTAAATTACTTACTTGTCAGGGGTCTCTGTGGTACTTCTGTGGTACTGCGTATACTTCAAACTCCATATCAGACTCTGGGTCGAGCGCATACACCTCCATAACAGGCTGGTCTGTTTTATCCCGTCGATCGGAGTAATTATCCATCAATGTTTACTACTAACATCCACACGAGAGCTGCCGGTGCCGGTGCTGCAGACAATTCTGTGACCCTTCAGAATAAGTGTCTCTTCCGGGGCGACATCATGACATGGGCGTAAAACATGCTGCAATTGGTCGAGAGCTCCGCGGTTCAGTACAGTCAGCCATCTTACTTCCGTGTTGGAAATTAGATGCATCGAAAAACTAATATTTAACACCAAATTAGTTTCTATAGTAACGATGGGAACATATCAAGCTTATAAATGCCTACATTTGACTTTTGGAACATTTGAAAAGCATGATACAGCTCCTTTAAATCGGATAAACTCCAAACATATTTAAGTTTTCATTCTAGACTGAAGTGATACTGGATCAAAAGCTGGATCAAAGCGATCGATTTGCCGCAGTGAAGGGCCGAACTTTATAATAAAACACACGTTTGTAGCCGGTGGGGCACAACACAGGCACTTCACAGCATGCTAGCATTAGCCAGCTAACGTTTACTGACGTGCTTAACATTGTGCATCTTAAAACACACAAACATCTGAAAATCGGGTCTGTACCCCCCCGTTTCCAGTGGAACAACTGGGGACTGCCAAGAAAGGAGACGCTTTCAGATGCTTGTGTGTTTTCAGCCGCACAAAGTTAGGCACGTCATCAAGCTGGCTAATGCTAACCTGCTAACAATAGTCCGCCGGCTACTACTCTGTTAAACTTTGTAAATCGGATAAACGCCAATGCCAAGTTTTCATTCCAGACTGAAGTGATGCTGAGGAAGAAGTGGATTAAAACGACCGATTCGCCGCGGTGAAGGACCGAACTTTATAATAAAACGACACACGTTTGTTTGTGGCCGGCAGATTGCGCAGTCGTGTTAGCAGGTTAGCATTAGCCAGCTCTATAACGTGCCTAACTTTGTGCGGCTGAAAACACACAATCATCTGAAAGCGTCTCCTTTCTTGGCAGTCCCCAGTTGTTCCACTGGAAACGGGGGGGTACAGACCCGATTTTCAGATGTTTGTGTGTTTTAAGACGCACAATGTTAAGCACGTCAGTAAACGCTAGCTGGCTAATGCTAGCATGCTGTGAAGTGCCGGTGTTGTGCCCCACTGGGGACAAACAAACGTGTGTTTTATTATAAAGTTCGGCCCTTCACCGCGGCAAATCGATCGCTTTGATCCAGCTTTTGATCCAGTATCACTTCAGTCTAGAATGAAAACTTAAATATGTTTGGAGTTTATCCGATTTAAACAGTATAACAGAGCAGGAACGGCTGTCGTTAACATGGCCCGGAAGAGGAAGTGTCAAAAGCCGGCAACTTCCGGTAAGCGTGATAATCCCCTATTGTCACAACATATACTGATGTATGAGAATGACACACCAAGGAGACCCAAAGGGATCAGATATACACTTAACTCGCGTATATGGACCATAGAGGGGAAGTCACAAAGCATGATGGGAAATATTCAAGCCAAAGAGGGCGGAGTCTTTCTGGGTGCACTTAGTTACACTTGATAGTCAATTATACACTGAAATAGGAAACTTGTTTTAACTCTAAAAATTTTCACCAGCACTGGGGGTTATTTTACTCTTAATGGTGTTAGAACTATTCTGAAAGAGTTAATATGATTTAACAACTCAAATTTAACACTGGGGATTTTACTGTGTACCTAAGCTGATGTCACTTTTGAGACTGTTTAGCGGGTATTCCTGTTATAATTTGAATACCTATATTTGAATATTCCTTCTCTTCCCATAAAAAAAAAGGAAGCTGCAAGAATCTCAGAATTAGAAGTTAGAATTAAATCACTAGAAGACGCCTACCAGGTCTCCCCGGAGGAACACATGCTGAATGATATAAGGAAATTCAAGCTCGAGTTAAACAAAATAATAGACCAAAAAACACAATTCTTAGTTCAAAGACTTCGTTTAGAAAACTTCGACCATGGTAACAAGTCTGGCAAGCTTCTAGCTAATCAGTTAAAAATAAATAAGGAAAAAGCAACAATCTCCTCCGTTAAAGACTCAGAAGGAAGTATCAGCCATGATCCTGACCAGATAAATAACATTTTTAGAAACTTCTACAGAACACTATATAAATCACAAATAAACCCCACAGATGATGATATTAATCAATTTCTTAATAGTATCATTCTTCCAAAACTACAACAGGAAAATATTACGGTTTTAGATTCACCCCTCTCAATAAGTGAATTACATGACGCTCTGCAACATATGCCCAATAATAAAGCCCCCAGGCCCAGATGGATATCCGGTCGAATTTTACAAAGAGTTCTGGACAATTCTGGCTCCCACTTTTTATAAAATGATACTAGAAATAAAAGAGAAACAGAAAATACCACCAAATATGAATTCAGCAAATATCACCGTATTATTAAAACCAGGTAAAGACCCGACATTTCCAGCTAGTTATCGGCCAATCTCATTAATAAATGTAGATCTTAAGATAATCAGCAAAGCACTCGCTAAAAGGATAGAAAAAATAACTCCTCTGATAATACATCCTGATCAAACTGGTTTTATTAAAGGTCGACATTCTTCTACTAACACACGCAGGCTGATTAATCTAATAGACTATGCTACCATTCATAATCTGGAATCCACTATCATCTCGTTAGATGCAGAAAAAGCCTTCGATCGTGTTAACTGGAAATTCCTGTTTGCAACATTAAATAAATTTGGTTTTGGTCCTTATTTCATAGACTGGATAAAAATACTTTATAACAACCCTAATGCATGTGTGAGGACCAATGACCAAACTTCTCCAAGTTTCTGTTTACAGCGAGGCACCAGGCAGGGCTGCCCGCTCTCCCCTTCACTTTTTGCCATTTTCATTGAACCACTAGCAGCCGCTATAAGACAGGACAGAGATATTAAAGGGATCCCCGGCAAAAATCTAGAACATAAAATAAGTCTTTATGCAGACGACGTACTGCTTTTCCTCCAGAACTCATCAACATCTCTCTCCCAGACAATCACATTGATCAATAAATTTTCAATGATATCTGAGTACTCTATTAACTGGACCAAGACTACAGCTTTATCTGTTAATTGTACTTTACAAAACATCCCTAACACCACAATACAGTCTGGTAATATCAGATATTTAGGAATAAATATTTCTCCACAACTTTCAGAGTTAATAAAGTTAAATTATGTCCAGCTATTAAAGTCAATAGAGGAGGATCTCACGCGATGGAAGCACTTACCCATATCACTCATGGGGAGAGTTGCTACCATCAAAATGATGGTTCTACCGAAAATTAACTACTTGTTCTCAATGATACCCACCAAACCTTCCTCCAGTTGGTTTAAGTCACTGGACTCTCACATTTCCAAATTTCTTTGGAAAAACAAGCCATCACGTATCAGTTTAAAAACTTTACAACAGGTAAAAGACCGGGGAGGGTTAGACTCACCCAATTTCAATTATTATTTCCTAGCAAATAAGCTACAATTTATTTCCAAATGGCTGAAACCTACCCATCTAGATGAACCGTGGCTAGACACAGAACAAGCATTATGTGAGGATCTGGATGTCTCTGATTTGCCGTTCAGCAGTTCAGCAGTCAGATCTCATAAATGCTTTAAAAGTATCAACATCTGCTCTACTCTGAAAGCATGGTGGGAATTCCTGAAATTAACCGAGTCTTCTATTATTCCATGTAAACTCACACCCATCTGGAATAACCTGGATATCTTACAAAACAAGAAAATGATTAATTTTGTGCATTGGAAGGATAAAGGAGTAAAACAATTACAACATATCATTGAAAATGGAAAATTCCTGTCATTTAATACACTTACCTTACAATACGGGATCAGTAGTACTAAATTCTTAGAATACCATCAACTTAAATCTATATTAAGCAAAAAATATACCTCTAACCAACTGATCTTGCAGACTCCGGTCAGGGTAGCAGAATTCCTGAATCTCTCTATCCCCAAACTACTGTCGAAAATATATAGATTATTATTAAAACTGAATGATTCAATTTCCCTTCCAACTTCGAAGTGGGAGGCTGACTTGTCCAGAACCCTTAACCAAAACACATGGACACAGATATGTTTAAACACGTTCCTAATGACTAAAAACTCAAATATACAGTTGATACAATTCAAGGTTTTACACAGAGTACATTACACAGGACAGAGGATGTTCAAGATGGGTCTGTCACCTTCAAATATTTGTTTGCACTGCAATGAGAATACAACAGACAATTATCTTCACGCCTTGTGGTCTTGTCCACCTGTCCAGAGGTTTTGGCTTCAGGTATGTGATGACCTGTCAACGTGGCTCAGGTGTAACTTCCCTGCAAGCCCCACACTGTGTTTACTGGGGGACTTGGATGAGATCAACACGGTAACCAACTATGCACATATGATACTTACTGTATTATGTATTGCAAAGAAAACTATCTTGGTAAACTGGAAATCCAAAAATAATCTGAGCATTAGCCAGTTTAGGAATTTCTTAGTAGACCATATCAGTATTGAGACGATGTCTGCCTCCTCTAAGAACCAGTTAGATGAATTCCACTCCCTCTGGTCCCCTGTGATTAGCTCCATCACTTAACGTTGGTGTAGGAGAGCCGCCTCGGCGATGTGGGGGTTGGGTGCCGGCGAGTGCTTGATGGCTATGGATCCCTGGCGGTTGACTTGGGGGGGTCTGGGCTGCCTCGCCGCTGGGGCGGGGCTGTATCCAGCCCGATGGGGGGCATGGGGGTCAGCGGTTGGGGCTGCTCTGCGGCGGTGGGCGGGTCGCTGGTGGGGCCCTGGCCGGTGGCTGTCGGCTGGCGCTGGGTGGCCGGGGGTCGTCCCGGGGCGGGGGGGGGGGGGGGTCCTGGGCCCCGGTGCTCCGGGGTGGCCCCTGCCTCCGGGGCCGGGGGACCCGGCTTGGCGCTGGGGGGGGGCGGGCCGGCGGGACGTGCCTCCTCTGGATTTGGCTGGTCCTCACGACCTGGTGACGTCTAGTCACTGCGCCGGGGGCCGGGGCGCCTCTGCTGTGTGCGTGCGGGTGTGTGTGCTGGTGGGGGTGTGTGTGTGGTGGGGCTGGGGGATGTATCGTTGTCGTGTCTGTGTCGGGATGTGGGCATCCGGGATGTTGGTGTCGCGGGAGCGGCTATGTGGGGGATGTGGATTTCCCCTGTGCTTGTCCTGCGTGTGGGGCTCTGGGGGTCGCGGACGGAGCTGCGCTTTCCGCCGGGGTGCTTGGTTTTCGGCGGACCCGTGGTCATGTCGTGTCGTATCGATGTTGGGGTGTCTGGCGTGGCTGTCGGGGTGTGGGGTTTTGTCCATATCGTTCAGCTCTAGTGTGTGGAGGTGGGGGGTTGCGGGGTGGCCGGGTCTTTTCCACGCCGGGTGCCTGTCCCGCCCGGCCGCTGTGTCGGTTGGGGCTGGCCTGCGCTGGTGGTCTCGTGCGGGTTGGTCTCGCGTGGTCCGGGGGCTGGGGGCGGTGGACTATAAAAAAAAAAAAAAAAAAAAAAAAAAACTCTTTCCATAGTGTTGAAACTTTTGAGTAAAATTAACTCATAATTGAGTTAAATTTTAACACTGGCTTACACTGTACAGTGTTAATAGAACTTAACACTGTAGGTTAATAACACTGGATAGAGTTAATATGAATCTCAGAAGTATTAAAGAGTTACTCTATTATGGTGATAACTCAGACGTAAATACTTTTTACAGCTGTATTGAGTTAATGGAGGTGTACACTGTAAGTGCACAACTGACATGTATCCCATCGTGAACTGAGCTTTGGGCTGAGCCACTACTCATGTTCAAGACAGCATCACAGAAATTGTGACAGTTTGGAGAATAACTTATTGCCAAGACATTTGAGTGAGTGCTGGTGCACAAATAGGGGATTATCACGCTTCCGCGTTCCGGTTTCCGGAAGTTGAAACATTTGGCACTTCCTCTTCCGGGCCATGTTAACGACAGCCGTTCCTGCTCTGTTATACTGTTTAAATCGGATAAACTCCAAACATATTTAAGTTTTCATTCTAGACTGAAGTGATACTGGATCAAAAGCTGGATCAAAGCGATCGATTTACCGCAGTGAAGGGCCGAACTTTATAATAAAACACACGTTTGTAGCCGGTGGGGCACAACACCGGCACTTCACAGCATGCTAGCATTAGCCAGCTAACGTTTACTGACGTGCTTAACATTGTGCATCTTAAAACACACAAACATCTGAAAATCGGGTCTGTACCCCCCGTTTCCAGTGGAACAACTGGGGACTGCCAAGAAAGGAGACGCTTTCAGATGCTTGTGTGTTTTCAGCCGCACAAAGTTAGGCACGTCATCAAGCTGGCTAATGCTAACCTGCTAACAATAGTCCGCCGGCTACTACTCTGTTAAACTTTGTTAATCTGATAAACGCCAATGCCAAGTTTTCATTCCAGACTGAAGTGATGCTGAGGAAGAAGTGGATTAAAACGACCGATTCGCCGCGGTGAAGGACCGAACTTTATAATAAAACGACACACGTTTGTTTGTGGCCGGCAGATTGCGCAGTCGTGTTAGCAGGTTAGCATTAGCCAGCTCTATAACGTGCCTAACTTTGTGCGGCTGAAAACACACAATCATCTGAAAGCGTCTCCTTTCTTGGCAGTCCCCAGTTGTTCCACTGGAAACGGGGGGTACAGACCCGATTTTCAGATGTTTGTGTGTTTTAAGACGCACAATGTTAAGCACATCAGTAAACGCTAGCTGGCTAATGCTAGCATGCTGTGAAGTGCCGGTGTTGTGCCCCATCGGCGACAAACAAACGTGTGTTTTATTATAAAGTTCGGCCCTTCACCGCGGCAAATCGATCGCTTTGATCCAGCTTTTGATCCAGTATCACTTCAGTCTAGAATGAAAACTTAAATATGTTTGGAGTTTATCCGATTTAAACAGTATAACAGAGCAGGAACGGCTGTCGTTAACATGGCCCGGAAGAGGAAGTGTCAAAAGCCGGCAACTTCCGGTAAGCGTGATAATCCCCTATTGTCACAACATATACTGATGTATGAGAATGACACACCAAGGAGACCCAAAGGGATCAGATATACACTTAACTCGCGTATATGGACCATAGAGGGAAGTCACAAAGCATGATGGGAAATATTCAAGCCAAAGAGGGCGGAGTCTTTCTGGGTGCACTTAGTTACACTTGATAGTCAATTATACACTGAAATAGGAAACTTGTTTTAACTCTAAAAATTTTCACCAGCACTGGGGGTTATTTTACTCTTAATGGTGTTAGAACTATTCTGAAAGAGTTAATATGATTTAACAACTCAAATTTAACACTGGGGATTTTACTGTGTACCTAAGCTGATGTCACTTTTGAGACTGTTTAGCGGGTATTCCTGTTATAATTTGAATACACACAAGACCCAGACACACATATAATTTCACACTGAATACTGACGTGTAAGACAGATTTGATTTTAAATAGGATTCCTCTGCTATTATATGCAGGTACCCAAAAATTAGAATATCCAGAAAAAGTTCTTGCATTTCTGTAATTCCACTTAAAAGTTGCAATTTACATATCGTATAGATAAATAATATGCAAATCAATATATTTCAAGCTTTTATTTGTTTGGATGTTGCTGATTAGAAGTTGCAGCTTTAGAAAACCTCTAAATCAAAAACTCAAAAATTAAAATACTGTGAAAAGCTCCAGTGTTGTAGGGTCAGAGTGTCACAGTCTAATCAGATAAATAATCCAAAACACCTCCATGAGTGCCCTGAGCCTTTAAAAAAGTCTCTGTCTTGGTTTAGAAGAATTCACAATCATGGGGAAGATGCTGATCTGACCGTTGTGCAGAAAACCATCATTGACTCCCTGCACAAGGTGGAAAGACACAAAAAGTGATAGAAAAGAAGCTGGATGTTCTCTGAGTGCTGTCTCAAAGCACTTTAATGGACAGTTAAGTGGAAGGAAGAAGTGTGGAAGAAAACGGTGTAGAAGCCGGAGGGCTGACAGCAGCCTGGAAGAAGATGGTCAGGAAAAGGCCTTTTAAAAAGTGTGGAGGACTTCATAAGGAACGGACTGAGGCTGGAGTTACTGCTTCAAGAGAAACAACATGCAGGCGGATGCTGGACATGGGCTTCAAATGTCAAATTCCTGTTGTCAAGCCACTCCTCAACAGCAAGCAACGCCAGAAGCGCCTTAGCTGGGCTAGAGAGAAGAAGGACTGGTCTGTTGCCCAGTGGTCACAAGTCCTCTTTTCTGATGAGAGCAAGTTTTGGATTCTCATTTGGAAAAAAAGGTCCCAGAGTCTGGAGGAAGACCGGAGAGGTGCTAGCTAGAAGATGCATGAAGTCCAGCGTTAAGTTTCCCAGTCTGTGATGACCTGGGGCTGCTGGTGTTGGTCCTCTGAGCTTCATCAAGTCCAGCATAAAGGACTGGACATCGTGAAGCACTTCATGCTTGCTTCAGTGGACCAGCTGTATGAGGATGCAGACTTAATCTTCCAGCAGGACTTGGCACCTGCCCACACTGCCAAAACTACAAAATCCTGGTTCAATAACCATGGATCGCCATGCTTGATTGGCATTGTCAAGAAAAAGCTCAACAGGAAGAGACCAAACAATAGAGAAGAGCTCAGGGCTGTGATTGAACCATGTTTGTCTTCCATAACACCTGAGATATGCTATAAGCTGGTAGCATCCATGCCACGCCGGGTTAAGGAGTCATTAAAGGGGCCCCCACCAAGTACTAAGTACAGATGCAAGATTTTACTCTAGGAGGCCTGATATTTGTGTATTTAAAACCCTTCTCTGATTGATTTTATGCAGTATTCTAATTTTTTGAGTTTTTGAATTTGAGGTTTTTTAAGTTGCAACTTCTAATCAGCAACATCCCAACAAATAAAAGCTTGAGATACACTGCCTGGCCAAAAAAAAAAAGTCGCCACCTGGATTTAAGTAAGCAAATAGGTAGGAGCCTCCTATTGGATAATTACTGCATGGGCGATTATCTTTCAGCTGGTAACAAGTTATTTAACCCCAACTGGTGCAATGACTTGCTTCTCATTTCCTAAACAACCATGTGGAAAGACACATCCGTGGTCGTGGAAAAGATGTTAGTCTGTCTGAGAAAGGGTCAGATCATTGGCATCAAGAGGTGAAAACATCTAAGGAGATGCAGAAACTACTAAAACTGGGTTCAGAACTGTCCAACGCATTATGAAAAACTGGAAGGATAGTGGACCATCGTCTTCCAGGAAGAAATGTGTCCGGAAAGGCAGATGAAGTGATGCAGCATCATGCCTAGTGCTACTGTATGAGCCTGTGGGGGCAGTGTGATGATCTGGGGTTGCTGCAGTTGCTCAGGTCCAGGTTCAGCAACAGTATGAGCTCAGATAATGAGGTCAGCTGATACCTGAATATACTGAATGAGCAGGTTATTCCATCAATGGATGTTTCTTTCCTGATGGCACGGCCATATTCCAAGATGACCGTGCCAGAATTTATCGGGCTCAGATTGTGAAAGATGGTTCAGGGATCATCAGACATCATTTTCACACATGGATTGGCCCCCACAGAGTCCAGACCTGAACCCCATTGAGAATTTTTGGGGTGTGCTGTGGTCAGACTCGACAATCATCATCAAGATCTTGGTGAAAAATTGATGCAACAGGATGCAAATAAATCTGGTGACATTGCAGAAGCTTCTGGAAACACAGCGAATGCTGCCGCAATCAAAGCTAAAGGCTCCAACCAAATGTTAAATGTTTGACCTTTTTTTGTTGGCGACGTTTTTTTTTGGCCGGGCAGTGTATATCGATTCACATATTATTTGTCTATACAATATGTAAATTGCACCTTTTAAGTTGAATTATGGAAATACATGAACTTTTTCAGGATATTCTAATTTTTTTGGGTAGTACAGCCGGGGCGTTATGGGTGGGCCTGCTGGGCCTACTGGGCCCACCCACTTGCGCTATGGGCCCACTCTGTGAGACTGCCGATAGATCACCATTTTGTACTCAAAGCTGCAAAAAACAGCAAACGTGTTAACAAGGCAGTAAATGGATTCTTCCAGTTCAATTGTTTGTTTTCTTTTGAATACAGAATAAGCTCTGAATGAAGTGGTCAGGTATGTTTCTGTACCTGCTCATAAGTAGTGGGCTGTTAATTTATAAAGCTTTGGAAACAACATTACATGATTGCAGCCGTCATACCTGCAGACACAGCAGTGAAGGTGTTTCGCTTTCACCACTTCAGATCGAAATAAATGAATAAATAGATGAAGGAAACACACAAGAGCTGTTTCATTCTGAGAAAATCTGAACAATCAGACAAAGAAATGTTATCTAGACTGAATTAGGAAGAATTGACCCAGATGAGCACGAGGAATGGTCCAGAAGTATCGAATGTGATGCGCAGTAAAAGGCAGGGGAGACGCAATCGCGTCTGTCTGCACGCTGCTACACCTTCCACAGCCAAACCACACACCCCGCCACATTTACGCCTCCCCAATGATCAGTTTAATATCCCACAAAATATTGATAATCAGAATTTGAATAGCATCACTTCAATTTAGATTTGTATACAATAAACAATAAACAAAAAAACAATAAAGTAATTCAATGGTAAAATTCTCATTAACGGTTTAACAATATAGGTTCGCGTGGTTTTGAAGCAGTGGTAGAAATTGTTTTCCCCTTTTTTCCCTCTGGCACCATGACGTAAATTTACGTCACTCCTTTAAGTTCCAGCAGAGTTTTGTGAACTGCAGGACCTGATGAAACAAACAGCGAATGTATAACTTTATATTGTATAAATCTGTATTTTGATGAAGAAATTGAGTTAGAAATGAAGAAAAATGAAGAAATGAAGAAAACTTGAGTTAGAAAGGGGGTTAAAATTTCGTTTAGAATCTTTGTTAAAGGGGTGATGAATAGAGTAAAAACTGGTTATGTTGTTGGCATTACTATATATAAAAACACAAAAAAAAAAAAACTGAATTTAAAGGGGGAGTAGTTTTAAGAAGAAAACTTCTCAGAAAAATAGATAGGTGGGGGGGGGGAAGGGGAGGTACTGGGAGGAGGGAGATCATTTTTATTGGTTAGATATATATATTATGAGCTAATATGGAGAGAGTAGGTGAGAGTGGGGGGGGGGGGAGTGAAAGAAGAAAGCAAAGAGAAAAGGGAAATAGAGAGGGTGAGATAAGTATAAAAGAAAGAAGAAAAAATAAAAAAAAAAAAAAAAAAGGGAAAGAAGAGGGGTGGGGCCCCTCAGTGGTGGTGGAGAAGTTTTATTTTAAATCAATTTAAAAAAAAAACGGGCTGGAAGGAAGAGAAGTTAACACTAGCCATAAAAATGAAGTAGAATAGGAAGGGGGGGGGGGGGGGGGAGGGGAGGGAGGAAAGGGGGGGGGGGGGGGGGGGAGAATGTAATGTGAAAGGAAAAAAGAAAGAAATAAAATAAAATGAAGGATGAATGCGACAAAACAGAATAGAAGGAGAGAGGGAAGAGAAAAGAAAGAAAAAGAAATCAATTGTTTAATAACAAAAAATGATCAGATGAAAACATCAGAAAACAAAAAAATTAAAAAACAAAAAAAGAGAAGGAAGAAGTAGTAAAACAAAATAATACAACAGAGGTTAAACACTGGGGGGTTCGCGGTGGGTCGGGTTAGCGGGGTGTCAACTACGAATCAAAAAGGAGAGAATATAACACGGGAAGAAAAAAAAGAGGAAGATATGATATAACGAGTGAGGGGGGGTGGGGGGGGTTGAGTGGGAGGGACTCACTTGGGTGGAGTGGGGAGTTTGGTGCTTGGGAACGTGTGGATAATAGAGAATGGAATACAGGGGAAGAGAAAGAAAGCTAACAGGTAACAAGCTAAGGTAAACGAATCATTGATGATGGACCGGTAAGAATGGGGGGCGGGAAGCATCTTCTCGTCGGTATTTTTTAAAACGTCTGTGAGAACGGATTTTTTCTAAGAGTTGGGGGGGGGGGGGAGGGGGGAGTATAAATGGTGGGAGAGAAGGGGATGAGATGATATAAACCGCATAATCTGGATATCGAAAAATCCCGCTTTTTCCCAAATCTCCTATCGAATAAATCCTGCCCTCCGATTCAACCGGTTCCATATATTGAGTACCAATAAAAAGATTTTAAGGAATAGAATAGAATGCTGCGAGCAAAAAAAGCCATGGCTGCAGAAAAATTTGCCATCAAGGAATAACTGGATCTCCATTGTCAATGAAATACAGTGCAGGAAAAAATGACCTTTGTTCTACGACTACGAAAGGATCAGTTTACCAAGTTCACGGGAAAGTGGACTTCATATTCTCTAACGTGTAACCCATTGTGTGAATCACTACCCAATTTGCACTAATGTATGTCAGCCTGTCTGTTCTATATGATTGTTTTTTCTGTCCTATGTTTCATTGCTTATTCTTTACCGTTGAAAAAGAATTGAAAACTTCATAAAAAGCAAGTTAAAAAGAAAGAATCTGTTTAAATACTTTGATGACTTTGCAGAAATACTGTGATGACTGTGGAAATACTCTGATTACTCTGTGTAAATACTCTGGTTATTTTGCAGAAATACTCTGATGACTCTGCAGTTGCGGGAAGTATCAGTGATGCGGTAACAATCAGCTTATCTTGAATACAAAAGAGCAGAGATCACTGTTGAGGAACAGGAGGAAACAAAGGAGCGTTTACATTCTGGGAGAGGAGGTAAGTCCTGGTTCTGTTCTGGGGACTGATCTGGAGCTGGATGTCCAGAGAAGAATGTTGCATGAGCTGCTGAACATGATGGACAATTGTTTCCAGCGATGCTGCCAAGTACATTCATTACATTATGAACTCTCCAAACTTTTCTGGTTTTAAAGAGGCAGCAGTTCTGTCGGCTCCGTCTGGAGGAAAGAGAAAAATGCAGAGTCTGCTTCTTTATATTCTTACATTAGAGGATTGGTGGTGAAAGCTCCACCATCAGAGTGTGTGGTAATAATTATCCTGCTTTTATCTCATTCTGCAGATGGCTCTGTGAAACCAATCAGAGGCTGCCAAATGCTAGTGCACTTTGGTTTATTGGTTAATGAATAGCAACTATGTGGAGACATGAATGTTAAATCGATAGAGCCATCATTCCAGAAACATCTTTCTCCTCATTTTGTGTTGTGGTTGTCATGGTGGTGAAAGTTTGACCCACCAGCAGAGCAACATATTTTTCATTTCTGCACTTTCTTGCCCTCCTGCAGTAATCTGCCTTCCTGTGCTTTACTGCAGGAGAGAGCAGGAGGTCCTGCCAGCTCGCTTTATGAGCCTTTAGAAACCCAGAAGCCATCTTGTAAATGACTAATTAAATGAAAAGAGATCAGGAGGAACTGCATACCTGGCCTAAAGGAACCATAAAAAGCAACAATAAGGGAATAATTTAGAGTCGAGGATAATTCCCTCCCCTCTAACACCATGCAGGACCACTACAGCTGATGGAGGTTTCAGGAAAACACATTCCTGTTCTCACATTCTCACGTATCAGCTGATTAAGTGACTGTGTGCCTCGTGAGTCCATATTTCAGCTGGATGTTTTAATCTTAGATGAAATGCAAACCCTGCGGGGATGAATATACCGTATTTTCTGGACTACACAGCTGTGTGAAAAAGTGTTTGCCCTCTTCCTGATTTCTTATTGTTTTGCATGTTCATCACACCTATGTTTCAGATCATCAAATAAATTTAAATGTGAGACAAAGATAACACAAAACACAAAATCCAGTTTTTAATTTTTTCATTAGTAATGGGGAAAAAATCCAAACCTCCATGGCCCTGTATGAAAAAGTGATTGCCCCCTGTGTTAAAACATAAACTGTGGTTTATCACATCTTTGGAAAGCTCAGTTCAATTTCTCTGCCACACCCAGGTCTGATTACTGCCACACCTGTTCTCAGTCAAAAAATCACTTAAATAGGACCTGCCTGACAAAGAGAAGTAGACCAAAAGATCCTCAAAAGCTAGACATCATGCTGCCATCCAAAGAAATTCAGGAACAAATGAGAAACAAAGTAATTGTCCATCAATCTGAAAAAGGTTCAAGACATTTCTAAAGTTTTGGGACTCCAGAGAACCACAGTGAGAGCCATTATCCACAAATGGTGAAAACATGGAACAGTGGTGAACCTTCCCAGGAGGGGCCGGCCGACCAAAATGACCCCAAGAGCACAGCGACGACTCATCCAAGAGGTCACAAAAGACCCCAGAACAACATCCAAAGAACTGCAGGCCTCACTTGCCTCAATGAAGGTCAGTGTTCATGACTCCCCCATCAGAAAGAGACTGGGGGGCAAAAATGGCTGCATGGCAGAGTTCCAAGACCAAAACCACTGCTGAGCAAAAAGAACATAAAGGCTCGTCTCAGTTTAGCCAGAAAGCATCTTGATGATCCCCAAGACTTTTGGGAAAATACTCACAGAAAACAGCCAGCAGTCTACCTGTCTTACTCAAATTGGTGTTCACGTTTGCAGTGTTCTTTATTCTCTGCCAAGATATTTGTGCCCTGATGATATATGATCGCCAAGCTCTACTCGACCTAAATCGTCTCCACAAAGATTATCTGAGCCGGCATGTCCAGGATCGGACCACCAAACTCCCTCCCCATCTCGATTCGGTTCCCGGCTTCCTGAGTCGACCTGTCAGCAAATGGACGAGGCGGCGCAGATGACATGGAAACCGTGGAGGTGTCCTGGTAAAGACCAAAGCTCTTTGTTGGAAAACCCAGTTCTTCTCATCATCCGGCTGCTCGACGCCCAGATAATCATTGTGGTTATGATGGTTAATACCTTTGATGCCAGAAGTCTCTGATGCCGGGCGACGGCATATCCCAGTACGGACACCACTTCCAAGACGTCTGCGTAGGCACCGTGCTGTGGATCCCGACTGCCACCCGGCCGCTGTGCCGTAGCTTTCCGCGGGCTTGGGAGGATGTGACTCCGCACTTGGGTCTGCTAAATGCCAGATCGCCAGCGAATAAAACTTTCCTGCTGAACGACCTCATCTCATCGCGCAGTTTGGATTTTATGCTGCTTTCAGAGACATGGCTCCAGGTCGGTGAGTCTCCTCCCTTCTCCGAACTTTTGCCTCTACCTAAATTCACCTCGTATGTCGGGCAGAGGTGAGGGGCTCGCAAGGATTTACAAATTCAGTTTCGCCTGCCGTCAGATACCGGCAGGTGAAACTGGCCAGTTATTTTCCAGCTTTGAATTGCAGACCTTTGTTATAGGCTGTGATATCCCGGTTTTATGTGCGCTGGTATATCGCCCTCCCAACTTTAACAAAGATTTTATTCAAGACTTTACAGACTTTGTTACAGGTATATCATTGTCCCATGATCGTTTTCTTGTTGCTGGAGACCTCAACATCCATGTATGTTGCGAATCCAAACCGCTGGTGAAAGACTTTTTATGTTTAACTCTTTTAACCTGATGCAGTCAGTGGTGGGCGCGACCCACGTCGAAGGGCACACCCTGGACTTGGTGCTGTCCTGTGGCCTCAACATAAACCCGGTAGAGGTTTATGAGACGCACTTCTCCAACCATTTTACTGTTCTTTTCTCTTTAACACTGTCTCCTGTGCTAACAGAGCCTAAAATGGTCCTTCCAGTTTGTCTTGCATCATTTAGTAAATTTGAGCAGGTGTCTCTCCATGAACTAACACAGATTGTTAGTAACCTTAAACCGACATTGTGTCCCTGAGATATTGTCCCCAGTCCTCTGCTTAAAGCTGCTTTTGACTGTATTGGTCCATGTGTCTTTCAGCTGGTAAATTATTCTTTTATGTCTGGCTCATTCCCTGCTGAGTGGAAGCACGCAATCATACAGCCACTCATCAAAAAAGCCAACCTTGACCCAAATGTTCTTGCAAATTTCAGACCGATATCTAAATTGTCTTTTTTATCGAAAGTTTTAAAAAAAGTTGCCTTTTCTCAACTACAGGAACATTTAGACCTAAATCACATTAGTGAGAAATTCCAATCTGGCTTTAAATTGCGCTGCAGCACTGAAACAGCCCACCTGAAAATTTTTAATGATCTTCTCTTAACAGTTGATGCAGGAAATTCTGCAGTTTTGCTGTTATTGGACTTGTCGGCAGCTTTTGACACCGTGGATCATAACATCCTTTTAACTTGCCTGGAGTCCCTCGTGGGCAGAAAAGACTCTGCTTTAAGATGGTTTCGCTCATATCTCTCTGGTAGGAATTTTTCTGTAAACCTGGGCCAGTTTTCTTCCTTAGTGTCTCCTTTAAACTTTGGTGTCCCCCAGGGGTCAATATTAGCACCACTCCTTTTCGCTCTTTATCTGCTTCCGCTGGGCTCTGTCTTTAGAAAATATAATGTCCTTTTTCATTGTTTTGCAGACGACATCCAGATTTACATTCCTGTGTTTACTAGGCTTTACACGATCAGGATTTTTGAGGCCGATCACCGATCAGAGAGTTTTTAAAAAACCGATCACCGATCCGATCATGCGAGGAAGCAAATTTATCTGTTTAAATAGCTTGTTCACCTGTATTTATACAGTTTACTATAATAAAAAGGATTTTTTTTTTTCCATTTAAATGCCTGCACTTCGTGGCGCCCTCATACCTCAGTGATTTAGTACAGTTTTACATGCCACCCAGAGCCCTGAGATCAGCTGAGCAACTGACTGAAGTCGAGAGGTGATAAAGCCTTTTCATTTGCGGCTCCCAAACTATGGAACAGCCTCCCAATAGGAGTGACGACTTGTTCTTCCCTTGACCAGTTTAAGTCCAGGCTCAAGACTTATCTTTTTTCATTAGCTTTTATATAAATTCTGAGGCTAGTTTGATCTTGGTCGGACGTTTAGAATGATGCAAACAGAACTGCTCTTATTGTGTTTTATTGCTTTATTGCTTTCATGTGCTTTTTGTATATTGCCTTGATTTGATTTTGATTTTGATTTTATTGGGTTTATTTTGCTGTGAAGCACATTGGTCAACAGTTGTTGTTTTTAATTGTGCTATATAAATAAATTTGATTTGAATTGAATTGAATTAAATTAAAGTTGAACTTTTTGGAAGGTGTAGGTCCCATTACATCTGGCGTAAAAGTAACGCGGCATTTCAGAAAAAGAACATCATACCAACAGTAAAATATGGTGGTGGTAGTGTGATGGTGTGGGGCTGTTTTGCTGCTTCAGGACCTGGAAGACTTGCTGTGGTAAATGGAACGATGAATTCTGCTGTCTACCAAAAAATCCTGAAGGAAAATGTCCGGCCATCTGTTGGTGACCTCAAGCTGAAGCGCACTTGGGTTCTGCAGCAGAACAATGATCCAGAACACACCAGCAAGTAGGTTTGGATTTTCCCCCTTACTAATAAAAACATTCATTTAAAAACTGCATTTTGTGTTTACTTGTTATCTTTGTCTAATATTTAAATTAGTTTGATGATCTGAAACACATAAGTGTGACAAACATGCAAAAAAAAAAAAAAAAAAAAAAAGAAATCAGGAAGGGGGCAAACACTTTTTCACACAACTGTATATTCTCCTCCAAGGGCAAAAATCCCAAAACAGCCTTATCTCAGTGAGAGGAGTTCATTTTGGCTGTACTGTCTGTGTGGTGGGACAAAGCCTCCAAAAAACATGTTTATCCTTCTTAGTGATGATCTTTATGATTATTTACAGGCATGAACTTTGGAATTGGACTGATTGGGCAATTTTTAGCAGTAACAAGTAGGACATGAAAATGACCCTATTTTAAATAAATAAATACGACTTATAGTATGGTGTGACATATATGTTTTTTTTCCTGTTCATGAGGCATTTTTTGACTGATGCAACTTATACTCAGGAGCGATTTATAGTGCGGAAAATACGGTAAGCTGCATACTGTAAATAAATAACCAGGAGATGTTTACTTTGACAGCTTCAATTAGTGAGAGACCAGTAAACAGGCGCTGGATTTGCATCGCCTCATATCTGCAGCCCAGGCTGATGTTTAATTCTGCTCCGCAGACAGAGTGCAGCTATTGATTGTTCTGTCAGACAGCTCATATTGCTTCATATACATTACAGAGTCACACATGGCACACAGAACAGGCAACACAGATGGGAAGGATACACTGGCGACTGAACGATGGCCCTGCCGGCTGCACAGTGTGAAACATGATTTACACGGTCCCTCCTCTCCACACAGCCAGGTGTGTGGGCTTGTCTCATCTCTACGGTCCGTTCAGTCCATCAGTCATCACCAGAATAGTCAGAAAAGGGGATGATGCTTGAAGAGCCTCCTTTATCCAACTCAAACGTCCTGACATGCTCTTCATCCCTGGGACATGGACAGCCATGCTTTCTTCCCTTTAACACACACTTCAGTCTGAACGACAGTTCCTATAATGTTAAAATGTACAGTTGTGTGAAAAAGTGTTTGCCCACTTCCTGTTTTCTTTTTTTTTTTTGCATGTTTGTCACACTTAAATGTTTCAGATCATCGAACAAATTTAAATATTAGCCAAAGATAACACAAGTAAACACAAAATGCAGTTTTTAAATTAAGGTTTTTATTAGTAAGGAGGAAAAAATCCAAACCTCCATGGCCCTGTGTGAAAAAGTGATTGCTCCCCCTGTTAAAACATAAATTAACTGGGGTTTATCACATCTTTGAAAAGCTGAGTTCAATTTCTCGAGCCACACCCAGGCTGGATTACTGCCACACCTGTTCTCAATCAAGAAATCACTTAAAGCTAGACATCATGCTGCGATCCAAAGAAATTCAGGAACAAATGAGAAACAAAGTTCTAAAGCTTTGGGACTCCAGAGAACCACAGTGAGAACCATTATCCACAAATGGTGAAAACATGGAACAGTGGTGAACCTTCCCAGGAGGGGCCGGCCGACCAAAATGACCCTAAGAGCACAGGGACGACTCATCCAAGAGGTCACAAAAGACCCCAGAACACCATCCAAGAACTGCAGGCCTCACTTGCCTCAATTAAGGTCAGAGTTCACGACTCCACCATCAGAAAGAGACTGGGGGGCAAAAATGGCTGCATGGCAGGGTTCCAAGACCAAAACCACTGCTGAGCAAAAAGAACATAAAGGCTCGTCTCAGTTTAGCCAGAAAGCATCTTGATGATCCCCAAGACTTTTGGGAAAATACTTTGTGGACTGACTAGACAAAAGTGGAACTTTCTGGAAGGTGTAGGTCCCATTACATCTGGCGTAAAAGTAACACGGCATTTCAGAAAAGGAACATCATAGCAACAGTAAAATATGGTGGTTTTAGTGTGATGGTGTGGGGCTGTTTTGCTGCTTCAGGACCTGGAAGACTTGCTGTGGTAAATGGAACCATGAATTCTGCTGTCTACCAAACCCCCCCCCCCACTAATAAAAATCTTCATTTAAAAACTGCATTTTGTATTTACTTGTGTTGTCTTTGTCTAATATTTAAATTTGTTTGATGATCTGAAACATATAACTGTGACAAACATGCGAAAAAGTAAGAAATCAGGAAGGGAGCAAACACTTTTTCACACAACTGTACAACTCATTTAATAATCTTATATCAAAGGCCGGATTCCTTCCTTTGTCATGTGAATGCTTCACAAAAATAAGTTTCTCACCTGAATCATCAATAAAGACTTTAACAAACATGTTCAAGATTTTTCACTTTCACCGTAAAAAATGGCAGGAATGTGGATTTCATTGTTCTTTCTTACAGAAGGTAAACAGCTCCAAACAAAACAAACAACAACAACAACAAACAAACAAACAGTCTAATAACTACTGACAACCTGAACATGCCACACACAGACTGCAGGTCAGCCTCGCTGCAGCGCGCTGGCGGCTTCACCTGGTTATGAACTCCTAGTTTATCCCATCTGGGCTTGTTTGGGTTTCTTAAGATGATAAACAAAAATGTGTGTGAAACCAGGGGCCCGGTCCAGAACCAGGGGCCCGGTCCAGAAACAGGGGCCCTGTCCAGAACGGGCCCTGTCCAGAACCAGGGGCCTGCTCCAGAAACCAGGTTCAGCAACCTCTCATTAGAAAGTGAGTTCCTGGTTCCAGATCAGCAGTTCTGAGCTGGTTCTGTCAACTCGTAGTTTCAGGAACCACAATAAAAATCCATCATCACTGGAACTCCGATCCTTGCAGTCACCATGGCAACCTCTGGCTAAAAGCTGCAGCTGACTCACCCAGTGGCATGAGAGCTTCGAAAGCAGCGTACGAGGAATACGAGGATGAATCCTGAGGAAAGACTGCTGCTGCTAAGGAGACAGATGCATCATGGGAGAAAGCTGCTGCCTGAGTAAATGTGGAAGCTGGAATCCACCAACCGAATGTTTTACCTGATTAAAACTGAAGCATGTGGGTTAAAATACGGGTAGATAGAATAAAATCTGGCTTTCATTTACTGTAGCTCCAGTCTTACCTAGGGACACACTGCATGCGAAAGCGCGCTGAAGTGCAGCAGTTTCATTTCGGCGCCCGTGTTACCAGACTGTGTCGACCATATTAGGCGCTGTGTGGCGCGCAGCACACGCGCAGCTTCGGCTTTTGTTGCGCTGTGGCTGAAGTTGTCAAGCCAGGCTGGAAAATATACAGGAACATGTGACAAATCTATCAAAATAAAAGCATTTTCAAAGTAAAAACACCCAGATAAGCTTTAAAGGTGTTATAAAAGATGTTTCTTTCATCAAATTTTTGCAATATTCAGTAAAATTGGGTTCACAACCACATACACTATGATTAATTAAAAGCTTTAAATATATAAACATCATTCCACATCAGCTGTGAAAGTAATGGGGCTGAAAAACCTTCCTCCAATCATCTCTGCTGAACTTTTTCATGTGTCTACTGGCTCGTCTATCACTTTTACTACAGTAGTAAGAGTGATTGACGGTCAGTTCAACGGGTAATAGGTGAGACTGATCAATGAGAGTGATTGATTGGCGAGAGTAATACTGCAACCACTCATCTGCGTTTACAGCAGGTAGCTAACATCACTCTGCTAGCAGTTAGCGACGTTCAGACAACAGCTGTGTTCGAAATCGCTCCCCATCATGGATGCAGTGCTCTATATAGTGAGCACACCATTTTCTAGTGTTCAGATTCTCTCCACTACTTATCATCCACTACATTATCCACTATAAAATACCCACAATGCACTGCAAATGTAAGTGTACAAGCGATGTACCCTACATTTTACCCCCGTGTACCACAATGTAATGCGGCCGTATTTTGTGATTGCAGAAGAAGAAAATGGCGAAGCAGCTTTTCATATAAATAAATGTTGTGTAGCTTTTAACAATAATGGTATTTCTTGGTAGCAGGAAAGCTGTCTACTGTTCATAACCGTTAGCTACCGCTACTGCACGTCGTAGCATTACCTGTCGCATCTGCTGACGTTACCCCATGTAGTGTCCGAAATCTCCTCCCGTCGTTCCCTACACAGTGTACATGATATAGTGGACTACATCATACACACTATGTAGGGAACAGGGAGTGAGTGGATGATCTTGATCACAGCTAATGACATCTGTTTTACTGTATGTGTGACATGATGGAGAATCTGTAGCTGCTGTCTGCTAAACACCAGAGTGGCTCGTGAACATTGTTCTGTGGTCGGGGAGGGAGCTGTGGATCTAGCAGGTTGGTCTTGCGCATGCTCAACATTAAAAAACTCGCTAACAGTCTCTGCTCTCTGAAATGCCGAAAACATCTTCTATAGCGCCATATACTGACACACACATGTCCACTGCACTGCTGGTCCTTCACTTCCTCCCACCAGAAATCGGTGGAGGTTGGAAAGATGCGCCCCCTGTTGTTTGGCTGCGTCTCCTCTCTCACTGGGCTCTGGACCCCTCCTCCTCCCTACCACATGTGTCATGATGTTGTGATTGTCTGTATACGTGCTTAACTGTACTGAGGGTGGTTTTTTTAACCCATTATCACGTCCTCTGCAGAGGGCAGGACAGTGGTTTCCTTTTTTCTCCCCTCCCCCACCTGTCCCAATGTTTTTCTGTTACCCCTCCTGTAAAGCACTTTGTGTGTCCAATGGGTACTGTAAAGGGCTATATAAATAAACTTGATTTGATTTGATTTGATTTTAAACCCAATCTCTTTTTAATAGATCTAATTATATGTCAGTCATGTCTTCATCTTTATTGAAAATGCAAATGGAAGGATTCTCACACAGAAACGTCGGCTTTCTGCTTGTAAATAGCATGAAAGCAGAACAGGAGATGTGGAGTTATCAGCTGTAGATGTACAGCAGAGAAGCAGGACTGCTGCCGACTGCACATCCAATGTGGACAGTAAGAGGAGCAGAGTCGCATGCAGTGTGTCTCTAGAGTTACTGGGGAAAATCTTAACGGAGGAAACTGATGAAGAACAAAAACCTCTTTCAGGAGGGGAAGGTTTTCTGTTCTTCACCATGATTGGACATCATCAAACATCTCTGTTTCAAGCTGGCCGATGTACAAAGTAAAAATTCAGCAAATGTTTTCACCTCTAATCCCACAACAAATGATCTTTTAACACACAGAGTTAAAGGATAACTTTCTTTTTTTCCAACCTGGATCTTATTTCTACGAGTTTATATGTGCATTTACTCACCGGTAAAGTTTCTGCATCACTTTGACTCCTTCAGAAGACATTACGTTGAGTCGCCCTTCAGTGTTCCTCCAGTATAATGGTGGGGACGGCGCTGCCACTATAAGACAGGGTTCTGCAACCTTTACAACCCAAAGAGCCATTTTTCACCTCAACCAGATTAAAAAAAGTTGGATAGGACCGCAAATGTTCAATAGCCTTTGCAAAAAAGGCAACTGATCATTTTGATAAGTATTAGGTCTACTATAGAAGGTTTGCTGTCATTTTAAAGGGAAACCGTGTAACTTTCGACCCAAATATTTGCCAAATATCAGAGTACATTGTAATATTATTATTGATGTCAGTAATAACAGACGATTTCTGGGGTCAGTATACAGCACATGACACATATCGGTGCCCTGAGGGGGCTGCCCTCATCAAAAACCAGACATGGTAACTTTGCAGGAGTGGATCCGTCTCTCATTGATCATGTGACCTGGAGTTGCTTCACTATCAGCTCATCAAAGTGGTCTAAACACGATTTCAAATCACGGATAGAGACTGTTTAATTTTGCAACAGTTGTGTGGCCTGTTGGAAGTTTCAGGTTTAGTGCCCCCAGTGGCCAAAAGGTACACAATGTCACGTTAAAGGAATCACGGTTTTATTTCTACTTTTAGGTCTTGAAATGTGGTTTAAAAAAAAACTGATACATAAATTTTTTTCAGATCAGATTTTCTGCAATGGAACTTAAGATTATAAAAAAGGTTAAAAAGATAAATAAAATGTAAATATTTGTGGGAAATTAAGTGCAAAAAAGCCCCTAATTTCCATGCTAATGACAACATTTAAAAAACATATATACTTCTTTTAGTGTCATTATGTTGTGGAAATTCAACCCAATTATTCCACAAAAAAACACTGCTAAACCTACAAGTGTTATGAATATAATAAAAATAATAGTTGGTTCTTTAGTGTTTTTAGTTCAGGTTATTGCGAGCCATTGTGGAAAGCCCAAAGAGCCTCTTGTGGTTCTGGAGCTGCAGGTTGCAGACCCCTGATATCTGCAACAAAACTCCTTGACTTTCGCCAATACTTTCAGTAGAATGAACAAACGAAAGAGTACTATTGTCCTGTGAGTCCAGATTTAGCTTTCCATTAGTTATCGGGGTGTTTTACACACTTTTCGGGGCCGCACGTTCATGATGCGCAAAAACACAATTTGCGAAACTCTGAATTCACAGGAAAATAGTACTCATTTGTTCATTCTACTTAAAGTGTTGAAGAAATCAAATAATTTTAACTGCAGATAATGTCTTATATTGTGGATGTCCCGTCTCCGCCATTTTACTGGATGAACACCGAAGGGCGACTCAACATAATATCTTCCCAAGGAGTCAAAGTGATGTAGAAACTTTACCGGTGAGTAAATGCACGTATATACTCCTAGAAATAAGGTCCAGGTTGAAAAAAAGAAACTTATCCTTTAAAACCATTACATTTAACAGGAAAGCCCAAACATCTGATCCTCAATGCCACATGTGGTAGTTTGAACTGTAGTGAAGCAGACTGATGTCCTTCATCACTGGAGGAGGAAGAGTATGATGAAGAGACACCACCTACAGGGTCTAGAGAGGTTTTCTTCCTCTTTTTCACTTTGTTTTCTGCTAGAAAATAAACTAAAGCTTTGTTTTGTAGTACATTCCTGGGTAGGCTGGTATATTTGTAAAGTAGCATCTTCAGTGGACACTATGGGGGTCAAACGATACGCTGCTACTCACTGAAGAATAAATAAATACATAATTCAGTATATGTACACTATAGGGATGCACGATATTGAAATTTTGGCCGATATCCGATATGCTGATATTCTAAAACTCATGTGGCCGATAACCAGATATCGATACTGATACTAAAGCTTAAAAAAATAAGCAGTCATTGCAAATAGCAGTTTTGTTATCTGTTTCTGACACTTGAAAAATAGGGGTGGGAAAAAATATTGATACACTGAAATATGGCAATATTTTCATATGCCGATATCATATTGATATTTTAAAACACAGTATCGATCTATTTCACTATGAGATCTTGCGAGATTTCATTGTTCTGTTACAAAATCTTACAATATTTAGTCAATTCTCGCGAGATTTCGTTAGTCAAGTAGATCGATACCACGTTTTTAAATGTCAATATGATATCAGCATATGAAAAAATCGGGACATTTTTATGAATTCTCACAAGATTTCGTAACAAAATGGTGAACTATTGCGAGATTTTGTTAGTAAAATAGATCGATACCGCCTTTTTAAATGTCAAAATGATATCAGCATATGAAAATATTGTGATATTTCAGTCGATATTTTTTTTCCCCACCCGTAGTATTTAGAAGTTTTAAAGTCTGTAAAAAAGTTTTTGAAGAATTTTTTGGGGTTTTTTAGACTTTAGAAACAGCTGCCTGATCGGTTAAATATCGGTGGGGTGGCCGATGTCTGATACTCAGTTTAATGGCTGATATAGGCAGATACCGATGGGGCTGATTATATTGTGCATCCCTATTACATTATCACAACCAAGTTTTCTCCAGAGATAATATTTTCTACATAATATTTATACAAACCTGATTTTAAAAAAGTTGGGACACTGTACAAATTGTAAATAAAAAGGAATGCCATAATTTATTAATCTCATAAACTTATAGTTTATTCACAGTAGAATATAGATGACATAGCAAATGTTGTAAGTGAGACATTTTGAAATATCATGCCAAATATTGGCTCATTTGGGATTTCATGAGAGCTACACATTCCAAAAAGTTGGGACAAGTAGCAATAAGAGGCCGGAAAAGTTAAATGTACATATAAGGAACAGCTGGAGGACCAACTTACAGCTCATTAGGTCAATTGGCAACACCACTGGGTATAAAAGAGCCTATCAGAGTAGCAGTGTCTCTCAGAAGTATGGACAGAGAATCACCAATTCCCCAAATGCTGCGGCGAAAAATAGTGGAGCAATATCAGAAAGGAGTTTCTCAGAGAAAAAATGCAAGAATTTTGAAGTTATCCTCATCTACAGTGTATAATATTATCCAAAGACTCAGAGAATCTGGAACAATCTCTATGTGTAAGGGTCAAGGCCGGAAATCCATGCTGGATGCTACGGCTGGGCGATATGGACCAAATATCGCATCGTATGTTTATTTTAGATGATGATACACGATATATACTGATATTTTTACCCTGATTTGTCTGAAAGTTTCATTTCATATCAAACACTTGTTTTTTAGTCTTGAAACATGTTTAGTATAAAGGTATCGCTCCACTGCAGTGATGGAACTGAAAAACACTGGTTAGAAATGTTTGTTAAATTGAAGTAATTAAAGATAGTTTGCTGGTTTTTTAAGATTTCTTTGTAAAAGTCTTCGGGAGGATTGTCTTCCAGACAGTTTAAATAATAGGGGTGGGAAAAAATATTGATACACTGAAGTATCGGGATATTTCCATATGCCGATATCATACAGTATTGATTATTTTAAAACACTGTATCAATCTATTTTACTAATGAAATCTCACAAGATATCATTTTGTTACGAAATCTCATGAGATTTGAGGAAATACCACGAGATTCCATCATTCTGTTATGAAATCTTGTGAGAATTCATGAAATATCGTGAGATTTTGTAACAGAACGATAAAATTTCGCAAGATCTCATAGATCGATACCGCATTTTAAAATATCAATATGATATAGGCATACGAGAATATTGCGATATTTCAGTTATCAATATTTTTTTCCCACCCCTATTTTTCAAGTAGAAAAGGGAAACAAAAATTTTTTAAGGATTTTTTTTTTTTGCTTATATATGACGGCCACATGAGTTTTAAAATATCGGCATATTGGATATCGGCCAAAATTCCAATATCGTTCATCCCTAGTTTTCTCAGTTTAAACATTTGATATGTCATCTATGTTGTATTCTGAATAAAATATTAAAATTTAAAACTTCCACATCATTCATTCCTTTTTTATTTACAATTTGTACAGTGTCCCAACTTTTTTGGAATCGTGTTTGTATTATACAAATAAATTGTACTGTATGTGGGAAAATGTGGCAGTTTTTCTTTTATAATTTAGGTATGAAAAGGTTCATGAGGTTATTGTTAAAAAAAAAAAAACTTAAAACAAACAAACACAAGCTGGTTTCTGGAACAAGCCTCCGAGTGGCCGAGTATATTCATGGGGAGACGGACAGACAGATGGTCAAGTTTGAAGTTATTAAGACCAGCAATGATGGTGGATGGTAGGAAGGCAGGATCCTACGGTCTGAACCAGTCTAACGGGCGTGACACACAGAACCAACACGGACGCTACGTTGCATATTAGGAGGGAACATATTGCCATGCATTGCATTTGGAGTCAGGGACCTGGAAGACATCCCGCTTTTATCCAGTAGTTGCATTTGTTAAGAGCTGTCAGCGCTTTCTGGGCTCAGAGTCCAGGAGTAATTTGGTTCAGAGTGAATTACACAGTGAAAGAAGAAGCCGTGGTCCTGGAGCTGTCCGCCGCTCCTCGGCCGGGTCTGCAGCTGCGTGGCAGGATGCTGCTGAGGTCCTGGACGGATGTCCCTCTGCTTCAACAATATAAAACGTGGCCAACAGAGGCAGATGGAAAGGTCCAGGGGTCTCATTTATAAATGTTGCGTACGCACAAAACGGGGCCTGAAACCGGTCTACGCCAGTTCCCAGGCAAAAGTTGTGATTTATAAAGAGCAAACTTGATGTGCGTCTCTCATGTTAACTCTAACACATTACTGCACCACACCAGAAAGGTGTTCTGTGTTCTGCACAGTCGCTCTGACACGGCGTTCCCTCCACAGCGACTTCTGGAACAGACCTCTGTTACATCATCACCGACACAACAACCTGCTGCATCAGCAGACTTTAGTTTATCTGTGATTCCTGTGACGCCCAAATAAAATGTTTCTGTGAGGCTCCACCACCAACAAGCACCTCCACTTCAGTCCCAAGTTATGTGTTATTGTCTTTTCAGTCGCCAGGATTAAAGCCGTGTCTCAAACCGTGCACTTGCCCGAGTGCACTGTTTACTTCGTCTGTAGTGCACACTACTGTTGCTAATGATGACCCAAACAGAGCACTGCACTTACAGGAAGTGACGGACTAGCTTTGACCGCTAATGTGAGCTAACTCTACTGAGCCGGTATAACCGCGGCCTCAAACACATGACCAGATCATAACTGTCATCAGGGAGTGAACAGCTTGGTAGCATGCCACATATGCATCAGAGGTGTCAAAAATTGGGAAGAAGCAGAAAGTAGAAACTCTGTCCGGCAGTTTTTCCAACCAATCACTGAACCAGCTGGGTTGAATTAGCTCCTCTCCCAGGTAGATGAGCTCGTTAGTGATAACAGCTGTTCTAAATGTACTGACAGATCCACAAACATGGCAGGGTTTGTACTTAAAAGCTACTTTTAATACTACTTTTGACACTTCTGATATACATTAGTAATTATGTCTGAATAATTTCATAAACGTTACTTAAATCAGTACAATACTGCCTCCGCTTCAGCAGGGGTCGCCACCTCGTCCACCGCCATTATTCAGCTCTGAAAAAGTCCCTCCTCTTCAACTACGTCAGCAAGATGGCGTTCGTTTCGAGTGAGTAGTGTGCTCCGTTCTGCACTTCGTTTTTGGTCGTTAGGGCATCCGTGTATTTTCAGAGCTCTGAATTTCTGCTTAAATGACAGCATGAACGCACTACACACTCAAAAATAGTGTTTGAAGTGCTCAAGTGCATGGTTTGAGACACGGCCTAAGCTTTAAATGCCTCAGATCAGCGGGCTCATTTATATGCAGAAACATCCATCAGGTGCTCTGCATAGACCATTTATGTTAGAATGTGGGTGTGTAGGGGGCGGGGCCACATTCACCTGAGCAAACCTCCAGGAAGAGTGTGGTTTATAAAGGGGAAATTGCTTGGATCTGTGTGTACACGGTTTCATAAATCTGAATTTTTTTGGCGTACTTTTGGTTTAGGGTGTACAAACACTTTTAGTAAAGATCCTACGCACAGTTTTATAAATGAGACTCCAGAACAGGCCAAAGTTCTGGTTCTGTGAACCAGAACCAACCCAGCAGTTTCTCTGGTTTGTCCTCGGCAGCATCACTGGAAAGGTCCAGAGCCGAAACTCTTGTCCCAGGAGGCCGACTGCTGCTCCAGCTGCTCCAGCAGCCGGTCCACCGAGTCCTCCTTGTTCTCCAGTTTCAGGTATCGCCGTCCGCTGCCCAGATCCAGCCGGGGCCAGCTATGGTGGGTCTGCTCCTCCAGGTCACCGGCGGCCAGACCGGAAATGTCCACACAGACCTGCATCCCGGTCGTCCTGCTGCTGACCTCCGGCTGCTCCGTCCCTCTGTCCTCCCTGGACGCCAGGATCCCGTCCTCCAGACCCACAGCGGTTTTACAGATGTAAGGACTAGTCCTGTACGTCAGGCTGTGGCAGCGGCGCGGCAGGGGAGCCAGGACGTGGACGTCGTCCCCCCCCAGCGTGGACATGGAGCTGGCGGACTGCAGCTTGAGGAGTGGAGCAGCTTGGAGACCGGACCTGGATCTGCTGGGCTCGCTGTTATCAGCAGGGGAGGAGGAGGAGGAGGAGGAGGAGGAAGGTGGCGGCTCTGACTCGTGGTGGTGAACGGCTTCTGTCTGTAGGACTGTGCAGGTCCTGGTCTGCAGCAGGGGCTCGGAGCTGGTCAGCTGCTGCAGACAGAGGAGGTTGAGGTGGGCTGCGGGCAGGCTGTGGACCCACTGGTACTGCCCGCTCATGGAGTTGGTGGCGGCCATGTCTCTCAGGCCTGCTGAGGGCACGGCTGCAGACACGGAGCAGATCACGTTCCGCATCTGAGCCAGCAGCATCTGGGTCTCTCTGTCCCGGTTTTCATAGAGGACGGTGTTGGCACAGATGAGGATGAAGAGTCCCACGCCCATGACGACGGGGCCCAGCAGCTTCATCCTCTCACCGTGGAGGAGGCTGCTTGCAGACAGGAGTCCCTTCGCTCCCAGATTCCAAGCAGGACTCTGGGACCCTGCGAGGTCCTCCCCCTCTGCTGCTGCCAGGATGGAAGATCTGGATAACCTGTAGGGCCAGTAGCCGGCCACAGCCATGGCGGTGCCGACCACCACCACGATGACGCCCAGCACGAGGAAGGCTCCGGGCATGGAGCGGATGCGCAGCTTGCCCCGGATGACCCGGTCCTTCTTCTTCCTGCCCCGGAGGTGGAAGCGATGTTTCCGTCTGCCGGAGGGGGGAGCAGCCGTTACCCCTTGGCTCTTCTGGCTCTTCATGGCACACCGGGCTTGAGCTTTGGTTCTGGTCACACGCTGCCAGAGGACTGCAGACACAAGGTCAGTTCAGGAGTTAGTTCAGTCTGAAGGTAAACTGGTGTGGTGATGTAAACACAGACAGAAACTGAATATATGTATCTATGTGTATATATATGTGTATATATATATATATATATATATATATATATATACACACACATCCCCGAGCCAGCGCTGCCTTCAATGCTGAACAATAAATATTTATCACTTTCATTTTTCATTAATGAATATAATATTTTTAATGATATGAGACTATGGAGTCCTGCTGAAAACTAGAACAGGACCAGATATCACAGGACATCCAAACACGGGTAAATGTCAAACCTATATCATAACAAATGTTCAACCCAATAGACCTTTTTTGTGTTTTTTTGCATATGTCACTTGTGCATGCTCGCAACTGCTGCTGAAGGACAGAAAGCTTTGGAGGCCAAATGGAATAGAATAGAGACTGGTCTCTACGGGGTTAATCACAATGATGCCGGACTCTTTTTGTTTTTTTGGCTGCTTTAATGGACGAGGGGAGAACTCTCCTAGATGGGGAATAAGTTTTTACTAGTTTCCTGTAAAGAAACACCAGCGATCGGCCTGGATTTGTACATCACCGTGTTAAAACTGGACAACTATCAAAAATATATAGATTATCATTAAAACTGGATGATTCAATTTCCCTTTCTACTTCAAAGTGGGAGGCTGACTTGTCCAGAACCCTTAACCAAAACACATGGACACAGATATGTTTAAACACGTTCCTAATGACTAAAAACTCAAATATGCAACTGATACAATTCAAGGTTTTACACAGACTTCATTGCACAGGACAGAGGATGTTCAAGATGGGTCTGTCACCTTCAAATATTTGCTTACATTGCAATGAGAACACAACAGACAATTATCTTCACGCCTTGTGGTCTTGTCCACCTGTCCAGAGGTTTTGGCTTCAGGTATGTGATGACCTGTCAACGTGGCTCAGGTGTAACTTCCCTGCAAGCCCCACACTGTGTTTACTGGGGGACTTGGATGAGATCAACATGGTAACCAACTATGCACATATGATACTTACTGTATTATGTATTGCAAAAAAAAACTATCCTGGTAAACTGGAAATCCAAAAATAATCTGAGCATTAGCCAGTTTAGGAATTTCTTAGTAGACCATATCAGTATTGAGACGATGTCTGCCTCCTCTAAGAACCAGTTAGATGAATTCCACTCCCTCTGGTCCCCTGTGATTAGCTCCATCACTTAACGTTGGAGGAGAACGGCCTTGGCGATGTGGGGGTTGGCAGCAACTGCTTGATGGCTATGGGTCCCTGGCGGTTACTTGGGGGTGGGATCTGGCTGCCTTACCGCGGGAGCAGGACTGTGTCCAGCTCGGTGGGGGGAGGTGGGGACTCAGCGGTTAAGACTGCTCTGCGGCGGTGAGCAGGTCGCTGGTAGGGCCCTGACCGGTGGCTGTCGGCCGGCGCTGGGTGGTCTGGCCATCCTGGGGCGGGGGGTTCCTGGGGGGCTCGCCTGGTTCCGGGGCTGCGTGGGATGGGCTGGTGGCGTGGGGGAGGATTGGTGGCCCCATCGGTGGGTGGGTGTGTGCCTGGAGGGTGGTCATGTATGCGTGTGGGTGTGAGTGCAGGGGGATGTGTGTGTGGTTGTCTGTGGGGGTGTGTGAGCGGGTGGGGGTGCATGGGAGATGTGTGTATTTAAATGTTTCTGGAGGGTAGCATGGGTGAGGTTTGTGGCGGGGTGGAGGCGTTTGTGTGGGGCGAGTAAGGATCTGTGGGGGGTGGGGATGCAGGGGCGAGTGGACAGGCGGGGGTGGGAGAGTGTGTCTGTCGGGGGCGTGGTGACTGTTGGGGCAGATGTGCAGGGATTGGGTGGCTGTTAATGTGTGGGAGGGGTGGGCAGAGAGTGTGGATGGGCAGAGGTGTGTAGACGGGGGTAAAGGTGTGTGGCTGTTTGGGGTGTGGTGTGGGGGTTGGTCCTGCACAGGTGGAGAGGAGTGTGGTAGGCTGAGGGGTCCGTTTGAATGAATGTGTGTGGTTTTTGTTCTTTCTTTTTGGAGAGGTGTTGGCGGGTGGGGCGGATGATGGGTGCGTGTTGTGTGGGGATGGATGTGCGGTAGCTGGCGTGCCACAGACCCCCCTGTCTGTGGGGCTTGGGGATGGTGAGCCTGTGGGCTCTGGCCCTTCCGCTGCCCTCGCTCCCGTTCTTGTCCCCTCTCCCTGGCGTGGGGCGGTCGGGTGCCCCCTGGGGCCAACGCTGGCCCCTTGGCAGTGAGTGCCGGCCGCCTGGCTGTGGGGGCGGCCATTCCTGGCTCTTCCCACCCTGGAGGGATCCCGGGAGGCAGGGGCACCTAGTGCCGTCAACAGCTCAGCTTCCAGAGGGGAATTCACACTCCTCTGGTCTCCCTTCTCTAAACCTCTCTCCCCCTCCACTCTACCTCACACACACACATAGGGTCTTGGGGAGGGTGTGTGTCGGGCGGGCACGATGAGGGGGGGCATCAAAGTGCCTTCGTTCGCTGCGTCCCGAGACAGCCTGCTCCTCAGTTTTAATCACACTTAGTCACTTACACACATAAAATAACGACAGCTCACAATCACTTCAGAGAGGCGGGCTATATAGTGTATGGGGGGGCTGTTTGGGTGGTCATACCACCTGTGCGACCCCACTCCCGACATGGCTTGGTACTGCCTCTCAGTTTTGATTGCAAACAATACACGTCTTACACACAGTCATGAGCGGGGGAGGAGAGGGCAACAGGGTCCTTTTACACCCCGCTCTCCTGGGCGCTACTGGGGGGGTGGCTGCTCCGCGAGCTCGGGGTGATGGCTAGCTGCATTGCCGGGGTCTGCTGGCTCGGGGGATGCCTGTTCTGCTGCGTCTTGGGGTGGGTGGGTGGAGTGGAATTCGGGGGAGTGTGCCAGGTCGGCAGTTGCTGGTCTTGGTCCACTTAGGCGGGGCTTCAGCTGGGGCCGCCTTCTGGGGGATGCATGTCTGTCCCTTTTGGGGGGGGGGGGGGGGGGGGGGGGGCGACTGGGGTCCGGGCCTCTGGGTAGCTGCTGGGATCCCGAGTCTCGGGTCATGCAGGCTTCCTCCTCCTTGCAGAGACGAGGTTGCATCTGCATGACTGCATCACCATAGAAACCCTTTATTCTGCATGATGACACTGTGACGCTGCTTCCCGTTGCACTGACTAGGTTTCACCTTTTCTCTGCGTAGTTCTTCTCTGTTCCTGGGGAAGAGATGCACTCTGGCCAAGTTGTTCAATTTAGTTGATGCAGTAATTTTATAAGGTAATCGTGGTCTCAGCCTGTGAATTTGGATATTTGATCTACAAGCCAGCATTAGCCTGTTGTTACCGTTAGCATACAGTCAAAAAAAAAAAAAAAAAAGCAAACAGATAAAAAAAGAGTATGAATTGTCACTGCCTGAAAAGCAGGAAAAAAGAAGCGGGAACTGAGCACATGTACTTATTTAGTCATAAGCAAAAAAAGTTAGATTGCTTAGTGCTCCTCCTTTTTTCTCTCTTGTTTTTCTCCCCCTTCTCTCTGCCCTCTCCCTTCTCCCTCCCACCCCCTCCCCCCATCCACAGAAACACAACTAAAAGTCAATAAACTTGTTTCTCCGTATATTTTAAAACAAGTGCCATGTACTATAAAACCGACTATGGGATCCGTTACTTGCAGAGTGTAATTTTTCTAAGTGTACACACTTCAGAATTTCTTGTAGCGAGCCGTTATGTGCTGGAGGTAGTTTTGTTTCCTTTTAAGCAAAATTTGACGTCTGGTAATCAGTGAAATAACACGTTTCCGTTTCCATGATCAGGATTTCACCTGCAGCGCAGCTGGGAAGTTTGAGGGGGGGTTCAGGCTGCAGGGAAAGGTCTGTTGGGAAACTCTGGGTGAGTTTACTGCTGGCTCCTTCACTCAGCCCTGACCAGGGGGGCGAGGGCTAGCTCCTGCTAGAGCCTGGGGAACAGCTGCAGTCTGCCTGGAAAGGACCGAGTGGATGAACAGGTCACCAGCAGACGGCCTGCGTGCCGCTGGGTGCTGTCACCTGCTGACACTTGTAACCAATGTCTTTTAGATTTTTCTAAAAAACAACTGCAGTAGATAAAACCGTGTTTCACGCTGCTGCGATGTGCGGCCATACCTCTGCAACCTCTTTGCTGTGGGGCATCAGGCGTGCTCGTCTACATGTTATAAGGTTTAGCTGGAACTCGGGGCGGTGCGTGTGGAACATGATGAGCTGCTCCTGGTCCTTCTGATGCTGTTGCTACTTCAGCTTTGCTTTGCTGTGGAAATCACAAAGGACACAGAGAACGGCTGCAGTGAATCTAAACGTTACATAATAAACTTTATCAGCTTTTCACCGGTGCTTTGTCTTTTTCACAGCTCCATCTTTTGCCTATTTTAATAGGCCCGGCTTGAGCTGACTTTCAGCCTAACAGCATCAACCAGCTCATAAATTAGAGGGCTCAGGATTTTTGGCTCTGAATAATTTCTTTAAAGGTACACCATGTAACTTCTGACCCAAATGTTGACCTCATGTAATAGTATTTGATTTCTGGGGTCATTAAACAGCACCTGACACATGTGGGGGCTCTGAGGGGGCTGCCCTCCTCAAAAACCAGACCTGGTAACTCTGCAGGAGTGGATCCGTTTTTCGTTGGATCATGTGACCTGAAGCGCTTTGCTTCATGGCCCCATGACTTCACTGTCAGCTGATCAGGCAGATCTGAAAACACGATTCCAGAACACGGACAGAGATGGTTTCATTTTGTGACAGTCGTGTGGAAGTTACAGGTTTAGTGCCTGTAAAGGCCAAAAGTTACACCATATCTTTTAACATTTAAAGGAGTACAGCGCAAGTTCCAGCTTTTTTCCAGAAGTTCGCCCCCTCTGGCGACAAGTGGAAGTGACGCTAATGTCGTGCACACGCATGAGCTGCTTCGACTGTGTTGAGTTGGGGTTTGAGAGGCACCTGTTTTCCATCTTTTAGCAGCAGTTAGTGTCTCAACATGCGTGGACCTGTGGTGGTGGTGGAATACAGACACCAGTGGAGCCAGACGAACGTGAACGCGCAGCTCGTCTACCCCACGAGCGCCCCCTTGAGGCTTTGTATCCAAATTTCTCACATTGAGCAGAAACAGTATTAAAGGCTCTGTACCTGATTTTGTTTTAATCTCTTTCAGAGAAATGCTTTCTACACGGTATAATGTGTGTTTAAAGAGGTAATTTAATGAAAATAAATCACTCATTGATTGCGTACATGCATGAATCCAGGCCTTTTTAGTTTAGGTTTCTAAGGATGGCGTGACGCTCTCCTCATGCCAATGCAGTTCGTTCTACATAAGTTTCGGTTTCCTATCAGCCACTCACAGCGTTTTCTAACGAGGAGCGCCCTCCTCTCTCGCGTGCACGGCAGCACTTGTAAACAGAACCGCATGGCGTCTACCGAAGGGAAAGTGGCGATACCGCAGCAAAACAGGTTGAAAGCATAAAAACTGAGGAGGAGAGAGGCTTGAAACGCAGGAGAGACCAAAGAAGGAATAAAGTTCGTGTAAATCTCGGTGGATTGTACTGAAGGTAGAGAGCAGCCGGACACCTCGGACTGAATGTGGACTGGAAGTCCGCCTGGACACGTATTTTTTTCAATAACTTTCTTCTCAGTAACATTTACATCCTCGGGTGCTGGCGCTTCCTCTGCTGGTCTACCGTATATAAATAGTGATATTTACACCGTAACACGATGAAGCTTTACATCACTGCTTCTCGAAGTGGCTGGTTAGAAACTTTTTCATGCTGTCATGTTGTAACGTCGCCTATGACATCATAACTCGTCATAACTGTGCATCTGTGTGCATAACTGTAGTTACGGGAAACTACCGGTTATGATAGAAAATGTCATTTAGCTGATCCGCAGCCATTTACTGCAACCAAAACAGTAATTTCACTGGAAGATGCAAGTTTTCTCTGGAGAGTTTCTTTGTGCACGAGTATGAAATCTGCACGTTATTTCGTGCATGTTGAGTGGGAGGAGAGAAAAACGAGAGTAGGAGCGTTTCTCACTGGGAGAAACAGTTAGGGGCGGAGCTTACAGTTCAAACTACACTGTTCACCTCGCTCACGGTTCGCAAATGTGCAAAATCAGGTATAGCGCCTTTAAGAAACCACCGCAGTGAAGAAAGATCAGCTCATTCTACACATCAGGCAGTTGTTAGAGCATGTGGAGGAAAGAAAAGACAGTAGGTAATGTTTAAACTTGTGCAATGTACTTTTAAGACAATAAAACTCATTTTCAATGATCTATTTTTCATTTTTTTGCAAATGAGATCTTCTTAATAAATAAAAATGTAAAACAAAAAATTTCAACATTTTGAGAAATAATGAACTGACAATTTTAACTCAAGTGATCAATGATGAAATAAAGAAAATGTTGCAAAAGTAACATTTTTCATCAACAGTTATTTAATTAGGCTGACCCTGCATTGCATGGATTTAATCATTGCCACACATGTAGGGATGCACTATATAATCGGCCCCCTATCAGTATCGGCCTATATCGGCCTTAAAACTGAGTACCGGACATCGACTACTGATATGTAACCATCAGCCCGCTGTTTCTTAAGTCTAAAAAAAAACCCCAAAACATCTTTTTCTTCTTCAAAAACTTCTTTTTTTACAGGGTTTAAAACTTCTTAAGACTAGGGGTGGGAATAAATATCGATACACTGAAATATCGTGATATTTTCATATGCTGATATCATACTGACTTTTAAAAACACGGTATCGATCTATTTTACTTACAAAATCTCGCAATATTTCATCGTTCTATTACAAAATCTTGCGAGAATTCACAAAAATTTCATGATTCTTTCATATGCTGATCTCATCTTGACATTTAAAGGGACTAGAGGCCAGATTAAGAAATGAAACTCGCGACTGGCGCTTCAGGTAACTGCAGCCACGAGCCAAGCCGTCACGAGAGCACAAACTGCAGCTATAATGTTGTTTACTACGCTTTTTCTTTGTAGTTACACTTTTTAGTGTCTTTCAGTTGATCTGGATCGTTTGCTGACAGCAGTAGAATCCATAACTATCGCTTACAGTGTTTGAATTTACCGCGACCGTCTTCTTCCTGTATCAAAACTGCAGATGTAGCGTCATTTGACGTTACGTCCGCAGGGCAGCGTGGGAAATTCGGATACCGAATTGCAGCGCATTTTGCAGCACACAGCCTGTTCAAGGCAACAGAGAGAAACATGGGTGGGCTCGTGTTTTTGGGTATATAGCGCTTCGTTACCCATTAGCATTAAAAAAATGGACATGCATGTTTGTTTGTTTTTTAAAATTCCTGCCTCTAGTCCCTTTAAAAATGCAGTATTGATGTCTTTAACTAACGAAATCTCGCAATAGTTCATCATTCTGTTATGAAATTGTGTGAGAATTCACGAAAATGTTGCGATATTTACATATGCTGATATATTGACATTTAAAAACGCGGTATTGATCTATTTTACTAACAAAATCTCTTGACAGAACAATGAAATCTCACAATATTTTGCAAGTAAAATAGCTCGATACCGCGTTTTTAAATATCGATTTGATATCGGTCAGTCAGTCATTTTCTGTACCGCTTATCCAGTTCAGGGTCACGGGGGTTGCTGGAGCCCATCCCAGCTATTATCAGGTGAGAGGCGGGGGTACACCCTGGACAGGTCACCAGTCTGTCACAGAGAGACACACAACCGTTCACGCTCACATTCATTCCGAGGGACAATTTACAGTAGAATAACCACTTAACCTAACATGCATGTCTTTGAACGGTGGGAGGAAGCCGGAGTACCCGGAGAGAACCCACGCATACACGTGGAGAACATGCAAACTCCACACAGGAAGGCCACTGGTGGAACTGTTTGAACCCCCTCCCCAGCTGGGAATCAAACTAGCGACTTTCTTACTGTGAGGCTGTGGTGCAAACCACCAGGCCACTGCGCAACCCAAATATTTTTCAAAGTGTCGCAAACGGATAACAAAACTGCTGTTTGCAATGACTGCTTATGTTTTCAGCTTTAATATTGGTATCCATTTCGGTTATCAGCCACATGACCACCAGTGTAGCCTACGTAACGGGGTGACACCAATCACGAAGCAACAAATATGCATGCGCAGCGTAGAGCTGAACAATTAATCACATTTGCAATTAAACTGCAATTTTTATTAAACATTGCAATTTTGTAATCACGCTGTCATGCAATTTTCCCACATCATCTGGTCACATGAAGTAAGCAGCGCAAGTGACCCTGCTGAAGAAAACTTGTATTCAGGATCAGCTCCCTGAAGTTACGGAGCAACAGCATCAGGCTCAGAACCGTTACTGAAAATGACTTCTGCAGATATCTTAGTTCCAAAGAAAAACAGCACATCAGCATCAGTTTGCCTAACAAACACTGCTACTTCACGTGGCAACACATCAAACTTGTTTCAACATTTAAAGCATCATCACAGAGACGTGATCACCAATAATTTAACTGGAATGAACGAACGAACGAGTACTATTGTCTTGTGTGTTCACAGTTAACTCTCCATTTGTTATTGGGGGGTTTCTCTGCACTGTGAACCCCACGCACTTGACGCAGCTCGCTACCCAGACACCAACAAACTGCAAAGGAAGAGCGACTCAACTAAATGTCTGTCGAAGGAGTCAAAGTGATACAGAAATTTTACTGGTGAGTAAATGCACGTATTAACTCCTAGAAATAAGGTCCAGGTTGAAAAAAAATAAAGTTAAGCTTTAAGACAGTGGTGTCCAAAAAGGCCGCTGTCCTGATGGTTTTCCATGCCTCTTCCACCAGCACAGCTGACTCAAATTAAATGAATCTAAAAGCCTACGAATTTCAGTCAGGTGTGTGTAGGAGAAGGGAGACATGGAAAACCTGCAGGATTGTGGCCCTCGAGGACCGGAGCTAGATACCCCTGCTTTAAGTTCTTGCCTCCTGGAAAGATTCATTGGTTTGATCATGTTTTTTTTACACTGAACTGATTGCTTCCCTGTATTTTCCCTCCTAACAACTTCATGAATCTCGGGCAGTGAAGTGTTTTTTCTCAGGGAGTACTTCTGAAACGTGACGCAGTTCCACCATAAAAACGCCTCACGGACAGACAACAACAACGTCTCCCAGCTCAATGCTAACTGTTAGCCTACGACTTGTTAGCTAATTTACTTACTTGTCAGGGTCTCCATGGTACTGCGTGTACTTCAACTCCATATCAAGCTGCTTTCCCACTGAAATTACAGCGTTCACGCGGGTTTTTCAAACGCGCATCGACCCCCCTCATAATCGGCATTTGCCTCCTTTCCCATTGAAAAAAAAGCTGTGTCTGATCACCTGCTGGCAGCTGCGTGGCGTCTGTCACCACTGCTGCGTGTTGATGATGTCAGCTGAGCGACAAAAATCAGGAACGTAAAGAATGAAGAGCGAGTCAGGCTGTAGTCAACGTGCTGTCTTGTTGCACCTTTGTCCGTCCTCAAAATGGAGGAAAACCAGCGAATGATATTCTTGTGCAGATGGAACGCAGGCGACGTGAATTTGTGGGCGAAGCAGAGTTGTTTTGGTACTTTATATGATATGCGACTGGTGCGATGTCACAATGTAGCCGAGTACAGGCCAACGTCATCACGTACATTCGCGGGTCAACTTGGGTCTGGTGCTCCCACTGCATGCAGATCGAAGCTGAGCAGCTTGTCGAGTCGTTTGACGCAGGTCGACACTGTTCGGTGAGTCTTTCCCACTGCCACTAAAAGCCGATTGTTCACGGGTTTAAACCATAGACCATTAACTCACTGGCTGCCATTCAACGTGTATTACGTGTAAACACGTTAATTCAAATCCGAACGTTAACTGCCAATCACGTGTTTCCACGTTAATTACGGGTTTTAATCGGGAGAGCTGTTTTAATCTCTGGCAGAGCTTGTCAGAGAGAACAAATTGTTGATCGTCTTTATTTCAGTAATTTTCATCCGATCCAGCAGATGGTGGTGTCAGACAAGCTTAAAAAAAACCTACCAGGAAGTGGTGTGCTTCTATGGTGTGTGTATTCAGCACGAAACAAGCTAGAAACAAATGTTTTTTTTTTTTATAAAAGAAGAGAGTCTAAGCTTTCCTTTGGTACATTTAGTGTTTGCATAGACATTGTACACAATATTCTGTGGATCTCCAAATATCAGTGAAAATGCTTAGAAATCCTGGCAATATGAAGCGCTCTGCTCAGAAAAGCCAGTTGGGCGTGTTCCACCGTCGCTATCTCGTCGTGTCGTCACTCCTGGAAAATACTAAAATGGACAAAGCTAGCGTACTCTGGGCTAAATGCGAACCAAGCTAACTCGAAGCTAACTGGAGCTAACAAAGATTAGCCTCCCAAATGGCCGGATAAAGGTAAAGCATGTTTGGACTTGCTGTTAGCTGCTAAAAACCACCATTTTGCTACTTTGCTGCAGACTGAGACCTTACCAAGAGCAAACAAGGAGCTAACTGTTAGCCATTGGCCGGCAGGCCGACATCCGGTCTGCCGCATGTCAATCAAAAGGACATGCCCCTAATTATGTGTATTTTCAAGATTAAATAACATCTAAACGGATTCACCCCCCTCACAGTTGACATGAGGGTAAACTTGACCTATTAAACCTAAAATGATGTTTGAACCAGACTGCAAACATGTTTATTTCTGCTGTGAAGTTGGTCTTTTTAGCATGGGAGTCTGTGGGGATTTGCTCTGTTTTGGAGCCCCTAGCAGATCAAGAAAGAATTACAATTTTTGTGCAGTGTGGAAGTGGGCTCACTGTTCTCTAGTGGAGTTTGCCCCTTGGTTTAAATGGGTTTTTTGACCAGTGGGAAAAGGGTATCAGACTCTGGGTCGAGCATGCAGCTCCATAACAGGCGGGTCTGTTTTATTCCGTCGATCAGAGTCCGATCATCCATCAATGTTTACAAATAGCGTCCTGTGAGTGACAAAGCCGGTGCTAAAACCAAATCTGTTACCCTCAGAATCTGTGTCTCTTCACAAGCCCCAAACGCGTCTTATTCACATGAATGAGGCGTCCTAGTCCTAGGTGAGCGTATTCCGCCTGTTTGCTCGAGTTGAAAAAGTTGAACTCAAGCGTTTCATATGTGCAAACAATACGAGCCCCGTCATTGAAAATGAGACGTGATGTGAACGGACGGCACTCTGCAGATCCTCCAGGAAGCGGCCGCCATCCAGACATAACTCCTGGATCAGGTGATGAAATTCACCAAGCTCTGAGACCTCTGGAGAATCTGGTGGACCCAAAAACGGCGACATCTTCTGTTCTCTGACTTCCAAAGCAGGTACAATGCTTAAAGTACTCTCTCAAAGTACCAAAATAAACGGGTTCTGCCATGTTCACCTGACTAAGGTGACTGACGTGTGACAAACCATACCCACTCCAGAAAGTTCAACCTGACATGCGAATGAAGTGTCTTATTTGCGCGTATTATTCGCTCCATTCACTCGAAAAAAACAGCTGAATCACGCGAGTAAACATCCAGCATTCGTGCGTTGAAATCTAGCCGCGTATGCGAACGGAGGCGGCCGGTGTGAACACAGGGTAAGAATTACTGTTATCAAGTGGTAAAGATGGGTCAAGCGTAGTCGTGACTTTGTGTGAATGGACAGTATTTTCATGTGTGATTGGATCCGGCAAGGACAGACCTTGCTTACGCACATTTTGGAGACGCCCAGAGGAAAATAATTTTGGAAAGGTGATCTCAGAAAGGTCTCATTTACTTCTAGACAAATGTGAGATCCATGTGAGAGCTAAATGAGACAATGGCTCATTTCTCCTGTTTCTCAACCTTGTCTGCAGATAGAAAAGTTTCACAAAATATCAACCTAGTCTCACTTCCAGTTCCAAAGGAGATCTCAGTCATTTCTCAGATAATTCTCAGGATGTCTGCATGATGTTTCAAATGAGAGTATTTGTCCAGGTGAATTTCAGTAGAAACAAAAGAGACATTCATGAGAACGATTTGAAACCCAAATGAGGCTGGGATGAGATCTCCTTTTTGTCTCCTGAGATGCAAAAGAGAATTCTTTGAGAAGTAAAATTTTTCCTCTAGGTGGGGATGGAGCCCTGTGCAGGCTCTCCATATGTCCTGTCACTCTCAAACATTTAATTCCTCCTTCATTTGAAATTAATATCATAGACTGATTTTACAGAATTCAAACCAGCAGTGCTACTGATGGTGCGCTGAAACTATAAGAACCTTTCAAATAAATATCAAGGTCCGTAAGCAAACTTACATGTTAACTCAACATTTCATCAAGTTTTCTCTCACTATCATGTTCCTCTACCCAATAATCATCAGAGTGATATATTTACCTCATTAACACACATATTCTGACAAGATGCGCAGCAATCAGACTGACTGAATACCGGGGATACTCGTGCATAACCCCCTCCGTCCACTGCCTCCGCCCCGATCCGGTCCGCACGACGCAGCAAATCCGTTGCTATTTTAATCAATGAGCAGCAGTCCACTTCTCCGCCAGCGCTCCACTCCACTCCAACACGTCCGCTCGGGTCCGTCGGCCTCCGCCAAAAATACGGATCAACTCTATTTTCTGGTCCGCTCCGGTGCGTTTGGAGGAAGTTGCAAACATTAAACATCCGGTTTATAAACTTTTTTTTTTTACATCCACCACAGAAGAAATTAATTGCTGTGTATAAAACTTATTGGGCATATTGTAGCATCTCAATAACAACTTTTTTATGAAATAATATTGCGGCATATTTGCTAAAATCATGTAATACAGGCAAATAAAGCCTTTAGAAATAAACAAGAACTTGTTGTGGACAATGTACTCACCCATAATTGACGGCAAAAGTATCAAAAACCTCAGATGAACGACGCAATGTGTCTTTCGGAGGTGCAATGAATGAAAAGTTTGTTGCCGCCGCTGTTTATCTACACCATTTATCGCGTGAAGTTGGAAATCTCACGCATGCTCCTTTGCCTGCTTTGTGACTGAATGGAGAGGGTGCTGGCGGAGTGAGGCGGAGTATGTGTGCGAGGGTTTTTGCAGCCCGCCGGAAAAGACGGACTAGAACGCAGCGGAGCGGAAGCAGTGGACGGGAGGTGTAACGCTGTGCAAGGATGCATCGGTGCTGCTGGAGAACCTACAGATGGGAGAATTAGAAGGAAATGTCTTCTCAGGAATTCACCAGGATTTCCTGGCCCGATGATGAACTCATAAGCAGATTTACTTTTGCAGCACTGTTGTCTATGAACTGGACCAAGGTAGACCGACCCGCCGAAACCGTGCCCACCCTGACTCATCAACAGCTGCTGACCCAAGCGCGCTCCGTCGTGGAGCCACTGGCCTCACCAAAGAGCTGGAGGTGTTTAGATGCAGAAGGGGGGGGGGGGACATTGCTGCACCACACAACACAAAAAGGTGTTCTGTGTTCTGCACACAGTCACACTGACAGGGCATTTCCTCCACAGACCTCTGTTACATCGTTCACCGCCACAACAACCTGCTGCCATCACCATTCTTTAGTTTATCTATGATTCCACTGTGACGCCCAAATAAAATGTTTTTGTGAGGCTCCAACTCACCAACAAGCACCTCCACTTCTGTCTCCGCGAAATTAGGTTTTATTGTCTTTTCGGTCACCAGGATTAAGCTTTAAATGCCTCAGATCAGCTGGCTCATTTATATGCAGAAACATCATAAGGTGATTTGCATTGACCATTTCTGGAAGAATATGGGTTTGTAGGGGCATATGAGTCAAATTCACCTGTGCAAACTTCCAGGAAGAGTGTGATTTATAAAGGGGAAATTGCTTGAATCTGTGTGTATGCACGGTTTCATCAATCTGAATATTTTTGGCGTACGCAAACTTTTGGTTTTGGGTGTAGGTACACTTTTAGTAAAGATCCTATGCACAGTTTTATAAATGAGACCTCTGGACATTTACTAGTAAAGGACTGGACATCAACTACGGGACTTGGCATCAACCAGTACAGAGCTGGATATCAACAAGTACAAGACTGGACATCAACCAATACGGGACTGGATATCAGCTGGTATAGGACTGGGCATCAACTTATACAGGACTGAACATCAACTAGCACAGGACTGGACATCAACTATTACAGGACTGGATATCAGCTGGTATAGGACTGGGCATCAACTTCTACAGGACTGGACATCAACAAAAACAAGACTGGACATCAACTAGTACAGGACTGGACATAAACTACAGGGCTGAAGATCAACAAAACCAAGACTGGACATCAACCAGTACAGGTCTGGACATCAACTACTTGGCTAAACATCACGTATAAAGCCGGACATGAACCAGTAGAGGATATCAGCCATTTTAGAACTGGACATCAGTTTATACAGGAGTGGACATCAATCAGAACAGGGCTGCAGATCAACAAATCCAAGACTGGACATCAACCAGCACGGGGCTGGACATCGACTAGTACAGGACTGGACATCAACAAAAAAACAAGACTGGACATCAACAACAGGACTGAACATGGACTAGTACAGGAATGGACATCAACAAAAACAAGACTGGACATCAACTAGTACAAGACTGGACATCAACTAGTACAGGACTGGACATAAACTACAGGACTGGAGATCAACCAGCACAGGGCTGAAGATCAACAAATCCAAGACTGGACATCAACCAGTACAGGGCTGGACATCAACAAAAAACAAGACTGGACATTAACCAGAACAAGGCTGGACATCAACTACAGGACTGGACATCGACTAGTACAGGACTGGACATCAACAAAAAAACAAGCCTGGACATCAACTGCAGGACTGGACATGAACTAGCACAGGGCTGGACAACAACCAGTACAGGGCTGGACATAAACTACAGGACTGGACCTCAACAAAAAACAAGACTGGACATTAACCAGAACAAGGCTGGACATCAACTACAGGACTGGACATCGACTAGTACAGGACTGGACATCAACAAAAAAACAAGCCTGGACATCAACTGCAGGACTGGACATGAACTAGCACAGGGCTGGACAACAACCAGTACAGGGCTGGACATAAACTACAGGACTGGACCTCAACAAAAACAAGACTGGACATCAACCAGTACAGGGCTGGACATAAACTACAGGACTGGACCTCAACAAAAACAAGACTGGACATCAACCAGTACAGGGCAGGACATCAACTACAGGACTGGACATGAACTAGTACAGGGCTGGACATCAACTACAGGACTGAACATCAACCAGTACCAGGCTCCATGCATGATAATGCTACAGGGAATTACACAGTGTGTCAGGTCATTGTAAGAATATTAAAGTTTAACTAATTACTGAACATGCAAAGTACCTTTACTAGAAAAAAATCTATGTTCTAGTAGTTCGTCAAGTCATCTTTTACTTACAGAAATTTGTCTAAAACCTTTCAAAACCACAGCAGATATAATCTTATACTTCCTTTAGGATTGCCTGTAGCTTTCAGAGATGAATCCAGACATGTTTTCTTGCCTCCACCCACTGCGCTCCCCCATCATTCACTGGTTACTGCTCTGTTCTTTACTGGCAATCACCTCTGAAAACAATTACAGTGTCCTCAAGTCTGCATACAGCTCCAATCCTTCCCTTTTGTGGGCAGCTTGTAAAGTCAACAAGGTAAAAACAAAAGGGGAGAAAGACGTGCACATGTGCTTTTCTTCCCAAGATCCCTCGTAAACAAGGAGGCTGAAATGGAAAAACAGCTTCAAACCCCGTGTTCAGGACTCCAGTGAGAGAAAACTGTTAAACAAAACAACATTGGTTAAGTTATTTCTCCTGCATCATCATATGCAGCCTGAATCCTGACAGACATGGATCTCTGGGGAGATGATGGCGCTGCAGTCACCCTTCTGATCAAACATTTTCACTGGCTTTACCTTTTTAGTTATTTTGTCCTGTTAGGATCAATTTGAATTACAGTGTAACTCTTTTTCACCTTCAGCAGAGCATGCAGCCTCATCGGAGGAGTGTTACAATACAGAATCTGTGGGAAGGATGAAAATCTGGGTAGATGTAGAGTGATTAATCAGAGGACAGGAGTAGAGTCGGGGCTGATGAAACAAAACTGTGACACGGGCCAATAGAGGCAAGGCGCTGAGAAGACCCAGAACAGACTGCCTGAGGGGGGAGGAGGACAGGAATACACAAACATATGTTCAGGATGCTCCAGAGGGCAGACAGGTGTGGCCAGAGCAGGAGGCTGATTGAGGCTGGAGCTCTGGAAATGGAGGATGTAGATTCTAGATCTTAGAGTCATCATCAGATCATATTTCTCCAGTTTTAGCTTCTCTTCTCATCACAAACAAGCTTTTAGTGCTCTCAGTGCTTGGTGGCTTTTAATGGTGTTCTGTTTATATCAGTGATGTGCAAAACTACTCGATTAGTTGAAACAGTGCAAAAAGTCAATGTCTTTTTTTAAACTGTTGACTGTTACCAATTATGTCTCATTACACAGACACATGGTGCTATTTACAGCTGCGGGATGAAAACTAGGGATGGGCATATACATACCCTTGAGTCGATACTTCCTAAACCAGCCAGGCAAAATATAATATTCAATACGGATACAGAGCATGCAGGTTGTTTCCACTTCTGCGAAGTTTAGGAAATGAACTGATGTAAGCAGCCAGATTCTAGCTTCTGTGTCACATGATGGTTGTAGCCTATCAGATTCTGGCTTCTGTGTTACATGATGGTGGTAGCCAATCAGATTGTAGCTTCTGTATCACATGATGTCGGTAGCCTATGAGATTGTAGCTTCTGTATCACATGATGGTGGTAGCCTATCAGATTCTAGCTTCTGTGTCACATGATGGTGGTAGCCTATGAGATTCTAGCTTCTGTATCACATGATGGTGGTAGCCTATGAGATTCTAGCTTCCGTATCACATGATGGTGGTAGCCTATGAGATTTCTAGCTTCCGTATCACATGATGGTGGTAGCCTATGAGATTCTAGCTTCTGTATCACATGATGGAGGTATCCTATGAGATTCTAGCTTCTGTATCACATGATGGTGGTAGCCTTTGAGATTCTAGCTTCTGTGTCACATGATGGTGGAAGCCTATCAGATTCTAGCTTCTGTATCACATGATGGTTGTGGCCTATGAGATTCTGGCTGCTGTGTTACATGATGGTGGTAGCCTATGAGATTCTAGCTTCTGTATCACATGATGGCTGTAGCCTATGAGATTCTAGCTTCTGTGTCACATGATGGTGGTAGCCTATGAGATTCTAGCTTCTGTATCACATGATGGTGGTAGCCTAGATTTTAGCTTCTGTATCACATGATGGTGGTAGCCTATGAGATTCTAGCTTCTGTATCACATGATGGCCGTAGCCTATCAGATTCTAGCTTCTGTGTCACATGATGGTGGTAGCCTAGATTTTAGCTTCTGTATCACATGATGGTGGTAGCCTATGAGATTCTAGCTTCTGTGTCACATGATGGTGGTAGCCTAGAGGCTCGTTCGGATTGACTGCGTCTGTCTACCGTCTGACTTCATGGTCAGACGAGAGCTGAGTGAGTCTCGGGGGCGGATCATAAACGCAGCGCATCTCAGCTGGACAAGTTCGCCAACGTGAAGACTGCAATAACGGAGGATCTCGCGGCATTTGCCTTTATTGAGCTCGAAGTTACTGAACGCTGTGCAGATGTGATCAAGTCTGATTTCAGAGTATTGAAACAGCGTGTTGTTGACGCTGATTGCATGAACTTGTACTGGACTGTAGTAGACAGAATGTTGTTTACCTGTTAAGGTGAAACACAGAGGACAGTAATCTGGTAAATGTCCTGGCTCAAATATGAAAACCATAAATGCTTTGCCTTGAAGAATAAATTTAAAACAAATAAAGAAATAGAAACTTATTTTTTCTATATGGGGCTGGAAATAAATATTATATATTATATATTTTTTATTTTATTTTTATTAAGGATTTGGGTAGCATACTCATGGATAACATAAGGGGGAGCAAGTGGAAAGGTGGATACACACCAATAAGTCCATCAAATCCAAATTCTGAAGAGGATTTGTGAAAGTTTTGGTATAACTTAGTTAAGCTTTATATTTATCTGAGTAGAATAACTTGTGGCTGCAACACGTTTGTGTTCCTCTGTTGCTGCAGTCAGATATCAGTCTGTTCATAAATCAGTCTGTCCAGATATCAGTCTGTCCAGATATCAGTCTGTCCAGATATCAGTCTGTCCAGATATCAGTCTGTTCATAAATCAGTCTGTCCAGGTTTGTGAACATCAGCCTAACTTCAATATGAAACACCAAGGCTGATTTTGTAGCCTGTTTAAAACACCTAAATTGATTTATTACTGGGGGACAGTCCCGTCCAACAATCGGAGCTTGCGTCAGTGAGAGTTGAAACCAATCAGGACCAGGTTCCGGCGGCGGTGGAGGCAGGTCCAAAAGCTGCAGTTGCTGAGGAGTAACTGCACGCTCCGACTGCAGACGGACGGCTCCCGCGATGTTTGATGATCATGTGGTCTGGTCACGTTTTCCGGTGCAGTGCAGGCGCAGTCTGAAGTCGGACAAAGTTTCTAACCAGCATGCAACATTCCAGGACCACAATCCCTCACTTCCAGCCGAGTTGCGCTGCAGATAGCCAAAGTCGAACGAGCCTTAGATTTTAGCTTCTGTATCACATGATGGTGGTTCCCTATGAGATTCTAGCTTCTGTGTCACATGATGGTGGTAGCCTATGAGATTCTAGCTTCTGTGTCACATGATGGTGGTTGCCAATGAAATTCTGGCTTCTGTGTCACATGATGGAGGTAGCCTATGAGAATCTAGCTTCTCTAAGACATGATGGCGGTAGCCTATGAGATTCTAGCTTCTGTGTCACATGATGGCCATAGCCTATGAGATTCTAGCTTCTGTATCACATGATGGTGGTAACCTATCAGATTCTAGCTTCTGTGTCACATGATGGAGGTAGCCTATGAGATTCTAGCTTCTGTATCACACGATGGTGGTAGCCTATCAGATTCTAGCTTCTGTGTCACATGATGGCGGTAGCCTATGAGATTCTAGCTTCTGTATCACATGATGGAGGTATCCTATGAGATTCTAGCTTCTGTATCACATGATGGTGGTAGCCTATGAGATTCTAGCTTCTGTGTCACATGATGGTGGAAGCCTATGAGCTCCTAGCTTCTGTGTCACATGATGGTGGTAGCCTATGAGCTCCTAGCTTCTGTGTCACATGATGGTGGTAGCCTATGAGATTCTAGCTTCTGTATCACATGATGGTGGTAGCCTATGAGATTCTAGCTTCTGTGTCACATGATGGTGGAAGCCTATGAGCTCCTAGCTTCTGTGTCACATGATGGTGGTAGCCTATGAGATTCTAGCTTCTGTGTCACATGATGGTGGTAGCCTATGAGATTCTAGCTTCTGTATCACATAATGGTGGTAGCCTATGAGATTTCTAGCTTCTGTGTCACATGATGGCGGCAGCCTATGAGATTCTAGCTTCTGTGTCACATGATGGTGGTAGCCTATCAGATTCTAGCTTCTGTGTCTCATCATGGTGGTTGCCTATGAGATTTTAGCTTCTGTGTCACATGATGGTGGTAGCCTATGAGATTCCAGCTTCTGTATCACATGATGGTTGTAGCCTATGAGATTCTGGCTGCTGTGTTACATGATGGTGGTAGCCAATCAGATTGTAGCTTCTGTATCACATGATGTCGGTAGCCTATGAGATTCTAGCTTCTGTGTTACATGATGGTGGTAGCCTATGAGATTCTAGCTTCTGTATCACATGATGGCCGTAGCCTATGAGATTCTAGCTTCTGTGTCACATGATGGTGGTAGCCTATCAGATTCTAGCTTCTGTGTCACATCATGGTGGTTGCCTATGAGATTCTAGCTTCTGTATCACATGATGGTTGTAGCCTATGAGATTCTGGCTTCTGTATCACATAATGGTGGTAGCCTATGAGATTTCTAGCTTCTGTGTCACATGATGGCGGTAGCCTATGAGATTCTAGCTTCTGTGTCACATGATGGTGGTAGCCTATCAGATTCTAGCTTCTGTGTCTCATCATGGTGGTTGCCTATGAGATTTTAGCTTCTGTGTCACATGATGGTGGTAGCCTATGAGATTCTAGCTTCTGTATCACATGATGGCCGTAGCCTATGAGATTCTAGCTTCTGTGTCACATGATGGTGGTAGCCTATGAGATTCTAGCTTCTGTGTCACATGATGGTGGTAGCCTAGATTTTAGCTTCTGTATCACATGATGGTGGTAGCCTATGAGATTATAGGTTCTGTGTCACATAATGGTGGTTCCCTATGAGATTCTAGCTTCTGTGTCACATGATGGTGGTAGCCTATGAGATTCTATCCTCTGTGTCACATGTTGGTGGTAGCCTATGAGATTCTAGCTTCTGTGTCACATGATGGTGGTTGCCAATGAAATTCTAGCTTCTGTGTCACATAATGGAGGTAGCCTATGAGAATCTAGCTTCTCTAAGACATGATGGTGGTAGCCTATCAGATTCTAGCTTTTCTATCACATGATGGCGGTAGCCTATCAGATTCTAGCTTCTGTATCACATGATGGTTTTAGCCTATCAGATTCTAGCTTCTGTATCACATGATGGTTTTAGCCTTTGAGATTCTAGCTTCTGTATCACATGATGGTGGTTGCCAATGAAATTCTAGCTTCTGTGCCACATGATGGAGGTAGCCTATGAGAATTTAGCTTCTCTAAGACATGATGGTGGTAGCCTATCAGATTCTAGCTTTTCTATCACATGATGGCAGTAGCCTATGCGATTCTATCCTCTGTGTCACATGTTGGAGGTAGCCTATGAGATTCTAGCTTCTGTGTCACATGATGGTGGTTGCCAATGAAATTCTAGCTTCTGTGCCACATGATGGAGGTAGCCTATGAGAATCTAGCTTCTCTAAGACATGATGGTGGTAGCCTATCAGATTCTAGCTTTTCTATCACATGATGGCGGTAGCCTATCAGATTCTAGCTTCTGTGTCACATGATGGTGGTAGCCTATGAGATTCTAGCTTCTGTATCACATAATGGTGGTAGCCTATGAGATTTCTAGCTTCTGTGTCACATGATGGCGGTAGCCTATGAGATTCTAGCTTCTGTGTCACATGATGGTGGTAGCCTATCAGATTCTAGCTTCTGTGTCTCATCATGGTGGTTGCCTATGAGATTTAAGCTTCTGTGTCACATGATGGTGGTAGCCTATGAGATTCCAGCTTCTGTTTCACATGATGGTGGTAGCCTATGAGATTCTAGCTTCTGTGTTACATGATGGTGGTGGCCTATCAGATTCTAGCTTCTGTGTCACATGATGGTGGTAGCCTATCAGATTCCAGCTTCCGTATCACATGATGGTGGTAGCCTATCAGATTCTAGCTTCTGTGTCTCATCATGGTGGTTGCCTATGAGATTTTAGCTTCTGTGTCACATGATGGTGGTAGCCTATGAGATTCCAGCTTCTGTATCACATGATGGTTGTAGCCTATGAGATTCTAGCTTCTGTGTTACATGATGGTGGTAGCCTATGAGATTCTAGCTTCTGTATCACATGATGGCCGTAGCCTATGAGATTCTAGCTTCTGTGTCACATGATGGTGGTAGCCTATGAGATTCTAGCTTCTGTGTCACATGATGGTGGTAGCCTAGATTTTAGCTTCTGTATCACATGATGGTGGTAGCCTATGAGATTATAGGTTCTGTTTCACATAATGGTGGTTCCCTATGAGATTCTAGCTTCTGTGTCACATGATGGTGGTAGCCTATGAGATTCTATCCTCTGTGTCACATGTTGGTGGTAGCCTATGAGATTCTAGCTTCTGTGTCACATGATGGTGGTTGCCAATGAAATTCTAGCTTCTGTGTCACATAATGGAGGTAGCCTATGAGAATCTAGCTTCTCTAAGACATGATGGTGGTAGCCTATCAGATTCTAGCTTTTCTATCACATGATGGCGGTAGCCTATCAGATTCTAGCTTCTGTATCACATGATGGTTTTAGCCTATCAGATTCTAGCTTCTGTATCACATGATGGTTTTAGCCTTTGAGATTCTAGCTTCTGTATCACATGATGGTGGTTGCCAATGAAATTCTAGCTTCTGTGCCACATGATGGAGGTAGCCTATGAGAATTTAGCTTCTCTAAGACATGATGGTGGTAGCCTATCAGATTCTAGCTTTTCTATCACATGATGGCAGTAGCCTATGCGATTCTATCCTCTGTGTCACATGTTGGAGGTAGCCTATGAGATTCTAGCTTCTGTGTCACATGATGGTGGTTGCCAATGAAATTCTAGCTTCTGTGCCACATGATGGAGGTAGCCTATGAGAATCTAGCTTCTCTAAGACATGATGGTGGTAGCCTATCAGATTCTAGCTTTTCTATCACATGATGGCGGTAGCCTATCAGATTCTAGCTTCTGTGTCACATGATGGTGGTAGCCTATGAGATTCTAGCTTCTGTATCACATAATGGTGGTAGCCTATGAGATTTCTAGCTTCTGTGTCACATGATGGCGGTAGCCTATGAGATTCTAGCTTCTGTGTCACATGATGGTGGTAGCCTATCAGATTCTAGCTTCTGTGTCTCATCATGGTGGTTGCCTATGAGATTTAAGCTTCTGTGTCACATGATGGTGGTAGCCTATGACATTCTAGCTTCTGTATCACATGATGGTGGTAGCCTATGAGATTCTAGCTTCTGTGTTACATGATGGTGGTAGCCTATCAGATTCTAGCTTCTGTATCACATGATGGTGGTAGCCTATCAGATTCTAGCTTCTGTGTTACATGATGGTGGTAGCCTATGAGATTCTAGCTTCTGTGTTACATGATGGTGGTAGCCTATGAGATTCTAGCTTCTGTGTTACATGATGGTGGTGGCCTATCAGATTCTAGCTTACATGATGCTGATAGCTTATCAGATGTCATGATGATGATGCTACTGGGCTCTGGACGGATGCATCAGTATTCGGAACGTTTGTGTACACATTTGTTGCAGCATGTGAGGAGTATTGAGTGGCCGAAACCCTCAATACTCGAGGTCTCCTCTAGGAACATGACATGTTTATTTCTACTGTTAAAAGTGTTTATTCCAGTTGTAAACGTGTTTACTTCTACTGTAAACATGTTTTTCTGCTGTAAAGGTGTTTATTTTTGCTGTAAAGGTGTTTATTTCTGCTGTAAACATGTTTATTTCTGCTGTTAAATGTGTTTATTCCAGTTGTAAACGTGTTTACTTCTACTGTAAACATGTTTTTCTGCTGTAAAGGTGTTTATTTTTGCTGTAATCATGTTTATTTCTGCTGTTAAATGTGTTTATTCCAGCTGTAAACGGGTTTATTTCTGCTGTAAACATGTTTATTTCCGCTGTTAAATGTGTTTATTCCAGCTGTAAACGTGTTTACTTCTACTGTAAACATGTTTTTCTGCTGTAAAGGTGTTTATTTTTGCTGTAAAGGTGTTTATTTCTGCTGTAAACATGTTTATATCTGCTGTTAAATGTGTTTATTCCAGCTGTAAACGTGTTTACTTCTACTGTAAACATGTTTTTCTGCTGTAAAGGTGTTTATTTCTGCTGTAAACGTGTTTATTTCTGCTGTTAAATGTTTATTTCAGCTGTAAAGGTGTTTATTTTAGCTGTAAACATATTTATTTCTGCTGTTAAATGTGTTTATTCCAGCTGTAAACGGGTTTATTTCTGCTGTAAACATGTTTATTTCTGCTGTGAAGTTGGTGTTTTTAACATGGGAGTCGATGGGGATTTGCTCTGTTTTACAGCTCGTAGTGGATGGAGAACTTTTCCGGATTTCTGCAATGGCGTCTCTGTTGGCCACCGGAGGTTGCTGCTTGGGTTTCAGCCATCTACATTGGATGTTTTCCTACACAGCACGCTCCCCACCCATCCAGAACTGTCCAGCCTGCATGTGTGTTGTTGTTTCAGGAGAGACAAGAAAGAGAGCTGTGAGCGAGCCAGCATTCAGATATGCCACCTATCTGAGTGTTGACCAGTGCACAGCGGCATGGAGGCATTGCAAACGAGCTTGCTGGCCAGCCAACTGGTTTACAAGTGTTAAGAGAAGGAAGCTGTATGTGAAACGTCCATTTTAAGCCATAAAACGCCTCAGAAATGATGACAAGGATAAGGAAACTGATTGTTCCGCTGTGCACACTCCCAGATGGGCATGAAGTTCTGGTACACCAGAGGAGGAAAAGTCCTCCACCAGCTTCTCCTCCTCCAGCTGCTTCTCACAGGACAGGGAGTGTTTCCACCCTGGAGGTGTTCACCAAATACTTTATGTGACTGATGCCACGACTTCCAACATGTGCTCTCTGCTCTCATGTAGGAGCATCGTCACCTGTGCTACGTGGTGTGCAGAGACACCACGTGACATGTCGTCATGACAATACGATCAACAAGGTCAGGCAGTTTAGTTTTCATAATGAAAGAAGAAGATATAAACCTGCTCAAGGGAAAGGGGACCTCAGATCATTCTGGCTGTGATATGAACCAGAATTAGGGCTGTGGGATATACTGATAGGATATCGCGATATGATATTAACATGAGGGAGATATGATATTTACACATATTGTTATATCGCAGTGTTAGTTGTGAAAATGTTTTTGCTTTATTTTTTCGTAATGACCCAGCTGCGCCTTGGCTGACTACAAAGGGGTCACCTGATTATTTAATAAGGGTGGGAAAAAAACATTGATACACTGAAATATCGTGATATTTTCATATGCTGATACCATATCTATATTTAAAAACGAAATCATGAGATTTCACAAAACAACATAACAATGAAATCTTGCGGTATTTCGTCAAATCTACAGTGAGATTTCAGAACAAAACGATGATATCCTGCGAGATTTCATTTGTAAAATAGATCGATACCAGGTTTCTAAATAAAGATACAGTATCTGCATAGGAAAATATTGCGATATTTCAGTGTATTAATATTTTATCCCCACCCCTCTCATTTAAACTGTCTGGAAGACAATCCTCCCCAAGACTTTTACAAAGAAATCATAAAAAACCAGCCAGCTATCTTTAATTACTTCCATTTAACAAACATTTCTAACCAGTGTTTTGTCAGTTCCATCACTCCAGTGGAGCGATACTTTTACGCTAAACATGTTTCAATACTAAAAAACAGCTGTTTGATATGAAATGAAACTTTCAGACGAATAAGGGTTAAAATACCGGTATATATCTCATATCGTCATCTAAAATAAATATATTGTGATATGATATTTGGTCCATATCGCCCTGCCCTAACCAGAATAAGAATAACCTGAATAATAATGAAATAAAATAATAATTGAATATAAAATAACTGAATGAAAAATTAAAGTCATCAGTCATTTTCTGTACCGCTTACCCAGTTCAGGGTCGCGGGGGTGCTGGAGCCTATCCCAGCTATTATCAGGGGAGAGGCAGGTACACCCAGGTCAGGTCGCCAGGCTGTCGCAGGGCCAACACAGAGAGACAGACAATCATTCACACTCACACCTACAGGTAGGGACAATTTAGAGCGATCAATAATCTACCATGCATGTCTTTGGATGGTGGGAGGAAGCCGGAGTAGCCGGAGAGAACCCACGCATACACGGGAGAACATGCAAACTCCACACAGGAAGGCCACTGTTGGAACTGTTAAAACCCCCTCCCCTGCTGGGAATCAAACTAGCAACCTTCTTACTGTGAGGCTGCGGTGCTAACCATATTAACTATATTAAATCCGCAACAGATCTGGGGGCATGTGCACAGCGTTTTAGAGGAGATTTCAAAGCATCAAGATATATTTCATGTATATAAAGACAAAAATGATCCAAAGATCAGTTGTAGACCATACTACCCACCCAGCCCTGCCGGAACCCCACTGAAAATGTTTTACAAGTGCTGGGGAAAAGTGGCTGAACTCTCCCATCATCAATGCCAGAGATTGGTGACAAATTACTGCAACACTGGATGGAATAAATCTGCTGACATTGCAGAAGCTTGTTGAAACAATACAACACAGAAAACTGCTGCAATCACAGCTAAAGGCGGTCCAACAAAACGCTGCGTCCTTTTTTTCATGGCGACTTGTTTTGGCAGTTGTGCTTCAAAGTTTACATCACCTTCCATTGAAGACGGAAAACAAAAAATCAGCTACCAGTGAAATAAGTTCACAAGTTAAATCATATTGATTTAAATTGTGGTTCAACAGAAATATTAAAAACAAACTACATAAACTGTAAATAAAACAAGTAAACAAGCATGATGGGGCTCCTGAACTAAAATGTTGAGCAGCACTTTGAGACAATCACTGCAATCAGGTGTTTTCTGCAACGTCCAATCAGACGTCTGCACCTGCTGATATAGTAGATTTTTATTTAGTATGACTTTTTTCATTTTCTTGTTATTCTTACTTTGTGCATTTAGCCTTTTCTTTAATCAGGGTGTATGTAAATTTTTAAGCACAATTGTATATACACACACATAGTGCTATCAGCAGTGCTTAGTATATCATTAGTAGGGCTGCCACAATTAGTCAATTAATTGTGATTATATCGACTATCAAAATTATAGTCTGCACATAATTTAATAATGGCCTAGTTGTTTATTGTTTACCAGCTTTGTTATTCCTCTCATCACTGTACCTCCTGCTGTCTTGTCTGCCTTTCCGTCCTTGACGCACATACATAGTCGTAGCCATCGGAGTCAGCTGTGCTTGAATTGTACTATTTATTGATATAAATAAACACACAAGCTACCAGTCAAAAGTTTGGACACGTTTTTCCATTAGATTCAGTGAGAAAGTGTCCAAACTTTTGATTGTTTCTGTAAATATGCTGCAATTTGCTTCTGATCTGATTATTCGATTAATCACCAAAATGGTTGGTGAATAATCAAATAGGGATGCATGATATTGGAATTTTGGCCGGTATCCGATACGACGATATTTTAAAACTCGTGGCCGATTTGTGTCGATGTATTTTACTGATGAAATCTCGCGACATTTCATCGTTCTGTTACGAAATCCCACAAGAGTTCACAAAAATTTTGCGATATTTTCATATGCTGATATCATATTGACATTCAAAAATGCGGTATCAATCTATTCTACAAATTAAATCTCGAGAGAATTCACGAAATCTCACAAGTTTGTAAAAGAACGATGAAATCTCGTGAGATTTTGAAAGTAAAATAGATCGATACCACGTTTTTAATATTGATTTGATATTGGATATGAAAATATTTCAGTGTAACGATATTTTTCCCCCCCCTGTTTTTTAAATTACAGAAAAGGAATCCATGACTGCTTTTTTCAGCTTTAATATCAGTATTGATATCAGTTATCGGCCACATGAGTTTTAAAATATCGGCATATTGTATATCGGCCAAAATTCCAATATCTGCATCCCTAGAATAAACAATAAACGTGAAGGATTTCTGCAGTGTTTACACCACCTTACTTCCATTTTAAAAGATTGTCTGCATTTCTGTGGTTGTTCTCTTTTTGGTGAAGGTGAGATGATGCTCACATCATCCAGTCATGTTTCTGACCCTGATCACTGGACAACATGCTGGGAAGCACTGCATCATCCAGCCAAGCATCTGTATGCTTCTTATGTATGAATCCAGTCTGCAGCAGCAGACGTGAACGGGAGGAGAAGTAGGAGATCAGCTGATTTACAGTGCTCTGACACAACTTTGTGATGCTGAGGGACTGCAAACACCTGACTGTAAATATAAATCCCGGTAAACAGAAGCGTATTGAGCCACCTTTAGATCCGCGGCTCTGCCTGACACAAAGCTGCAGCGCGTCAGATTTCAGCTACTTCACGAGCCGTTTTCCAGCCAGCAGAGAGACTGCTCCCAGGGAGCCACAAGTTGGCTCACATGACGGGAATAAAGAAGGGAAATGTGATAGCGGAGCTGGGTGCGGAAGGATGGCGCGTCTAGAAAACCCGCTAAATATCTCATCCATGTTCTGTGATGCAAAAAGCTCCACGCGCTCAATATGCATAAAGACCAGACAGGACGGAGCCGGAGCAGCAAAATGCGTAAAACAAGCCAGGACGCTCTGACACGGAGAAAAGCGTCTGATCTTTACCTCAGTCATGCCGAACCGTGCCGGGTTATCTCCCCTGGTTCCGCGAGGCGGGATGTGTCGGTCTGACAGCGCTGCAGCATCCGCGGATCCGTCCAGGCAGGAGACCCGGTTCCCTGGAAGAACTGCGACTGCAGCACTGATGAGGAGGAGGAAGAGGAGACCAGAATCCTGCCGCCGACTGTCTCTGCGAGTCCCCGACCTGAATCCTGCAGCCGAGTCCCTGCAGGTCCTCACATCCGAGTCCCGCAGCGAGTCTGTGACTCGCATCCCGCTGCTCCTCACTTCTGAAAACTTGCCTGCACGTCTCAGACCCGCTCCAGATGATTTCAGGAACAGTCCTCCGAACTGCGACCACCTGACGGAGACCTCAGCTCATCCCGAGGACACCTCTGCCCAGCAGAGACCGCCCCCCCTCCCTGCTGTTTGATGCCTCTTCAGTTGGTCCAACCTCAGCCCCCTCCACTTCACATCAGCTTCCAAAACAAACCAGTGAAGATGTCATTGACAAAAAAAAAAGATTAATGAGTGAATGAATGAATAGATAAATAAATAACACAGGGTCTATTTGGTGGCCTGACCATAACAGCCCCACCACCCAACCATCTGACATCTTTACAAAAGATTTGACCTTAAAGGCAGGGTAGGGGATCCTGGAAAAAAGGTTTGAGCAAGCTACATTTGAAGAAATACAGCCCCCTGAAACCGAAACCACGCCTCCAGAGCACAGGAACACGTGCGCCCACAAAATGACCCACGAGTATGAAATTCGGCAGAGTTGTAGAACATGTCAGGACCTACAAAAAATCCTCTTGGACCATTTGGATAAAACCAACAGGAAGTCGGCCATTTTGAAAAAAAAAGTGTAATTTTTCAGCTTTTTGGACGATTTCTTGATGTCCCATTTGCGTTAACTCATTAGAAACGACAAATGGTACAGCCATCACAATGGTTTCTTTGTGTTCACAAGGCATGTCAAATTTCTAGTTGTGCTCTGCCTTCAGAAATCTGTAAGTGTGTGGAGGGGGCGAAGCCTCAAAGTTGGCCTTCTCGCCATGAAACACAAAACTGATATAACTCTGGAATAAAACCAGATATCTGCACCAAATTTCCTACGTGTGATGCTGGACAGATGCTGAACACACCCATATGACCATTTCCGGTTTTTGCCTTAGCCCCATCCCCTGGCTACAGGAAGTGTTACTTTTCAATGTCTGGGGTCCAGAACTTCAATGATGAAGCAGATGGATTTGAAAGTGCTTCACAACATGTCAAACCCTTCCATGATGTCACAGTAAAGAACGCAAGTTGATACGCCAAACGTAACCATGGCGAATATGAGCCCAACGCCATGGAAATAGGAAGTACATGGAAATGACACAAAGAAAGATCCGATCTCCACCATCTGTTGGTGACCTCAAGCTGAAGCGCACTTGGGTTTTGCAGCAGGACAATGATCCAGAACACACCAGCAAGTCCACCTCTGAATGGCTTAAGAACAACAAAATGAAGACTTTGGAGTGGCCTAGTCAAAGTCCCCACCTGAATCCCACTGAGATGCTGTGGCATGACCTTAAAAAGGTGGTTCATGCTGGAAAAGCCTCCAATGTGGCTGAATTACAACAATTCTGCAAAGATGAGTGGAACAAAATTCCTCCACAGCGCTGTAGAAGACTCACTGCCAGTTATCACAAACGCTTGATTGCAGTTGTTGCTGCTAAGGTGGAACAACCAGTTATTAGGTTTAGGAGGCAATCACTTTTTCACGCAGGGCCATTGAAGTTTGGATTTTTTTTTTCCCCCTTACTAATAAAAATCTTCATTTAAAAACATTTTGTGTTTACTTGTGTTATCTTTGTCTAATTTTTAAAATTGTTTGATGATCTGAAACGTGTAAGTGTGACAAACATGCAAAAAAAAAAAAAGAGAAATCAGGAAGGGGGCAAACTTTCACACTACTCTAAGTCATACTTATGAGATTCCGTCTCATAGGTATGAGATACAACTTTATTTTTCATCAGTGGTGGAAATGGGCTTCCCTAGCCAAAGAGAAGGAGAGAAAAAGAAGACAATCAGATAGAAAGACAAAGGAGCATGTAGATGTTTGATAAGGAGACGACACAATGTTATCTCCTATATTGTTGTTCTGTTCATCTTAACTTTTATTATTGCGTTTTCTGTGTTTTTATTGTTAAGTGTCCTAGGGTGTCTTGAAAGGTGCTGTCACATAAAATGTATTATTATTATTATGTAGGTACAAGTTTTATGTTGGGTATAGTAGAGAGGATGAAGACAAAATATACACTATGGCCCTGAATTACCAAAGGTTTTTGTTTAGTAAAACATACGCAAACTTGAATTCACCTGCAAAAACCTGTTTCAGCTGATTTACAAAGAAGATTGGACCTGTTAAACATACAAAAGAGTACTTGCTATCCATTCGGCACGCCTGCCTTTGATGAATATGCAATATGCAGAATAGGGGATTATCACGCTTACCGGAACTTCCCGGTATTTGGACACTTCCTCTTCCGGGCCATGTTAACGACAGCCGTTCCTGCTCTGTTATACTGTTTAAATCGGATAAACTCCAAACATATTTAAGTTTTCATTCTAGACTGAAGTGATACTGGATCAAAAGCTGGATCAAAGCGATCGATTCGCCGCGGTGAAGGGCCGAACTTTATAATAAAACACACGTTTGTTTGTCGCCGGTGGGGCACAACACCGGCACTTCACAGCATGCTAGCATTAGCCAGCTAGCGTTTACTGACGTGCTTAACATTGTGCGTCTTAAAACACACAAACATCTGAAAATCGGGTCTGTACCTCCCCGTTTCCAGTGGAACAACTGGGGACTGCCAAGAAAGGAGACGCTTTCAGATGATTGTGTGTTTTCAGCCGCACAAAGTTAGGCACGTTATCGAGCTGGCTAATGCTAACCTGCTAACAATAGTCCTCCAGCTACGACTCTGTTAAACTTTGTAAATCGGATAAACGGCAATGCCAAGTTTTCATTCCAGACTGAAGTGATGCTGAGGAAGAAGTGGATTAAAACGACCGATTCGCCGCGGTGAAGGACCGAACTTTATAATAAAACGACACACGTTTGTATGTGGCCGGCAGACTGCGCAGTCGTGTTAGCAGGTTAGCATTAGCCAGCTCGATAACGTGCCTAACTTTGTGCGGCTGAAAACACACAATCATCTGAAAGCGTCTCCTTTCTTGGCAGTCCCCAGTTGTTCCACTGGAAACGGGGGGGTACAGACCCGATTTTCAGATGTTTGTGTGTTTTAAGACGCACAATGTTAAGCACGTCAGTAAACGTTAGCTGGCTAATGCTAGCATGCTGTGAAGTGCCGGTGTTGTGCCCCACCGGGGACAAACAAACGTGTGTTTTATTATAAAGTTCGGCCCTTCACCGCGGCAAATCGATCGCTTTGATCCAGCTTTTGATCCAGTATCACTTCAGTCTAGAATGAAAACTTAATATGTTTGGAGTTTATCCGATTTAAACAGTATAACAGAGCAGGAACGGCTGTCGTTGACATGGCCCGGAAGAGGAAGTGCCAAATGTTTCAACTTCCGGAAACCGGAACGCGGAAGCGTGATAATCCCCTATGGAATGCCAAAGAAATGTGGAGAACTTTATAGTTAAAGCTTGTTTCCAGAAGAGTGCCCCTGCTGGCTACAATTGGAAGTAGCACCAATGTTGCATGTGCCGCATCTACAACCTTATCACAGCTGTGACAATATTAGAGTCCAACACTCCCTCTCATGTGATACTGCTGTGATGGATCATGTCAAAGATAGTAAATGCAATCGATGGCCAACATCTTACGATTATGGCATGCTAGCAATATGCAAGCAGTCGCCGGTGGCAACCAAAGGCTAAAGTGTTTGCTAACAAGTAAAGAGAAACAAGAAATGCAACACTGACTACATCTACAAGAAAGGTCAAAGCGGACTCTACTTCTTAAAGGAGAACTCAGTAACTTTTTTACCTCAATAAATGCTTTTCGGAATCCCCGTGGGGCTAAACAAAGTGTTTACGGAGCGATTCAATGTTTCCCCCCCTCCCTCTGGCCTGCGAGCAGCTCTATGCAACTTTCCCTGCGCCGACCCGAGCAGAACTTGCGACAACAGAAACCGCTGTACGGTACTCAGGTCCCCTATCTACCGAGCTGTTCCAGCTCTGATTTGAACCAGACTGCCAGCGCTAATTCGAAGAAAATATTTCTTTAGCTTCACACCACCTAAACACGGCTCCTGGCTCTCATAACCAACTCTTTGCTGGACCAGAGTGATTCACGTAGCTTGCGCTGCCTGGGCGCCGGGTGAAGCATCACTGCTTCAGGCTCAATAATCACTTGTCATGTCCGCAAAAAGTAAATAAAGTTCGTATTCTTACCTGCTACCCGCCAACACCAGAGAAAAATATAATCCACGGCATATTTACCCGCAAATCGCGGGTAAAACGTCCCATTTCAGAAGAGACAGGACTTTGCTTTGAGCAGAGGGAGACGAGGTGCTGCTACCAACGTAGAAACGTAGCATCAACATGCTAGTAAAAGCTTAGAAATATATCCAGGGATCAAAATAGAGGAAAGGCAGGTAGAGATGTGAGGATGTGGCCTTTTCTGTTTTTTTTCCCCATTTTTTTCGTTTGCATGTTTTGCTGTGATTTTGTTTTTATTGACTTGTGTATGCATTCTTGTGTTCTGGGGAAACTGAGTGACTGTGCAGCCACACCCACACTCTGATGGACCTCAGCTGCTGGTTGAGCACACCTGTTGCAGGTTACAACTCAGCAGGAGAGTGCAGCAGGAGGTGACAAAGCAGGACTGGTGAGGAGGAACAGCAGGAAACGGGACGCGTGTGAGCGGCGAGGAGGATACGCTGGCGTTGGCAACGGCCAGGGCTGTGGACGGAGGCGACGGGTCCTAGCTGAAGGAGCAGCAGAGCCGCCGCTGACGCAGCGGTTCTAAAGACAGCGACGGCTGCGGAGTGCTGCTGAGAGAGAGAGAGAAGGAGAGAGAGGTCGGACACAAGCGCATTGTGTGTGTACTGGGCGGCTGAAGGAGAGTCGCCCAGACCCGGTGAGTACCGGTCCACGAGGGAGGGGCACGGTACATCATGTGTTCGGCCTCCTGCTGGTAGTCTTCTCTCTTTCCCGACAGGCCGACTTGGCGCAGCGTGACGGAGCAGCGGGTGAAGGGAGTACGGCCGTTGGAAGCTGGAGGCGTTCCGCATTGGGATCAGATTGGGATGAGCTACGAGCCTAATTTTCCTCCTTTTTTTCCCGCTGGACATTTTAGACTCTTGTAGAATCAGAATTTAGCTGTCCAAGACTTTTTATTGAACCAACATTGTAATAAATTTTATTATTTTTAAATCTTGTGGTTGTTAATCCACTGCTCACCCCTGGGTACTGAATCTGCTTAATATTGGGTCCTAGTCCCTACACTAGGTGGCGTTGTCGCAACTCTTTCATGAGCCTTTTTTTATTAATATTAATAGACTTTGGATTTTAAGCCACTCGGCCATAGATTTTCTGGCGCTGTCGGCAGGACCGCAGGATTGTGAGCAGTGTTTTAACCAGAAGTTTTTATTTTTAATTTCATTGGTTTGTTTTAAGTCATGATGATGATGCCAATTTATCTGGGGGCCCCCTGGGTGCCTAAGTTTGAGGGTCAAGGGAGCAACCTGAAGTATTTGGAATGGAAGGAGCAAATGCAAGGGCTCTTAGAGGCTAATGACTTAACTGAACCGCGAAAAGTAAAAATTTTAATTGGCGCATTGTCTGGGCTGCCTAAGCGGCAAATTAATGTGCTCGCTGAGGATGAACGTGACAGAGTTGCAAAAATTTTTACTGCCTTGGATGAACTGTATGCAAAGGATGTTCCTGTGTCTGTTTTACGGTCACAATTTTTTGGCTGTGTACAAAAACCAGGCCAGCCCATTCAAGCTTATGCTTTGCGCTTGAAGGAATTGCATTGTATGTTACAGGACCAGGATGAGGATGGGGCACCCACCGACACCCACTTGAGAGACCAGTTCATGCTTGGCCTGGAGGATGGTGCCTTATCCCGAGCGTTAAAGAGAGTTTTACGCTCTGATCCAAATACGACCTTCAAGGCTTTGCAACAGGAGGCCTTCCTACTGGAAGAAGAAACCCAGAGCCTTAGGTGGTCTGAAACGACGTGTGCTGCGGTAAGAGACCCTAACCATCTTGGGCCTCCCCAACAGGCTGAGCCATGGAAGCAGGTGCTTAAGCGGGAGGTTGTGCAGGAGCTAAAGGACCAGATGAAGGACTTTGCTCGTGAGCTCATCAAGGAGATGACTCCAGCCAGCCCTGCCCATTTGCCCGCACGCTACAGCAGCGCCCCCAAGCCTCGGCCAGGGAGGAGATACCTGCCTTCCCGTTCCGGTAACCGATGGGATGAGGGAGGTAGGCCCATTTGTAGAAACTGCAACCAGCCAGGTCACATTGCAAGATATTGTAAAGTGCCCCCTGTATCCCAGCCAACTTTAAACTAGGTCACCCTGCTGTTGAGGCCCATGCAGTGGGGTCTAGTCTTGGAGAGAAACAAAGGGCCGATACAGCTCTAGTAGGAGACTGCCCCTATGTGGAAGTGACAGTGGGTGGGGTTGATATACAAGGACTTCTCGACACTGGTTCGCAAGTCACCCTTATTCAGCAGAGTCTATTTTTGAAACACTTTTCTGACCTTATTGTTAACAATGTGCCGTCTTATGTAAAGTTGAAAGCTGCCAATGGCCTGAAAATCCCCTGCATAGGTTACGCACTAATGGACTTCAAAATAGAGGGTGTTGACATTAATCAAAAAGGGGTTTTTGTTGTGAATGACGAATGCTCCTCCAGTCCTTTCATAGTTGGCATGAATGTCATAAAACCTTGTTGGGATGCTGTTTTTAATGGGCCAGAGAAACCCCTGTCTTTTTCTTGCAAAAGCCCAAGGTCTCGGCAAGCATGGAAAGGGGCTTTTACCCTCTGCCAGAGAACTGCTTTTAGCACAGACGATGGGTTTAAAGGATACATCTGGCCAGCTCAAAAGGGAGTCAAGATTCCTGCTCGGAGTGAGATTGTTGTCTGGGGACGGGCTCGAGCTGGACCAGCAGGAAAGGACTATTATGGCCTGGTCGAGGCCTTGGACGAGCCGAACGCTGTCTCCACGGCCCGCACACTCTCTGTCGTCAAGAATGGTAGGATCCCTGTTCGTTTGAGGAATTTGAACAACTATCCCATCACTCTAGGGCGCTACCAGAAGATTGGCCGCCTGTATCAACTGGACGACACAGATGTATATGGTGCTCGTGATGTAGACCTGACCTTCAGTGATGATGGAGAAGTAGAGGTTGGGCTGGTGGAGGCGACCGGTGAGTACAGAGAAAACTGTAATCTTGATGTGCAAGAACTGGTGGCGGGGTCGGACCTGACATCTGAACAAGCCAGTAGGCTGGCCACACTCTTGCAAAAATGGGAGAAAGTGTTTTCTAAACATGAGGAGGACTTTGGTAGAACAGATGCCATCACACACACCATTCCAACAGGCGATGCAGTCCCCATACGGGAGCGTTTTAGACCATTGCCCCCACTCATGTACAAAGAAATGAGATCACTGTTGGCAGACATGTTGGACCAAGGTGTAATAGTGGAGAGCTCTAGCCCCTGGGCCGCACCCATTGTTATGGTTAGGAAAAAAGGACGGCAGCTGGAGATTCTGTGTTGACTACAGAAAGTTGAACTCTGTGACCCATAAAGATGCCTTTCCTCTCCCCAGGATTGAAGAGACTCTGACCTCCCTCTCGAAGGCTGAGTGGTTTTCAACTTTGGATTTGTCAAGTGGATACTGGCAGGTAGAAGTTGACCCCAAGGATAGAGAGAGGACCGCTTTCACTACCCCCTTGGGGCTGTTTGAGTTCCAACGCATGCCCTTTGGTCTTTGTAATGCGCCTGCAACATTTCAGAGATTAATGCAGCAGTGTCTCAGCGGCCAAATCACAGAGTCTTTACTTGTATATCTGGATGATATAATTGTGTATTCGCCTGATTTTGATACCCATCTGCAGAATCTGGAGGAGGTCTTCGAGCGGCTTTGGAAACATGGACTGAAATTGAGGCCAGATAAGTGTAAGTTCCTCCAAAGAGAGGTGAAATTTTGGGCCATGTAGTGAACCAGGCTGGGGTGATGCCTGACCCAGAAAAGATAACTGCAGTGACTGCATGGCCCATTCCAACATCTGTGAGAGAGGTGAGAGCATTTTTGGGCTTGGCAGGCTATTACCGCCGGTTCATTCAAGGATTTGCCAAAATTGCTCGCCCAATAAACTCTCTATTAATCGGCATCCCCAAAAGTGATAAAAGATCTTCTGCAGGAGTAATTGATTGGACACCGGAATGTCAAGCAGCATTTGACCAATTGAAAGAGGCCTTGACTCAGGCTCCAATTCTGGCCTATGCTGATTATACACAGCCCTTCAGTTTATATACAGATGCTAGCTACAGTGGGCTTGGTGCAGTGTTGGCACAAATTCAGGATGGCAAAGAGCGCGTTATTGCTTATGCAAGTCGCAGTTTACATCCAGCTGAAAGGAATGACTCAAACTACAGCTCATTCAAACTCGAGCTGTTGGCACTCAAATGGGCCATCACTGAAAAGTTTAAGGATTACTTAACAGGAGCCAAATTTACTGTGTTCACAGACAATAATCCTGTTGCCCATTTGCAGACGGCCAAACTTGGGGCAACAGAGCAGAGATGGGTGGCTCAGATGGCGTCCTTTGATTTTGAAGTGAAGTATCGAGCGGGGCGTGAGAATGTGAATGCAGATGCGCTGTCCAGATTTCCCACACCATCAGCCCAGGCGGAGCGACGTACCACCAACATTGCAACAGTTTCTACTGTGTCTGGCCAGGAAGGCACTACTGCAATGGGGCTTGGAGAGGACTGGAGAGCTCTACAGGAGGTAGACCAAACTATCCAGTCTGTGCGGAGGTATGTGGTGATGGGCATCGTTCTGACTAAGGCCGAGAGGGAAGCTTTGCCAAAATCTGCTCAGCAGCTGTTACAACATAGAAAAAAACTTTGCTTGTATCAAGGGATTCTTTGCAGGAAAGTTTTTGACTCTCGTACATGTGAGCCCCGTTTCCAAATTGTGTGCCCAGATACCAGCCATAAGGACGTTTGGAGAAAATGCCATGAAGCTGCAGCACATGCAGGTGTGGAATGGACTCTAGCTCACTTGAGGCGCCATTTCTTCTGGCCAAGCATGGAAAAAGAGGTACAAGGTTTCCAAGCAGGGTGCCTTGTTTGTAATCTTCAAAAGGATCGGACTGAACCAAGGGCCCCATTAAAGCCAATAGAGGTGTCATACCCCCTTGAGGTAGTTGCCTTGGATTTCCTCTCGCTGCGCCGTCCAAATGATCTGTATCAGTACATTCTGGTTATGACGGACATGTTTACACGTTATTCTTGGGCGGTTGCTACGCGGGATCAGACTGCTAAAACCACTGTCCGTGCAATTTGGTCCAACATCATTCAACCGTTTGGCTGCCCATCACGTTTCCATTCAGACCAAGGGCCGAATTTTGAGTCGGAACTCATGAAGCAGTTGTGTAGTATGTACGGTATCTCTAAAAGCCGCACTACTCCATACCATCCCGCAGGTAATGGCCGTGTTGAGAGGATGAACCAAACACTCTTGAATATGCTGCGGGCTCTTGAAGTCGAGAAGCAGAGTAGGTGGCCAGAACATCTTCCTGAGTTGTTACATGCTTACAACAATGTTGTTCATAGTGCTACAGGATTCGCTCCATCCTATCTCATGTTTGGTCGACACCTTAGGCTTCCTGTTGATATTAACCTAGGGGTCTTAGACCACCATGCGCGTCATGATTTGCAGGGATGGGTTTCAGAACACCACAAGAAGTTGCTGTGTGCTTACGAGTTGGCCCATAAGAGAATGACTGATGCAGCTAGACATGAGAAACAATATTATGATCGGAAGGCCAAAGCTAATGCCTTTCTGCCTGGTGAACGTGTGTGGGTGCGGGATAGGAATCGGCGTGACCATGGCAAACTCCACAGTTGGTGGAAGGCTGAGCCTTTTGTGATCACTGGCTTGGTGGGTGATTCAGGCTTAGTCTATCGTGTTAGACCAGAGAAGGGAGGGGAAGAGAGAACCTTGCATAGAAATGCGCTCAAGCCTTGCATTGCTCCTCCCAATGATCTGTCTGTTGAACAGCCACAAGTTACAATGGAGACAGTTGCCTGTAATGCTGTATTACCCAGTTGTTAATGTTGAACCTGAAGAAGCACCCCGCCGATCCACTCGTTCCACTAGGGGACAGTGCCCAGCTCGTTATAAAGACTGAGTTATTGGTCCAGGGACTGGCACCATTTAAGTGTGGGGGGCTGTGAGGATGTGGCCTTTTCTGTTTTTTTTTCCCCATTTTTTTCGTTTGCATGTTTTGCTGTGATTTTGTTTTTATTGACTTGTGTATGCATTCTTGTGTTCTGGGGAAACTGAGTGACTGTGCAGCCACACCCACACTCTGATGGACCTCAGCTGCTGGTTGAGCACACCTGTTGCAGGTTACAACTCAGCAGGAGAGTGCAGCAGGAGGTGACAAAGCAGGACTGGTGAGGAGGAACAGCAGGAAACGGGACGCGTGTGAGCGGCGAGGAGGATACGCTGGCGTTGGCAACGGCCAGGGCTGTGGACGGAGGCGACGGGTCCTAGCTGAAGGAGCAGCAGAGCCGCCGCTGACGCAGCGGTTCTAAAGACGGCGACGGCTGCGGAGTGCTGCTGAGAGAGAGAGAGAGAGAGAGAGGTCGGACACAAGCGCATTGTGTGTGTACTGGGCGGCTGAAGGAGAGTCGCCCAGACCCGGTGAGTACCGGTCCACGAGGGAGGGGCACGGTACATCATGTGTTCGGCCTCCTGCTGGTAGTCTTCTCTCTTTCCCGACAGGCCGACTTGGCGCAGCGTGACGGAGCAGCGGGTGAAGGGAGTACGGCCGTTGGAAGCTGGAGGCGTTCTGCATTGGGATCAGATTGGGATGAGCTACGAGCCTAATTTTCCTCCTTTTTTTCCCGCTGGACATTTTAGACTCTTGTAGAATCAGAATTTAGCTGTCCAAGACTTTTTATTGAACCAACATTGTAATAAATTTTATTATTTTTAAATCTTGTGGTTGTTAATCCACTGCTCACCCCTGGGTACTGAATCTGCTTAATATTGGGTCCTAGTCCCTACACTAGGTGGCGTTGTCGCAACTCTTTCATGAGCCTTTTTTTATTAATATTAATAGACTTTGGGATTTTAAGCCAC